>JAQHUG010000014.1:10038333-10065573 GCA_028555095.1 Dicrostonyx torquatus | reverse complement strand
GCCTCTGCCTGCAGTGATTTCCTCTGTGATCATGACTGGGACATTGGCTCCAGATCAATGTAGGGAGGGCAGAAAGTGACCATGCCAAAGCTGGATAGGGACATTAAGATAAGTGATGGGACATTAATATATCAACATCCATGTATGTGGCAAAGGGCTTGCAAGTTAAATACCATGGCGGTCCAATGATTTCTAATTCTTGAAAAAAAAAAAGAAATAAATGGCAAATTTCTCCCTTGAATTTCTTTTCCATTTTTAATATCTTTTCTTTCCTGAATATTGCAATCTTCCATGAGTGCTGGTGGGATTTGATTTTTGACTCAGAATTCTTTGGAATCCATGAGAGTGGTTCCCTCCCAATCCTGTCTCAGTTTATCCTGTACATATGTGGGGACATAAATGTGCACATGACTACCTGATCAAATACATTCATGTCTTCCTAGTGGAGAATATAAGATGAACTCCAACCAAGAAATACAGCATGTTTTCCTGGGCATTACTGTGAGGCTGTGGATATTGTATGGAGCTCTCTCTGGTATCTCTACTGTGTTGGGATGGAGGAAAAGTGACTCTTATTAATATCTGTACTACTGGGGACACCTAGGCTTTCAAAATTAAAAACAGCAAGGTTGAAATAACCAGGAAAAAATCAGGCAGAAGAAAGTCCATCAAACTAGATAGATATTCAAGGAGTGACAGGAGAATAAAGCTACAGACTACATAAGGTTTTGATAAATACTCTAATGAAACAGGTAAGAGGATATTCAACAATCTAAACTGATGAATCACTGACCAAACTGAAGGGAAGATCTGGCCCACAGAAAGAACTCACATCATCCATCCCAAGAGGAAACGTGGATAATCAAACCCAGTGGGTACTTAGTCCCAACCTGCATCTTTTACTCTGGTGAGAGTGAATCATGTTTGAGGTCCCATTATAGCAATTCAAAACACAGATCTCATTTCACAGAAAGTAAGAATTAACTTATTCCAGGAAGTGACCAGTGACTGTAGAATGAGAGCAGATATTCAAGTTGATAAAATTGCATCTTCCTCCATGGAATATGTCTTTATATTCACAACGGGGAAAAAAAAAGACATAAGTCAATGGATTTGCCAAATACATTGGTGCAGATTGTAGGCAGGTGGGTTCCAAAAAGCACAGATATCTCTGCTATCGTTTTAGAATCTATTTAATGCATTTTTAGCTTCTGATTGATAGAAGCTAATGATATCCTAAGAATACAATAAAATGTTTACCTGGAATTAGCAAAAGATCATAGAACAGATATTTAGAAGTAGGTGATAAATAGGTAGTAAGAACACTAAAAGTAGCTCAAAAAAATTTTAGTCTCTACCAGCAACTTTCCAACTTCTCATAAAGTTCTTATCAGACAGTTTACAGAATTTTCAACATCTTTGATGTTTTCAGGGAACTTGCATTCCTATATTCATACATTCTCACTGCTTATCATGGTCCATTTCTTGTAAATAAATTTTAGAACTGTTACTTGTATTCCTCTTATTTGTTTTAATTTCTATTTATTCTTCAAAAGTTTCATACATATATACAATGCATCTTGTTCTTAAACATGCTTAATCAAACTCCCTTTCCATCTCCTCCCAAACTATCCACCACATATCTCTTTCAAGTTCATTTCATGTTTATATAATTTTATCTACATATTGTTTTAACTCATAGACTCACATTAGAACCACCCATAAACATGAGTATGAGATTCTCCACCAGTGCAAAAACAACATACTGTGCCAGCGGCCATACCTCTAAACAATAATAACTCTCCTCCCCCAATAGCCATCAGTGGCTAGTACCTTCTCGGTTGTGGGAAGAATCTGGGAATCCCTAAACCAATGATGCTGGATTTTTTGACTGCCTTCATTTGTGTAGGCATGTTGTAAGTAACCACAGTTGTGAGTTTATGTGTCCATGAGCCATCTCATGCTGTGATGACAGCATTTCACCCAATTCCTCCCCATCTTCTTCATAATAAAATATTTAGAGTTCTATGACAAGTATTTTTGGCTCTAAAAGTGGCCTTATGTTGATAGCTTTTTGTGATCAAGTAGTTGGAGGATGTTACAAATAGAATTATTGTTTCTCTTTACATGTAAATATTGAATTATTCAGTATTCTGCCAAATTTCCAATAAATTTCAACACTGCATGATGTTACCATTGTAGGCTTGTGATGAAGGGAAGAAGACACATGTCTGGAGAGGTTTTGATCTCTAGTGTTTCACGAAATTTACAAACAATATAAAGTACCCACCCACTGATATTAGTTTATGGTATCATCATAAGACACTATATTTTCAAAATGTACATAAGTAGATTTAAATGTAGGTCTTTGTCATAGTAGAAAGTGAAATAGAGAATGCAAATGACTTACATACTAAGTACTAAACTCAGCATGTGGCTCAATTGATATGTTACCAAATGAGTTACTAAGAGGATATCAAATTAGGTACCTTATATAAAAAGGTACAATAGTGAAATCATTTTCTAGGCTTATCTATGTACACTCTAACAAAATGAAATTATGTAGACAAAGAAAACAGTGCTGTTGTATTTCTGACTTAGTTCTCTGTGTTAAAAATCAAATATTTAAGTATGTTAGTTCTCTAGGTTCTGAGTCTCCACAAATTTATATTCAAATTCAGTACCCATACTTAACATGATCTATCCATTTTGAAAGGATACAAGAAATCTTACTCTTAAATGGTCCACACTTTCTATCTGGGGAACATAGATGAAAGTGTTGCTCTACAAAACATTCCCCGAAGACTTTCTAAGATAGAAACTTAACACTTGAAAATCTCTGCAACATTAACAGCAATACAAATAGCTGTTGCATTTTGACTGTAAATATTTAATCTTTGCAATACATTTTTTCGAATTGCCTTTATGTCTTATACATTTATGTCATATAAGCCATATGCTTTTTGTTTTATAGATTAAGATAGTTATGATCAGACACACAATTTTCTTTTTTTAAGTCCATATCCATGAAATGGAGTGGTCTGTCTGCAGTATGAAGTCAAGGCTCTGTATTTTGTTGCTTGGTCTTTCTTTCTTCCCAGGTTTCAAGGTGGGTCATAAACAGTCCTAGTCAAGCCTTGAGGAAGTGGACATGGTCAATCAACAGCTTACTTCTTCATTTCAAAGATTCTTTGGAAAATTATAACCCTTACATTTTTATGTTATTCCCTGAGTCAGAAGCATCTATCACAGTGACAACCACCTACTAGGGCAAGTGGAAAACATAAGCCATGCTAGGAACACCTAGCTACAAACAAGAAATTCTATGTCATCAGAAAGGACTGAGACTAAGAGAAACCCTGTAACATCTGGTTTAGCCATATTTACAGAACTCTCAGTCAAGACCTGAATGTTATAATGATGCAAACAACGTTGAGATATAGTTTTCCTTGCACTCATGTTTGAATAAGAATTACTGGTTTTACTCTTATTCAATATGGGGTACCCATATAGCATCAAGTTTACTTCCCAGTTTTAGAGTATTCTGCAATCAAGTAAGATTAGGGTTTCTCAATACAGCAATGCAGAAAATTTTGTTTAATACAGCAAAGATGCTCTGAGAGCCCTAGCACTCAGATAAATCATTAATTATTAGCTTTGATTATGTTTTTACTATAGGTAATGACGATTCTCTTCTAAATACATTTTACAGGTTTACTAACAATTTCTTCTTATGCCTTGATCCTTCTATCTGAGATTAATCTCCTCCTGTCTAAAGTCTACACTTTACTATGTACTCTAGAGAAGATTTGTTAGTGGCGGAATGTTCATGTTCAAGTGTATTTTCCCATGTTTTGTACCAATTGATTTTAATTGCTTTGATTTTTGACTGTGGAATTAAGCAACATTTTAGTATATAAAATAAAATAAATGTTCCAAAGGACTGTGAAATAGAGATTTGTTTTTTAGAAAGAATACAAATAAAATTGGTCTTTTAAAACTTACTTTTATTCTTGAAAGAGGTTAGTTGATAGTAAATTCTATACTAGTAGTTCTCTCAGTGCATTGAAAGTAATATTTCCTGGTTGAGAGCTGGCTTTCAAAGTAGCTGCTCTAAAGATATCCAGATAATTACCATTCCTTTTAGATAGTCAGAGTCTTTTCTTTGACTCTAAAAGTTTTCAGAAAACAAATATTACTCTGATTTGATGCAGATTTAAGAGAGATTTTATGGATTTTTTTTATAACTTTTCTTATCCAGCATACTAAATAGAAAGCAAATAGTGCATAAAATTAAGACTTTATGAAAGTGTCTTTGATTCCTTTGTCTCAACTACCAGAACCTAGGTCAAAGGCACAGAAAATATTTTCAATAAAATCATAGATTTCCCTAACTAAAAGAAGGACATGCTTAGTAAGGTACAATCAGCTTGCATCACACTAATTAGCTGAACCAGAAGAGAATTTCCCCATCATGTATAATATTCAAATTATTACATTTATAGGAAAAGTGTGAATGATAAAAGCTACAATGGAAAATATCAAACTACATAGGAAGTGCAGAGGATCTGTGAGGAGTTGGAAGAAGGTAAACCATCATCCAAATATATTGTTAAAAATACTGAATTTTTAAAATGTTTATTTTCCCTCACACACAAACACATGCACACACACTATATACATATATGTATATATACACACACATATATATACATATATATGCACATACATAGGAATATATTGAGAAAGGTATGAAAGAATTATCACTTTTTACTTTATGTTATTCATATTTATATTTGCTCATATGTTGTTTTATCAATTTTTGTTTGTACAGGACTAAATGTTCTGAACTGTGCCATGTAGTTTAGATCCCAGAGCCATCCCCTGATGCTGTGCCCTGAGCCTTGGAATTTTAGAGTAAGTCATCTTGTCATGTGTGCTTACACAACGTTAAGCCTAACAGTTAATCAAAAAATAAAAATAAAACAAAGTAAAATTTAAGGAAAGTACTATTCTTGTCAATAATTTGATTTTCTTACATCAACAAAAGTTCCAGAGGA
Organism: Dicrostonyx torquatus; assembly: GCA_028555095.1. Taxonomy (NCBI): domain Eukaryota; kingdom Metazoa; phylum Chordata; class Mammalia; order Rodentia; family Cricetidae; genus Dicrostonyx; species Dicrostonyx torquatus. The sequence goes on along the minus strand of JAQHUG010000014.1, from coordinate 10,060,513 downwards.
AAAAAGAAGTCTTTAATATCTTGTTAGTTTTCATAACGATGGCTTTACCTAACACATAACCTGACGTGTAGGAGTCAAATATTAAAGGCATCTCTTTATCTGGAGATATGGAGAGCTACTAGCTTAGCAAGATATTTTGCAAGGTTGCAAATGTATTTTTAAGCAAGTAGAGACTGATATAAAAAACAGTTCATTTGTTATGTTTAAGTTCATGATTTTTCAAGTTGTTCGTTTTCCACTTTAGTTTTTATTTTCTTTAAACTACAAAAATATTCTTCTGCTTTCCAATAGATGTCAGTATCAAAAAGGGAAACAGAAGAGCCTTTTAATCCATATTGCAGTGTAATGGAGGCTTTAATCGTCTTTATTTCTTTTCTCATGCAAGGAGAACAGTGTTAAAACACAAGTCATGTACTATTTGCGGTGGGAGCTGTTCACATACTTGTATAAGCTGACTATGCTTACTAAAGGGCATGAACAAGTAGGGCAGATTTTATGGAAAGCCCCTCTTTGCTATGCATGGTTCTACTTATTTTTAACAAAGTAATCGGTATAAGCAAATTGGATCTCTTTACAATGTGTTGTGTGGTGATCAGAACATGTGGTGTGGTGATCATCACCTTCACACTAATCCTCAAGTTCTTATGGCACACAGCTACATACGGTCATATGTGGGGCAATTCCATACGATATGGTCATGGGTTGGTATACGCTATTGTTGCCAAGTGCACAGATAAAAACTTGCCTAAGAAAATTACACTGAATAATATAATGTTAGTTACGATCAAACTACTGTACATTAAATCTCCAAACTTTACGAGTTTTGTAGCTGCAAAGTTCATAACCCTTGCAAGGCACCTGCAAAAACCACCACTCTCAGCTTATTTTATGTCCGTGTGTCTATCTGCACACGTACATGTCACCCCGTGCCTGTGGAGGTCAATCGACCACGTGACTTAGAGGTGGAGCTAGTTCTCTCGCACTGGGTTAGTCCCTAGCATTGGACTGAAGTTGTCAGGCTTCACGGCAAATACCTTTACACTCTCAGCTATCACTAACCCCTAAGTGCCCTTAATGCTACTAAAATGAGAAGCCTCAGACCAAAACTGCTGGACACTACCTATCCAAACAAAAGTGGAGGGGAAGTCTTCTTCTTTAAGTTTCAGAAACATTCTGTTTCTAACTCCTTGGCACTGCCTGATTACAAGAGTGGACCCTCCCAATCTTTTGGACCTGGGCACCCCAGAACCTCGGCAGGTGGACTCCTGACAGAGTCTATGAATCACTTCACGGAAAGATAAAGCCTATAAAATACTCTGAAAATCACGGTAGAAAAACCAGGATTTTAAATCAGTTCTGTTAGATCCAGATTACTTTCGCAGATGAAAGAAACCATCTGTTCTCTCCAAAAATCTTACAGACATCATTTTTAATGAGGTGCAGTTCATGCCACTGACACAATGCCAAAAATAAACAAAAAAGCTTACCATTGGAGTTAACAAAAGGAAGGCTAGACCTAGTAGTCATTTATTTTCATAAACCACTTTGCCTTGGATCTTACTTTCCTTAAATAAGTTTTTCCATTTATATACATAAAACAGAATGCATAAAAGAAACAAACAAAAATTCCCCACCCACTAAACATTTTAGCCTTCAAGACAAGGATCCTCTTCTGAGTTCAGTTCTACTGCTTTTGTTTCGATAAGTTGTAGTTAGTCCTATTATTTCCACTTCCTGGTGAAATTTATAATCATCATATTCTATCTAAATGTATTACATGTGTTTCTAACAGCATTAGTCATGCCGGGCACTCGTGGAAAAATCACAAATGCTCGTCACTGAATGAAAGGACAAATCAAACAGCAAGTTTCATTATTTGGCCTCAATAGGGAAGAAGATGGCGATGCCTGTTACGTGGAAAACTTTTGAATTATAATAAAAACTAAGGTAAAAGGGGGAGGATGTGAGGTTCTATTCACAAAAGGTGCATAGAACAACAACAATCACAACACAGAAAACAAACGGCATTTCCAGGCTAGAGACCTGGAGGAGTAAGGCTTCTTGATGGATGAATGATTTCATTTCAGATTAAAAAGGCTTGGATATGGGTAGTTCAATAACAGCGAATTTATGTTTAATAGCATAGTGGTATACTCTTACCACTGTTTGAAATGGCAAATGAGTTTTAGGCATTTTATCATGGAATAACTTGACAAATAACTAGAGAAGATATCCAGTAATTTTGTAGTGTGATAGTGTACATATATGTATTTTACCATCTTCACATATTGGGGCCTTTTTGCCTAATTTCGAGTTTAGAGAAAATAATTATTGCTCATTTTCAAAACCCACACAATTGGAAGATGATCAAGTAGATGCGTTCACTAGGGCCCACTGTGCTCTGTGATTCGGTAATACAAAAGCAAACAAAATGCATGTTTGAGCCTTACCAGTTCCTATTTACATTGGATCCCCTGTCAGAATATTCTGAAGCTTCTCTTTCCAACACAAACAGCCTTGATTCCATGTAGCTCTCGATAGGACGCTTTTACCCACAGCATTCTTCTGTAAACACCCTCCTTTGCTGCTGGCTGTTGTGGGTGCTGCTCAGTGTATGGAGATGCTAAATTCACACACTGTAGGTTTCCTTCGGATTGGATTCTTACATTTAACAAATGTATGACTTTCAGATAGGTCCCCTCTCCTGCCAGAGGCCCAATTTCCTGAACTGTGAGACAGAGCTAAGGGCTCCTTGAGAAATGCAGTGGGTGATTTGGGGATTCATGCACTATTTGTGGAACTGACAGCATTCACTCCACAAACTCTTATTAACCATTTTCTGGCCACAGTGCAATTAAAGTAAATCAAACTATTTCTTCTAGTATTCATCAGTTATACCCAAATGAAAACGTACATAAATAGATTCTTTTTAATCCCTCAACAAGCAACTGGGATTCCACAGTCCCTTCTTATTAAACTCAAAAGATGGGAGAGCTGCTCCTGTGGAAGTTGGTTCCCATAAGGTGGTGGATATTTCTAAGCGCATTTTAACTGAGCAGAAAACACCAGCAAGTTTTAATAAACTGCTTAAAAGTATTGTTAGAAATATTTCCTGGGGAAGCGGTATTTAAACTTAACTCTCATCATACACACATCTGAATGAGCTTAAAAGTATCCTGTACTTTGTATCAAAGAGATTTTTTTTTGTTGTTGTTTTTAAATACTATGTGCTCCTTTGGAATAGAAATTCTAAAACTTTAAAACAAATTCAAAGAGTGTATCTCTCAGGTAAAAAATAGAAAAGAATAACAGAATCAAAGACAGGGGGAAAGAGGAGGGTGAAAGGAAGAGAGACAAGGAGAAGGGAGTGAAAGAGAGAAGAAAAGGAAGAAACCAAGGAGGCAAAGAAATAGGGGCAAGAAGGAAAGAGTAAAGGAGGGGGGGAGGATTAAAGAAAGGATGGAGGGAGGAGCAGGGCCCAATATATAAATAAATTATTTGAGCTACAACAAAGCAATAAAGAATTGCTTTTACTTTATGAGCATGTTTTCTCCTATTTAAGGCTAGAGTTGAAAGTAAACTAGAAATTCGTTGTTTAAAACTTGCTCTACAATGTTACCAAAATATGTTTCTATAAGGTTAAAAAATTCATAAAATACATTTCTTTTTTATATATATTAAACATTTTTATATGCTGTGTTCAGGCAGGATATCATTTTTACTGTTATTATTCAGTTCTTCCTTGTGTTTGTATATATAATTTTAACTAATCTTATTAGATTCTCTTTTAGAAAAATATGAACTAATTGTATGATACATTTAAATCAGAAAGTCTAAGGAAATTGTTTTATGCATATTTATATTTAAATGGATGATATTGTTAGGAAACACATTTGTCTTTGATTTTATCAGAATATTATGGAGTTTTGGAAAAGACACCTACAACTGTTTCTTCTGTTGGTAAATAATGAAACCACAGACTCCTGAGTAATTTAAACATTTTATACAACGTGCACTTGGGTTACTTATTCTCTGTATCAACTGCACAAGCAATTCTTTAGTGGAGGATGTCAGCGAGGTGCAGTTCAGTGGTGAGCAATTTAGACCTGCTTGCCAGCATCCTAAGGAGGTGTTATTGCTCATAAATGCCAGGAATGAACTATAAGGAAGAAGGGAAAGTTGAGTGCCTAAAATTCAATATAACTAACTAGCTGTAAAGATATTTTTAGCATTTTTTTTTCTTTTAGGATTGGAGACAAAGCCTGGTTCACTAAGGTTCTGAACTGAAGGTGAACAGTGCAAACTGTAGTCAACAAAGGCCTTACCTCTTGTTTTCTATGAGAGTAAGGTTAATAGAATTTTATTGCCACTGTGCGTAAGAGACTTATTAAACTGGTCTGGAATCAAAAGTTACTTATGGAGGTTCCAAAAGTTCATGGTATTCTTTTTCTTTTTGTCTAGTCTTCTATGTGTAGATCAGGCTCATGTGATTTTGGGAAATCTGCACACTTAATTTTAAATCGCTTCTTACGTGAGCTGTGCGTTTTGCAGAATGGCCCGGGCCATGGTTCTATAGACCAGAGCAAAGCCCACGTGCATTTGACAGTTATATGAATAAACCTCCCTACTCTCTAACTCTTAGAACTGGCTACCCTTTATTACAAAAGTCAACTCTAAGGCTAGGTATTGTTTCAATAATATTCTGTTGGTCAGATGCCACTGTGCAAAGCTTTCTTCATGAGTTCCAGAAAACATTTGGCTCCAGACAATACAAAGGATCCTTGCAAGCATTTTTGGTCAGTTTTGATTGAATGCAGATTGCAGAATTGTTTGGCAAACCACATTATTCCTTCAACTGTTTCTTCAGTAGTAGCATATTACTTTCTAATGATAATCATTTGCATTTCCAGGACCCCGTGGGTTCCTGATGTTTTGTAATGAGTTTATCCCCATCTTTTTTGTGCGTCCCTCTGGGTTGAAAGGAGGCTTGCAGCTCCTGGTCTTCCCCATAGCCACCTTAACAGATGGCTGCAGGGAATAACCAGGGAGAAAAGTTCATACTAACCACCCGGATAGACTTTGTAAAGTGTGATTTGCAAAGCCCAACATTTCCCACGCTCGCAGAAGGACCAGATCCTAAAACATGGCCTCGATTTTATTCTGTAGCCATTATAAGGTTGTCTTTAATATGCATGCTAGGATGCTTATGCATCTTATATGATGCCAAAGGTAAACGGAAGGTTAGGCAGTTCAGCGGGATGTTTGGTCCCAAACAGCGCCCAGTTTTTCTTTTCATTGTCTGCCGCCTCCGCCCCCTCATGCTTCCTCCAGTCCTCTTCTGGTGGTGGTCCGCCAAGCTCTCTGCAGATGTTTCTCCCACACAGTGGAAACATTCCCTAATGGCTCTGGGCACTTCCCGGTTTCGTTCGTATGGGAAAAGGAGAAGTTGGAGAGAAAGAATGAATTTCTGGATTGGTCTAATTTCCTTTTGAGTCTTTTGAAAATGCTGAAATAGAGAAGAAAATTATACTAGACCTATTCACCTTTCCCACACTGCTAGCCACGTAAGCCATTTGCAAAACGATTTTCTTTTTAAGTGAGGAAAGAGTATATAAGTAAATAAGTGAGCTGATACAGTCCTCCAGAAGTCCAACGTAGCAACTTCATGTTAGACAAGTTTACACAATTATATAAAATTTTTGAACTTTTGAATAAATTGTTATGGATGTTACACTTATTTGTGAAATCAAAGTGTATGGTATTTGTCCTACACAAACTATAAGCATTGGATCTTAAAAATTGTTAACTAATTCTGTAAGAATTTACTTTTCTCTTTTTGAACATTGTAGGAGGTTGTATTATAGATACACAGAATCTGCAATAGCAAAAGAAAACAACTTTTCCTTCTGTCTACCTCCTCTCTGTAGAGCCCTCTCCCCTTTCTTCTTTAGTAATAGTTATAAAAACTATTCTCTGTTTGGAAATTAATGTGTCAATATTTATGGTTAAAAATAAAGTTTATAAAAGTTAAATTTTCTCTATTTTTTAGAAATTTCCATTTTTCTAGTTTATCTGGGGACAATTTTGAAGGGAAGGTAATTGGAAGGAAGGAATTTGGAGGAAGGAAGTTGAGGGAAGGAGGTTGGGAAAAGGAAGTGGAAGGAAGGAAGTTGGGGGAAGGAAGCTGGGGTGAAGAAAGCTGGGGTGAAGAAAGTTGGGGGAAGGAAGTTGGGGAAGGAAATTGGAGGAAGGAAGTTAAGGAGAAAAAGTTAGAAGAAGGAGGTTGGGAGGAGGAAGTTAGAAGAAGAAAGTTGGGGTGAAGAAAGTTGGGGGAAGGAAGTTGGGGTGAAGAAAGTTGGAGGAAAGAAGTTGGGGAAGGAAATTGGGGGAAGGAAGTTGAGGGGAAAAAGTAAAAGGAAGGAGGTTGGGGGAGGAAGTTAGAAGAAAATTGTGGTGAAAAAAGTTGGGGGAAGGAAGTTGAGGGAAGGAAGTTGGGGGAAGGAAGTTGAGGGAAGGAAGTTGGGGGAAAGAAGATGGGGAAAGAAGTTGGGAGAAGAAAGCTGGGGTGAAGAAAGTTGGGGGAAGGAAGTTGGGTGAAGGAAGTTGGAGAAAGAGCAAGAGAGACAGATTGTTGTGTGCTAGGGATTAGCTTTGGTTTCTCTTGGCTCTGTGGTTTTACCTTGTATGAAGCAGGAGAAAGGAGGCAGGAAGAGGTTTGCTGAGTATCTCCAATGTCATACTCTATCTGCCTTTTCTTGACCAGGCAATGGTTAAAGCTAAGGTCTTCTTAGGACCTCCCATGAGTCTTCCCCTTTGTCATCTGTGATGCTGCCTTCATTGTCATTCTCCTTCACTGATACCCAGTGTGAGTATGGGAATACTTTTGATTCCTGGTAGGAAATTGGTTCTCTGCCTACTGAGTGCAGTTGCTTCCTGAATGAAGCTAGTGGCCATATGGGTGGCAGATAGGATGATCAGAAGACTGCAGAGACAAACAAGCTTCAAAGAGCAAAAGATCAGGGCTGCCCCAGGCTTGAAAAGGAAAGGGCCATCTGCTCTGTCCATGGGCAACTTCTCATCACCACTGCTCTGTGCAGGATTTCTTTCCCTTGAGTTCGTCTTCCAGCCTTGCACGTCTACATAGACTTCTGTGGGAGCAATGAAGGATTTCAGTGCTCATTGAATACAATTTCTCTCACTCATGGCTTCTACAGTCCCTTTTTCAATTTAGGATTAGCTGGTAATTATTATCTTGAAATTTTGCTAATATCTAGATAATTTCAGTTTTACCTTGGGTTACAGATACAGTTTTAAGTAAAGAGAGGATCAATGTTTATTAATCTTCTCGTATGTAACAGCATTTTATGAGATACTGGGAAAACATTTCAAGAAAACAATCAAGTTTTGGCTCGGGAACTCTTTGTGGATAACACAGAAAACACAAGTGAAACCCAAACCACGTTAGCTTTACAACACAGGAATAAAACGCAAGAGTGAAGAGGGAACAGTCTTTGGAAATTGTGCCTGCATGGCATGGAATTGCTTTGTTTGTTTTTCTATTGTTTTTTGTGTCAGGGTTTCTCCGTGTAACAGTCCTAGCTGTCCTAGAACTCACTTTGTAGACCAGGCTGGCCTTGAACTCACTGACATCCGCCTGTCTCTGCCTTCTAAGTACTGGATTAAAGACTTGTGCCACCACCGAATAGCATGTGTGTGTGTGAAATTTCAGTAAGGGGAAAAATACCTACATTTATATTTCATTTGGTTAAAATTTGTTTTCAGGGAATAAAATGAATAAACTGTTACCTGAAGATACTTTTTAATTGATATTGGTAACAACAATGATTTGAAAATGACTTAGGAAAATAGCTATCATTTTCAAAGTCTCCCTTCCATTAGAGAACTAAACAAAACAAGAATATTGACATCACTGCTGGCTGAATGTAAGGCATCCAACAAATGCACAGGGACAATATACCCCTGTCAGCAGCAACCCCACACTTTCCTCTTCCCATTCCATCCAGAGCCTCTGGGGGATGCAGAACTGGAGTTGTAAATTTCAGTTTTCAAGATAGCCAAGCTAAGTCCCTTTTTATAGATGATCTTGACCTCTCATATATCCTAGCATAGAAAGTAACCATTGCAAAAATTTCTTGTTGCATTTTTATGCCAATAGGTTATGTTTCTGAAAGATTGTATTCATACTTTCAGTAAAATATTGTTTACCACTCATATTTAATGGTAAAATAAAATTTGAATGTTTCCTGATATAGTAAGTAATTTCCTTTTGTGTCCCAAGACCGTCCCTGCTTCTCCATGGTGCTACTTACAACCATATGGAGCAGATGACCTGAATTTCCTGAGTTGTTTGTGAAGTCTGTGTTCTCAAGCTTTGCAAGTGCTGCATATGAACTGGGTTGATGTTTATTCATTTTAAATAGCAGAGGAAATGCTCATTGAGGAATTCTCTGAGCATTTTTACTCTACAAAAGAATAGAATAGCAATATAGCACTAGTAAATAAAAAATGCAATGGCTAAAATGAACACATGAAAAGAAATGCAGCAAACTTTCTATAAAACTTTCTTAGCCTAACCATGATATATAGAATAGAGTAAACGAGACGGAAACAACAGATTTAGATACCCAGAGCACAGGAAGGACGTCAGAGATTAGGTTAGACTCAGAGTGATCAGGTGGTATGGGAGTAGATGACAAGACAGAAATGCATGTCTGAAAAGAACTACGGTTTGTAAATGCAGCCTAGATTTAGAACATGGGAAAGGAAATTAAAATTGTTTGCTTTCTAGTTTTCCAGTTCTCTTATCTTTTTTTCTGTGCTTGACCTATTCACTCATTACGGACATAACAAATTATAATTATAGCTAGTCCAAGTGAAATGTTTGTGTGTGTGTATGTATGTGCACACACTCTCATGTTTTTCTGTATGGTTTTGCTCCTCTATGTGTGTGTACACTCAAGCTCTCATGATTATCTGTATAGGTTTGCTTCTATATGTGTGTGTGTGTGTGTTCTTATGTTTATCTTTATGGGTTTGCTCCTCTATGCGGCTATGCAGGCACACGCTTTAAGCAAGTAAAGTGGATTACATAAAGTTGATCAATGCTCAAGAACATCGTGTTTGTGTTGTGTGTGTGTGTGTGTGTGAGTGTGCTTGTGTGTGTGCCTGTGTATGTATGCATGTATGCATGCATATGTGTGCATGTGTGCATGTGTGCATGTGTGTGTACATGAGTGCCTGTATGTTTGTTTGCATTTATATGTGTGAGAGTGTATGTATGTGTGTATGCATGTGTGTGCATTTGTGCATATGTTTGCATGCATATGTGAGTGTTTCTATGTGTGTGTGTGCATGTATGTAAGTTTGTGCATGTGTGTATGTGTGCATATGTGTCTCTCTGTGTGTGTCTGTGTGTGTGTGCATGTAAGTTTCTGTGTATTGTGTGTTTGTGTGTGTGTGTGTGTAGGTCAGAGGACAGCTTTGAGGACTAAGTTTCCATTTCCAACTGTGGAGTGTGTGTTCAAACTCAAGTCTTCAGGTCAGGTTAGGACAAGAAGTCGTTTTACACACTGAGGCACTTCACTAGGTCTAGATCAAAGTCTTATCAGTCAGTAAAAGTTGTAAAATGTTTCTTTTATTTATCAAATTAGTATCTTCAGAATATATAACAATCTAAATTCCTAGATTTACCTCCAGATCTTGAATCTAGAAGGGCCTGTGAATGCTGAAGTGTATGCAAGACTGCTGTAGATAGGCAGCTCATCTAGACTGCTGACCAAAAAAAAGTGCACTTATTTAGCTAAAATCTATTGATTGTTAGATTTATACAATACTTAGCTCAAAACTGTTGCTCAATATTTTTTCAAAACATAAAATATATAATTATATGTTCAAAACAGTGTTGAGAAAATTTTCATTTGGAGTATTATATGACCACACTGACCCTGTCTGGAAAAAATATAGTTAATGGATAGAAGTTTCTGTCCTAGTTTTAATTATTGAAAGGTAAATAAAGAGTAGTACAGATAGTCAGAGATTTTATGCTTGCTTCCATTTGGGACAAATTCAAACATATTTGAGAAATATTTCAAGCAATTTGCTAGAGCTTCTATAAACCCAGTTGCCACAATTTTTTTTTTTTTGGTCTTTAAGATGATAGTTCCTTTAAAGTGTCTAATGCACATTTATCCATTTAAAATAGAATAGAATATATGTTGGCATTTTAATAGGGAATTGCATTGAATCTATAAATTGTGTTTGGTAAGACTGCCATTTTTACTGTGTTAATCACACCAAACCATAGACTGAGAGATTTTTCCATCTTCTATCTGTTAAAATTTCTTTCTCCAAACACTTGAAGTTCTTGTCATACAGGTCTTCCACTTTTTTGGTTAGAGTTGGACCAAGATATTCTACATTATTTGATATTATTGTAAAAGGTGTTGATTCTCTGATGTCTTTCTCAGCCCATATGTATATAGATTTCTCACAAAGTAAGATACTATACAGTTGAATTTAAGACCTAAATCTTATCATATTTTTCAAATATGTTCAGTGTTTTCCTATGTCCATAGGGATGGATATTCATTTCTCTTATTGATGAGTTTTGCCTTCTATGTATAAAAATCCGTAGTATCTTTGAGACCTAAGAAATTTAGCCTATATTCACTCATGTTTGTTGTAGAGTTTCCAGTTGGTTTTGAACACAAACCAACATAGTATAGCCAACTCTAAATAAAACATCCCACTACTGATGGGCAATAGAGGTTCATCTCTGTAATTATTCTTTTGCTGTGCATTGTTCGATACCTGAGCACCTGTTGAGCATGTGCAAGGCTCTTTTAAAATCTCCAACATGAAAAATTCTTTAAAGCCTCACACACTACTAAATATGATGTCTGACAGAAAATACTCTATCTTTGTTTAGTGTCATTTTAACAAGTATCTCTCTAGATAGTTTTAGGTTATGAATATGTCTCTCTGAATACTAATAACCATACATCTAACACAATGTATATGTCTCTAGCTTCTTGATTTAAAAGGAATACCATTTTCCAACATTCTGTTATTCATCAGAATTTATATTCATCTCACCACCAACAAAATGTTTTTTATTCTCTATTGACACAGTAGGACTTGATGTTTCATTTTTGATGTGATGAACATCTTACAAATGGCTCTGGTTCAGTGGTTATATGATTGTTCTTATGCTGCATTGTGTGAGACCTGCCTGGGGTCCTCTTATTGATCTGACAGCCTTTGGTTTTGGGAGCCAGAATTTTAAACACTATTGCTTCACTTTCTCTTTGTGCACTAGGAGGCTGTAAAGATTAAATAAATGAAGCAAACCCAAAGAGATTTTTAACCTGAAAAAAATCTATTTCTGTGTGCATATGTGCATCCTGAAGTTGCTTGTGCTAAATAATCTGTAGACATCATCATCTTGGAGAAAGCACAGACTTTTCAAACACACATGATGCTTCTTGGCTCAGACATTTCTTTCTATTTCCTGTAAACATTGGTATTACTAAACCCTGCTCATCCCGTGAATCACATAGATTGATAAACATACATGCAAGCTATATATCTGCATAACTTTTCTTTGAGAATTTTAATATTTAGTTTACTACATATACATTTTCACTTTTGAAAGCATTATCAATGCAAATTACAACCTGTTGACTTTTTCATCTACTCGACTATTTCAAATGTCAGCAATGCTTCCGAAAGTGCTACTTGGCTGTCAGGTACCATTGTTGAAGGGTACCTTAATAATTCCAACTTAAGAAGAATTATCCATGCTCATACAGTGATTTTCATGACATGATTGGTTTCCTGTGAGTTAAACCTCATGCTGGGTTCTAAGTCTAAATCATAAGTGCAAGATGCATTTTGCTTGGATTGGATAAGCAGAATGAACAGAAACCATTATGTATGAAAATATCTTGTAGTTATGAATGTGTTAAATGGAGAACACATCATTGAATCTCTCACATTAATACAAGAGAATATGCCAGGAGCTGAAACTATTAGACAGAGTTTACAAAACCGAAAGCAGTATGTTCTAGCGTTCTATCAATGACAGTTAAAATGAAGACTACAGACAGAAACAGGTGCTGTGGTCACATTCCTCAACAAAGTGTCCTTCTCTACTCCATAGCTTGCCACTCTTCATCTTCCAAAAAGTTCTCCTGCTGTTAAACTTTCTGGATCAATTAATTATAAAGTGCACGTAAAATATTTCAATGTTAAAATGTGTGTGACATCTACATGTGTGTAAAGGTATTTAATGATGACTTTCTTGTGTGGTATTCTTAAACACCCAAGCTTGCTCAATCACCTTTCATCTATTTATCTTAGTCAAGATCTTCGCTGTACCAGTGATACTGCCTCATATCATAACACTGTGGCTAGGAGAACTTTTTCTTCCTTCCTGCTTTACTGTGAATCAAACCTGGTATCTTGCACATTATAAGAAGACAAGATCTCTCCCTCACTGCATTCTACACTGCTTTATATAAATGCTCAGTACTTGATTGTGAACATAGCTTAGAAATACAATGTTATGAAGCCTAATGGTAGGGTGATTTTTTATTCAAATGAATGTTGCCAGCATGAATTAATATTTCTAGATCTACAGAAAGAATAGAGATATAACTTAGTGATAAATGTCTTGTCTAGCATGAGAGAGTCCCAGAATTTGACCCCTAGTGCTCGTGATGCAAAAAGAAAAGGGAGAAGAGAGATAATTATTGTGATTAAAACAGTTTCTTTTGTGTGGTTATGAATGATACAAATATATGCTGCTTCTAACTTTGTACTTATTGATAATAAAAATTGCCAAAATATATCCATGGAATATGTTCATAACCATGGGTACTGGCTGTCAGCAATAGTTGGAAAGGGTGGGCTAAATGTCAAGAGGGCAATGGGATTTCAAAACACCCAACACATAAGAGAGAACCATGTTATTTGTTTTGGTTTATTTATTTATTTTAAGAGATTTTAATTTTATTTCTACTATTTTATTTGCTTCCATTTTTATTAAAACCGTTTTTCATATAACATATCTTTATCTTGACTTCCCTCTCCAACTTCTTGAGATCCTTCTCACCTCCCACTGACCCACCCTATGTCTTCTTTCCCTCTTTCTTTAGGAAACAAATGAACAAAAGTTCTAAACACATCAGAATAACTTGAAATAGGCACATACACACAAACATTAAAACACAAAATTAGAAAGCATATACAAGTATATATAAGAAAACTAAAAGTTAGAATAACATGCCCAAACAAAGCAATATGAGAGAAAAGTCTACAAAAATACCACTGAGTTCATCTTGTGTTGGCCATCCACTGCTGACCAGGGTTGAAATATTCAGGGAGACTCCATCACAGAACACTCTTTCTTTCCATTGCAGACAGATGCAAATTAGAGATAGCTTCTTCCTCAGGGATGAAAAAACATGTCTACTTCCCCTTCTCAGCACTGGGATCCCATCTGACTTAGGCCCGTTCGTGAATGCTGCCACAGCCTCTGGGAGGTCCACTGTATGCCATTCCTGTTTTGTCTGGAGACACTGCTTCCTCGGGATCATCCGTCACCTCTGGCTCTTACAATCTTTCTCCTTCCTCTTTAGCAGGACATTCTGGGTCATGACAGGAGAGCTTGGGTGAAGACCTCTCATTCAGGCCTGAGTTCCCCCAACCTCTCACTCTGACATTGTCCTGGTGTTGGTCTAAATGCTAGTTCCCATGGGCTGCAGGTGGAAGCCTGTCTAATGATCGCTGAACAAGGCACTGATCTATGGGTAAGGCAGACTGCTGATAGAAGCCATTTGACTTTTAGCTTCCTTTAGAAGAAGACTGATATCTGGTTTTCTTCTGGGCTGAGGAATAATCTAGTCTCAGACTCCTGGACTCCTGAGAAGTGTCAGGCAGCGATTTCGTCTCCTGGAGTAAGGCTTAAATCCGATTAGAAAGTACTTACTTGCTACAACAATGGGAAACCATTTTATTTTGAGAGTATTTGTTTCTAATTTTGTCTTTTGTTAGAAGAAAATCTAAGTTGCTATGTTGTTGAAAACAAGGAAGGACAGAATGAGATTTGGAAAAAAATGTATTCCGATCATGGATAAAATGCTGTCCATTTCTTTCCTTGGAGGCAAACTTAGATGAAGCTTGGTTTTGTATAGTTGCAGACAACCATGATATAAAAATTACTTTAAGATTCTGGAAGCCAGGGTGCTCGGTATGTTTTTCATCTTGCAGGTAGGTTTTGAGAAAAAGGGAAATAGGAAGAAGAAAAGGAGCCTGGATTCTGGCTATTGCTATTCCCACTAGTAGACTGCATCACCTTTGACCAAAATGCATACTGATATTGCAGAATACCTCTCAGTGTTTCTATTGTAAATTCTTCACTGTACAGTTAAATGGCATGGCACAGTAGAGCAAGATTTTGAAAAATCTAACAAACAATAATGTAGGGTAGAAAGGCCAGTTATAAGGAGGGCTCTTTTAATTTAGTGGCTAGTTGAACCTCTGTATGCAATTACAAAGTCACATATCCCAAATAGCATGACCTTCTGAAGATTAGGTTGAAGTTTAACAGATATGATTATAAGTAGACTAATTCCAGGAAAATGAATGGAAAATTATAGTGAAAAAAGTAGACTAATTCCAGGAAAATTGTAGTGAAAAAGACAGACAAAGAACAGGGATGGACTCTTTTTGATGATGATAAGCTTATTAATAAAACTAGTTAATTACCAATAGTTCAGGTAATATTTTTGTGCCCACATGATACAAACCAGATTCTTCTGGGCAGAAGAACCTCAATGAAGAAAATGTCTCTACCAAATGCCTATAGTCGAGTGTGTCATTTTCTTGATGGTTAATTGATATAGTAAGGCCCAGCCCACTGTGGGCACTGTTGCTACTTGGCAAACTATGTTGCACTGTATAAGAAAGCAGGCTAAATAAGCCATTGGGAGTAAGCCAGCGAGCAGTGTTATTTTGTGATTGGTTCAGCTCCAATCTTGCTTCTCCTCAATAATGGACTGTTACTGGAAGTGTAAGATAAAATAAATACTTTTCTCCCCGAAATGTTTTCCTTTATGGTGTTTATTTAAATATAGAAACTTCATTAGGACACCAATCTTACAAGTTTTAAAAGCCCAAGATTCATGCACCTTCTAAAACACCACTACAGAAAAATTCCCATTAAAACCTTGTCTTTTTTTAATCAAAAGAAGCATGAAATTGAAGATAATGGCGTACTCTATACATGAATTTATGATTTTATAATTCTTGAATTTTGCTTTGGATAACTTATAGCAGGAAATGGAAAAGTGTCACAGTCTTTGTTGCTAGAATTTAGAGAATTAAAAAAAATGGCCACCATAAGTGTCCCATGGTAGCCTTGAGTAGGTGATTTAGCCCCTTTGAAGTTCTGCAAAAATGGCTTTGCAATACCTGTTTTTGCAATAATTTATTGGTTCCTTTGAACATTGCTGATAGAGTTCTGCCCTATAAACAAGTTTTGGTTGTTCTGGTAGATAAGCAAGACCGAATGTCCCTGTCATTATTGCAAAGACACTGTGTACCTCTCTCTCAAAAATGGATAATTGATGAGCCTTATTTTTAGAGCTATTCTCTTGAGGGAAGAAAGTAGGGAAAATTAAAGTTCTTCCAGCCGAGAGCCAGCATACATTACATGGAATCATTCAAGATCAATTTATGACATTACTAAGAGTGGCATGATCTGTCATCATGCATTAGTGCTCGCCAGAGAAAAGGCTGGAAAATTAGCAAAGTTAAAGGTGAAAAAATGCCCTATCTCATGCACAGAGGCCCAGGCACATTCCCTGGGAACCACATCCATATTCAAAGGCTTGGGAATTTGTTACTTGAAAATATCTGTATTTCTAAAAAAAAAAATTAACTATGTCATAGTGAAAAAATTTAAGGTAGAAAAGAGAAAAGAAATACATTTGAGTTTATTCAAAGAAACCTGAAGTGCACTTCAATTATTTTCATGATTAAACTCATTTTAAACTACCCCATGTATATTCATATAGATTCAAGTATATACCATCATAAAACTATTCTGGTAAGCTAAATAAATATTTGAGAATCCGTAAAAAATCTCTTTTCTTTCAGTTAATGAATGATGTAACTTATAGCATAGAAATTTGGGGGAATATATAATACAGGTCTCAAGAATTTTAATGATACATTAACAGTTTCAAACCAGCAGAGGGCTCTCTCCTGCAAGGTGGGGCTATACCTGGGAAGTCCAGCAATGCTTGTTAATGAGGCACCAAAGTAGGATTTAAAATTTGTTATTGACCTCAGAATTTGCTCACATCCTGGGTTTAATTAAGCAGTATAAAAGCTGAATGAAGCAAAGCCAAACCCACTTCTGACGCTTGAGATATAATTATTAATATTTTCATCATGCAAAGTTAATTTTCTTCTGCTGTTCCAGCTTGAAAAGTAAATGTGCTTCAGCTCTGCCCCATGAGTGCACGCAGACTCATGCAGCCTGATTTTCTCACAGCTTCCAGTGGTTGTTTTTTTTTTTTAATTCAAATCTTAATAACGTACTTAAAAGTGAGGCTAAACAACTCTAGTTAGTCTTCTTAATTCAGTGATGCATGTAAGTAGAGAGTAATGGCAGTCATTAATGTAGGTAATCACTTTTGATCTGGACTGTTAAAATTTGGATAAATATTGGAAGAAGGGAACAGGTTTTTTATTTTTTAAAGAGATATTTTTCCCAATCCTTTCTTAACTCAGTTCTTATCTCTGTCAGTTCTTTCCAAATGAAACACATAACAAACTTCATATTTCAAAAAGCAACACACACACCAATTATGTCACTTATGTTCAGGCAATTTTATTAACATTTTTCTGTCAATTTGAAATAGTATGAAATATAGTGTACTGCTCAGGCTGTTGAAACAAGTTGACTCAACATTTTAGAAGATGTATTATAAACTAGCATGTTAAACAAATTCTTTCCAATTCTAACATTTTAATCACATTGATGTATTTTTAAGTAATGTTGCAATACAAATTAATTGTTTGCAAAGGCAAATGTCAGCTCATGCAGCCTCCGACACATTTTAAAGACTACAGAGATGTGTTTAAGTATCATTTCAGCAAATGTTAAAGAAACAGTTGTCAAACCACGAAAGATAAAGGTAATTTTCAATGTTTTAAGTGTTTAAAGCCCAACATTTCCTTTCCATGATCATTGCTTCAGAAAAGTGAATACAGCTTCAATGTGTATAAAATAATTTGACTTTAGTAAGCACAAATAGTATAAATCACTTTAATTTTAACAGAAAAACAAATGTGAAAGCATGGGTAAATACGTGCTTTCATTTCCATTAACTAAGTAGTTCCTGTAGGCAGTATGCAAAACCACAGTTTTTATGTAGCAGCGACATGCCATGGACAACCGGAAAGAAAGAGGGACCTGTGTGCTAGGGCTGCTTCTGAGATCCTAAGGTGAGTTGTCTCATGCTTCTGACTCCCCAGAAAGCAATGCAAACCGAAAAGAAAATCTGAAGGAAAAAACAAAAAAAGTTCATTCTATCAAGTTAAATTATTTTTCTGGAATAAAACAAAGAAATCATTTCACACAGATTTCTTACACAAATTTTAGCAAGTTTCTCAATAATAGGTTTTGGTCAACTTCACATGGACATGATATGAGAAAATAAAAATGAGAGTAAGAAGTTTATTTTCGTCTTTTTCGTTGCTCTTTCATTTACCTATTTGGGTTATTTAAAGATAGAAAGGCCAAATAAACTAGATACTGAACAGAACAGAACAGAACGAGTTTCTTTTACATGTACAGGTACCAAAGGCTGTATGTTCTATGCTAAATGATGTCATTGCTTCTGTAGTTTGAGGAGACTTGGAATAGGAGAAGTGAAAGCACTGTTGAGAAATCCTTTTCCTCTGAGGTGATACAATCTATCCAACTATGCATTTCATCCAATAGGAATAAAATCTACACAACTGTGGCTAACTTGCCTTCTCTATCTTTTGATCTCTCACTGAGTATAAAGATATAGCTAGAAAATTTTCCTTAAAATTGAATATATATATGTATATATATGTATATATATACATATATATATACATATATATATATATATGCTATCTTGATTTGACATGAATTTAGAAGTAAGAAGCACACAGCCATTTCCAACAAGAATAATGGTTGTAGCCTTTCTGCTCTGTATAATCTAAATACCATATCCCATCATGCATCTGTCTCTGAACATATTGTGGGTTTTGAGCTTTCAGGTTTTTCCTGTGTTAATATTTCCCTTATGCTCTTGTTAAGCCACAGTGCTGCATTCATGATCTCCGTTCTTGTAGAGTACTAGACTAATGGTGAGTGTTCGATGAAGGTGAAATGGCCAGACTATCTGTAGTAAGTCTGTAATAACTATGTGGGTCTCCTCCCTATATCATGTCTCTCCATATGTATGTATGAATAGTGCAAACTTCTTCTCCAGACTACAATCCTACCACTTCTCCCCAGAAAGACATTTACTATTTCTGAAGGATGTATTAAAATATACAATGAAAAAATGCTTAAGCAGCAAATCGTATTATCAGAATATGCTGGCATGAGGTACTGATGTGAACCCAATGTCATCAACTGAGACCAGTCATGAAATCACCCCAAATACCTTTGTTATCAGGATCAGAAAAATGAAACAATGTCAGCAACAATAAAAATTAAACAAAACGAATTTTGCTAAATGTTGGTGCTTAGAATGTTATACATCGTTCAACTTCATTTAAATTGCCTGGCTGTTACTAGATGTCATTAGTGTGAACGTTGGCTAGTCATGTAGGTTTGTTCCTCTGACTCTATGCATTCCATTCAGCCTATCAAACCCACAAAAGAAAAAAAATGAAAATAAAAATTGGTGCTTATATTGAAGCAGAAGGCAAGAATAATATTAACATTTTGGAGTAGCTTCAAAAGTCAAACACAATGTATTTAATGGCTGGCTTTCAATTTGTTTCTTTTGACTGTAACTCAAGAGAAATGACCTCATGAGATTTCTCTGCCAGGTAAAATAACACCAGCACTGGAAGAGAACTTGTGAACACTACTATACTTGAGGACGAGGTTCCTTTTGTCTCTGAAGATGAGTTAATGTAGACAGGGTAGCTGAGAATACAGCTTCCCAAGAGGGTCAGAGATGATGTCTATAATCTTGGTAAATATTTGGTTTGGATTCAGTATCTTCATCAAACAACTAGTAGATGAGAGTAGAATGTGAAATACATGTGGCAATACAGGATTTTATTAAGTTTGAACGTCTGATGTCTAGAATGACAAAGATCTCTACATGGAGGAAGACTGTGGTGAGTGATTTCCATGAAACCTCAAAAACACAAAGTAAAATTTCATGTGTCACAATTCAGTTATTTCCTTAGTCCCCAAGTATGAACGGTTTCCTTTAGACTACACACACATTTAAATTCTCAGTAATACTAAAAATACTTCTATGTAAGCTTCTAAGTAATACTAAACGTTCTTCAGTAAAATAAGAAGCACTATTTAAAAAAATCAAAGTGTAAAATCACAGTGTATGTCTTTGATCTTAGTCTACCACGTGGGCCTTTCTATCTTTGAAAGCTGATCCTTTTGATTCACATGGACTTCCTTCCTAACAAAGACTGAGGATCTCCTCTTTCCTACCCACGTCAAATGCAGTCAGCGTCCTACAGAGGAGCAGGGTTGACTTTACTCAGTTTTTGTGTTTGGATATCTATAGACTACCTACCCCTCTAAAGAGACATACAGGCAGCAGCTCTCTGAAGTCTTAGTCAGATCTTCCTCATGTGCTATAGAGAGATGCTTGGGCCAGGTAAGCTCTTCGTGTCTTTACTAGACTATGTTGTCTGATTCCTCCATGACTTGCAGGATTGATATATACTTTGTGGATGAAGCAGTAGGAGCTCAAGATAGTAATGTATGATTACTATTAGTCTCAAGAGTATCCATAGTTGGGAGTGGGTTTTACATTTGCAGTGGCCCCCAGGAAGTTCCAATGGGCATACAACTATGAACGGCAGCTGAATGATATGAATATCACATCCAGAGATAATTGAATCATTTTTTAGAGTAACAATCTGAATTTGCAGTTTTTAAAGCCAATAACAGCTAAGATTTTAAGATGTTTCACAGTCAGGGTTTTAAGGATGAAAATCAGAGTTTTTAAACATAATGAAATATATATTCACAAAGGGTCACAGAAATGATGTAAATGACTATACTTCTTCTGAAATTCTGGTTGACACTTCTCTGTTAGAATTATTAAAGTAGAAGAAAACAAATTAATTTTTATATTAAGAACATGTGTATATGGATATATTATATTGCCATATATAACATATAATAAATTTAATTATGTTATATGTATAATTTGATATGAAAATTATTTGGCTAGAAATTCATATAAGCGTTTATTAATATAAATTCTGTAAAAATTTTTCTTTTTCAATTTTGTTTGATTTTTCATTAAGCTATTTTGTCTTTCCATAGTTGTTGAAATTGAATGTTTTCCATTTGACAATAGATCTTTAACTTATTTCTCAATCAAATGAAATAGAGGAAGCTATATTCTTGCTTAAGCATAGTGACAGTGTAAATGATTATTATAGCTTTTCTTTGCATTTATTTTTATATGTTTCTGTAATCTTTAGATATGTTTCCAGATCTATACAAACCCAGCGCACTCTCATTTTGTCATAGGCCTGGCCAAGTAAGTCCCATGATTTTAACAGCTGGATGCAAAATATGAAACAGAGGAAGTTCATTCCCGGTGTCAAGCCTTCCCTGTGCTAACACATCATTAGTGGTCCTTGTCTTCAGGCTATTTCCCTGATTTCCCAGGGACTTCAGTTATAATGCCTGAACTTTGGCCTGTACAGATGCTCTCTATGTTTCTTCCACCTCATTCTAGAAAGCTCTTCATGTGGCAGGTGGCTAATCTGAGTACCTAATCCCTATTAGCCCCCAGCGAGAACTCTTGCTCCCACCCAGTTCAGTATATTTCAGAGTCCTTGTGGAAAATGGCACAGATAAGAGCAAACTAGGATTCTAACTTACTGGATGGAGAATCATATGAGCAGGGGTAATTTCACGCAAATGACATGCCCTACAGCTGCAAATCCCCAAGTCACAAGCCACATGAGTTGACTTCTTAAATATCTGTGCATATTCTCCTCCTCTGGTTTGAGTACATGACTCCAGCCATTCAAACAGACGTGAGGACCAAAAGGAGCAGACATCTTGTTGGACAGTGGACCATTGCAGTTGCAGATAGTTAGCAGCACCACAGCTGTCTTGGAAGTGTTCAAAAGACTTTTCATAGCATTTAACTTTGGTGTCAATTTGCAGGTAAAACACATGCTTTAAAATTACTTGATTTATTCACAAGAGAAAAAATGTCCATGGGATAATAGACTTTTTGGTTTGGTTGGCTTTTGAGTCTCAGTTTATTATAAATCATATTGAAATCAAAACACTTATTGTATTGGATCTCATTTAATTTTCTGCCTACTTATAAAAGCCACACAATGTTTTATGTAGCCCTAAAAGCACTAATAGGCTGTTGAGCATATCAAATTTGTTATTTCTCATAAGGAAAACCATTTATTCTACCTGACCAAGGAAAGAATCTCAATTATAGTAATATGAAATGCCAATTTGTGAATTTTATTTTATTTTATTTTATTTCATTTAATAAAAAATTTTATACAATTGTGTAGGCTTACAGAAAAATGTAGATTTCTATAATAACTTCCTAGGATTCCTAATAAGCACATCTACTCATTTTTAGTTCTGACACCTCATACATTAGCCCTAAACAGAAGGTGGTATTTTCATGTAAAATTTCTTTCTTTCCTATCCAAGTAGTAATATATATAAATGTAAAACTTAAAGAAGTAAAAGTATACAAAAAGAAAAATAAATATTGCTTTCTAGGTTGAAGAGATGGCTCGGCAGTTAAGAGCCATGACTGTCATGTAGATGACCTGGGGTTTAGTTTCCAGCATCCATATGGTGACTCCCAGCAACCATTGACTCTGATTCTAGAGGAACCAGTGCCCT
>JAQHUG010000014.1:9984827-10032534 GCA_028555095.1 Dicrostonyx torquatus | reverse complement strand
CTGACTCTGCCTACTCTATATACCTTTTCTAGCCTGGCTATACTCTGCTAAGCCATTGGCCAAAACCAGCTTCTTTATTCATTAACCAATAAAAACAACACATATATACAGAAGGACTTCTCACATCAGAACAGGCACTTCAGACACCCAAAGTGCATGCATATCCTAGCTTTGTAGCTGTTAACAAGGTATTAGTCTGTACCAAGGCATACATCTCCTCTGTTCTAGTGATGATATCAGTAAGAACAATTTAGTTATGAGAGCAAATATATAGCTAAAGAATATTTCCTAGCTTTTGAACTGAAGGAAAGGTGTGGAATCCAAAAATTGATTGACAATATGTATGGGTGTATATTAATTTCAGGGTCAAGATAACACATTTCAGGTATTTTCCGAGAGGACCTTAAATAACATAATGGACTGTCTACATCAAACAACCTACAGTGATTAGGTAATTCAATAGTAGAAGTGTTTCCTGAAGTATCCATTGACAATTGTATTAAAAAGCAGTAAACAAAATTGAGGCAATCATGAGAAAAACAAACATACTATAATGATAAATTATTAGAACAGAAAACTGGTAATAGAACTATGAAAGAGAGGAGCCTGACCTGAAGTAAAGGACGGATGAAGACTGGGAGGAAGGCTGGCATGAAGAAAGTGTTTGCCTCATCTCTACAACATCATCTACAAGAGACAACAAGACTGTGATAACTATTAAATAGCATCTGAAAAACTAATTTTTGAATAAAGAAAACATAATTGGAAATTTTAACATCCACTTCTTTTTCTAAATGACTCTTCTTGTCCATAGTCTTTGAAAACCAAAAGTCAGAAGTATGAAAAAGGATTAAAAGCTCTGAAATGTTGGGTTCTAGAAAACCGCTGCCTGAGAGTCCTGATATCTGAGTCATTCGCTTTTGTTACAAAATGACTAAATCAATCTACTTTCTCAAAAAGAGAGAAATCATTTGCCAACACAGGACAATAATGTTAAAAAGTTCCCAGGATCATCCCCAGAAACAATTACGTTTTCAAGGATAAAAGTGCAAAGAAATAGGCTTGCCCCAGTGTTGGTGAATGAACAGAGAAAAAGTCATGAAAAATACCCTATAAAAAACATTCTTCACACATTTTTCAGAATGAAGAGATACTAGAAAAGAAGAGAAAATGGATAGTTTTAAGTTCCCATGTCTCTGATGACAATGTTTGTAGTCTCTATGGGCATAGTGGTCTCTGCCATTCAGCTGTCTGAAATTTAACAAAGCCAGGCCGCAATAAGATCATCTTCGAAGAATAATGTCGCAGTTATTGTGAAAGTGATGGCAGATAATGTATCAGCAATGACAGTGATTTTTGTGAGGACTCTACAGAGGCACAATGATGGGCAAACACAGGGAACAGCAGTGGATACTGGGTAAAGACTATGGGCTTTCAAAGAAAATCATTTGTTTGTGCGTATAATTCAAAAACACAATAAATATTCTTGGTCATGTCACAAAATGACCATGTACATAGAAAACGTCGCTTAGCTTCTAATGCAGTCTAAAGTTCATTATTGTTGCTTCTTTTCCTTTCTGTAGAGATAAAAAATTTGGAGGAGATAGATAAAACTGGAGATGAGAGGTGGGCGGGAGGGAGGTAGAGTTCTTAGGATTCCCAAAAAAATTTTGATGTTTTGAAGATTGGTGAAAAACTTATGAACCATTTGCTGCAAGCTAAATTATACTTTAGACCAATATGAGTTTTCAGAAAATATCTCTCTAGCCGTAGATGCATCTAAAAATGTTGTGAGATGGTAATGGTGGGGCATTGTACAGATAGTGAAGCCATGACAATGATCTTGGAACAACAAGGAGTTAATGGGATCTCTCTGCTCAGCTATGATGCTAGCATGTGGAACAAATAGTGTCCAGTGGTAAAATTACCTAAAAATCCTTTAGCTGGCCCTTATATAATACAAATCCTTTTGTGGATACAATCTCCTCACACTAACTCCCTTTTATATGCCAGTGGAGAACCACTATGAGAGACTGACGGAAGGGGTGAGGGAAACTTGCTGTGTAAAAGTCTGGCAATCTGAACAAATCGTACCTGTGGGAGGTAAGTTGCAGAACACAAGAGAAGGAAATATTCACAACAAGCTCTAGCAGGCTTCTGGCTGATGAGATGCTTCCTACAGTAAAGGCAAAGGTCAGCTAAGTGGGGTCTACCTTAAAGATAATTTTCAGATTGTGAGATTACCTCAACTGCAAGCAATATCACTCCCCTAATCTGCATAGACAGACAAATATTTAGCTTGACTTCTTAGACACATGAGCGTGCATGCACATACACACAAACTTTTTTGAGAATGTTGTTTTAACTGCCCCTGAACTTTTATGTCTGTTGCTATTTCAAGGTGCATCTTTGACAGAAATTATACTATAAGACTCAAAGGAAGCCAAAGATTCATGGCAAACCTTCAAACAAATACATTCAATATAAATTATATCCCAATAAGTGCGATATATCAAGACTTCCTGATACATTATATTTGGCCAATTTTATTTGAACCCCTTTTCTTTTCCCAGTTGTTATCCTCAGCAATGAATCAGTCCACCACAGAATTCTTACTTAGCCAGTTCTCCTTGTTAAGAATCAAAAACCCTAGAGAAACTTCACAGAATTCAAGAAGACTGTTTGACCCCAGATGATTTCACATGGATGAATATTGATGAAATTTTAGCATGATAGAATCAAGGAATAATCTACACTCAAAACTGAGAAATGAACTCACATTCACAAATCTTCTTTATCTTTCTCGTTTTTCCTTTCGCTTGTTTCTTTTCTTTATTTTTTTCATTTACTTCGTCCAAGGAAGTTACAAGGTCCCAAATGACCTGAAGTTTCAGCACAGCTTGGGTTGCTGACCGGAATTCTCCCACATGGCTTTGGAGGCCAGGTCAGTCGGCATGATATTAGTGCATTTAATTTTCAAAACACATACAGTTGGAACAGATGTGTTTCATGGGGATTGCAAGATGAAGTTCAGGAAGAAGGAGGCCTGGGCAATGTGGAATACAGTGTGGTTAGTGGTCACTCTGTGAAACTAACGCCTGCTGATAATCATAGCTGCTCCTTGGGAAAAGAAGCTTGTAATCCTTGTGTGTAGCACTACAGAGGATATCAAAGCTACCAAACATTGAAGCCTTGCAGCAGGAGTGCCAGATCTTTATGTAAATTAACCCCACAACATGGAAAGCATTAACTTGAGGGTTTTAGGAATTTGGAACTCGGAATGCCGAGGATGTGGGCTTAATTGAAACACGGTATTATGACAATCAGTTTTCCTCTTGAGACAATTTTTTTAAGGTGCATACAAATGCGTAATTGAGCATTGACATATTACATCATGGTGTTATGTCCTAAACAAGCCCTCTCTGTTTTATGGTATTTATTTCACCAAATACCACTGGCTATTCACAAATTCTTCCTTGCCAGTCAAGGATCTGAATGAAGCAGCCGCCTGCACTGGTGAGCCAGTTAGCTCCCTGAGAAGCCAGGCCTCAAAGGCTCTCACATACACGCAATGCTTCTTCTGGAAAATATTCCTAGGTTTTCAACATAAATCAGGGTCAACACATAATACGGCCGTACTCTAGTGCATCTAAAAGCTGGAAACCAATCGAACTAGGATGTTGCTGCTTCCAGCAAACCGTCAGGCCAGACAGCAATCAGAAAGAATTCATGGCTTGGGTTTAAATCCATCTCGGTGAAGGCCCAGGAAGGGTTTGCCTGGCTTCCTGGGGGAATTTCCAAATGGCCGTTAGGAAACAACTCTTTCTCAATGCCAGGAGTCTGCAGAATTTACTTTTCTTCCTATTTTGGTAAAATAGACACATAATAAGTTAGTAGTGATGAAAAATAAATGTTAAGAGGCCTTGGTGTTTGCTCCATAATAATTGACTTACATGTTTGTGCTCAAAAATGGTCAGATCTTTTGACTGGACACTAATATTTAATATTAATAAAATTTAAGAATTTGAGGAATAGTTGATGGTTAGCTGGATGCAGAGGGAGAAACATCTTCCATGCAATTAAACAATCATGTAAAAAGCCTCATCAGGTATGTCCAAACCACAGCTTGTATGCAGCCTAAGAGAGTTGCAAATTAAGCCCAACAAAAGCATAAAGTATCATGAAGGTACTCTGTGTGCAATTTTAAAAATGTTTATTTTTTAATTTTAGTTTGAATCTGTAGTTCTGGAGTACAGACTCTAGTTGGTGTCTCCTGTCCTAATATCATAATGTCAACAAAAACAAAAATTTCATATACCTGTAGGCCTACAGCAAAAAAAAAAAAATGGAAAGTTTGAGGGACAGCAGCAAAGATTTGACAGAACCATAAAAATATGTTTGGGGATTTTGAAAAACTAATATTCAAGTATCACTACAAAATGTAGATGCCATAAGATTATATATAAAAGAAAAATTCTGTTTGGTCGAACTGCATAATGGGTTGAATAATGTGATAGATAAATCTGTTTAATTTTATTTTCTAATATAATATATAAGGCATCAAAGGGTTCGTATTTCAGGTCAGAACTGAAAGGATGAAGACTAGTAGATGAAAACATTCAGCTGATTAAGCATTCTATCCTTAGATAAGTACACAGCAAAGTGACAAGCCTGAGGGTGATGGGGGGCACTTAGAAAACGGAGGTGAGATTATAAATTTGAGGATGGCTAAAGAAAAGGGACACACTGAGACCCTGCTAATAAAAAGACAGAAATTGTTGCGTATGCATGTTTCTGTAGTTTTCATGCCTTTAACAATGTTTTAACTGTGTGAAACACATAGTTCCTCTTAGCAAACAGAGTAGGACTTACTGTAAAGTGATCTAGAAGAGGGATGTAAAGAATTTTCCTCCATTAATGTGGACCACGAACACCTCTGGGATGGCTAGTGTGTAGCTAACCCCCAAGGAACAAGTAAATGCCAGGCTCTGTGTGCAATTCAAAGAAGAGAAGGAATGGAGTTTTGATGTTGCAACTGAGTTCTGCAGCTTTGCATCTGTGAGAGCAGGACCTGGACATCGGCCTGCAAGTGGTTCAACAATCAAAAGGATCTTAGGAAAAGCACCACTGGCCCACAGAAGGACAAAAGAAATGTTTAGTGGCTCTGAGCTGTAGATAGTGAAATTCTATGAAAACTGAGAGCTTTTCTCCTAGTATATTCAACACGATAAGATTAATATAAATTGAATTCTTCCATGAGGCTGATGAGGATCCAAGGGGATGAAAGGTAAGTTACACAGAGATGCCTTCATGGTCAAATGAAAAACCCTGGAATGTCTCAACCAAGGCTGGGTTCACAATAAAACATGCAATGCCTGGATCATGTGTACCAACATGGTCATGAAAGTGGTTATATGTGTGCATGCACACACACATACCCACACAGACATGGACGCAGACATAGAGGGACACATATTCAGAGAGATAGATAGATAGAGAGAGAGAGAGAGGGAGAGAGAGAGAGAGAGAGAGAGAGAGAGAGGGAGAGAAATAAACAGACAGACAGAGAGAGGACATCACAAAGGATATGGCAATATATTTAATTAGGAGAATTCTCATTGCAAATATTAAAAAGTAATGAGGATTCTAAAGGTGTAAGATAAGATATTCAAATGTTCTTCATGAGCTTTATATTTATTTTCAATTACATGTATGTGTAAATGTCTGTGTGCAGGTATGCATATGTTAGAACCAGTAAAGCCATCAACACCATATATGTCTGGAACAGCAAATTGGCTGGGAGTGGAGACAGCAGGTTTCCTGCATCTGGCAGCCTTCCCACCTAGGTGAGTGTGAGTGAGCCTGGGGTTTAGGGTGAGACCTTGCTTCAAAGGGAGAGAAGAGCGATGAAGTAGACCATCTGACGCCTCTTCTTGCTACCATGTATGCACACAGACACACCTATATATTATATTGTACGTGCATGCGGTAGACTTATAACACAAATATATGCACACAAACATATATACATAAAATTAAAAACCTAGGCAGAATTACATATGAGAATAAAATTGGAAATGAAGGATTTAGATTAAAAGCATTAATAAATGCACAAACACTAAAATTATAAGAATAAACATTAAAGAAACTGAAATCATGATTTCCTAAATAAGAAAACAAAAGTAAAGGACACGCATATGCACCTGCTCACACACATATACAGCCATATTAAATGCACTTTATAAAACATAGTAAGACATAGAATAAAAAGAAAGTATTACTAATGTCTAACACTGAAAGTTACAAAGAAGGGATGTTAAAATGATATCCAACCAAACAGCAGTTGCAATATAAGAAAGTTAGGTTAACTATCTAATAAAAAGGAATTCGCAGGAACTCTAATTTTTTTCAAGCCAATCAAGAGATGTTTATGAGGTTTTTTTATATGTATATGTGATGTGGGATTCCCCTCTGTATGCTGTGAGCATGATTGATTAATGAATAAAGAATCTTCCTTGGCCTGTGATAGGATAGAGTATAATTAGTCAGGGAAAACAAAACTGAATGCTGGGAGAAAGAAGGCAGAGTCAAGAGAAACCATGGAGCCCCCAGACTCAGACATGACATGCTGGTAAGCCACAGCCACACAGCGACATACAGATTAATGGAGATGTGTTAGTTTAGGATTAGAGTTAGTCAGAAATAAGCTTAAGCTATTGGTCAAACAGTATTGCAAATATAATAGTTTCTGTGTGGTTATTTTGGGTCTGAGCAACCAGGAACATACAAGTATCCTACTACAACATATATGGATATAAATGTGTGTATGTGTATATGTATCTGTGCATATATATGTACATTTATACATATGCACATATGCAGTGGCATAGACTTAAAGAAAAAAACTTCATAGCTTGAAACCTGGAATATTGTCACTGGATATTATGTGCCATTGAAAATGAATAATGGGATACAGAAAGTAGTTATTGCACTTGAATCTTTCAACCAAAAGGAATATTTATCTCATTATTTATACATATATAAAATATTGTATATAATATATAATAGATAACTATAGTTATACAATAGATAACTATATTCAATATAAAATCTTATATAATAGATAACTATATTCTATATAATATCTATCATAAATTATTTATCACATATATTTATATACATACTAACCAGAAAATATTCTAGAGGACAATGATGTTACATATTTTAATATGGATAAAATTCAAGAACAAGGTTGAATGAAAATACAATGTTATTTGTTTTTAAGAAAACAGAACAAAATGCTGTGTATTTAATATAAGACCTGGAAGAATCTTATCGTGTATGGGACATATGAATAGTATATTGACTGTGACTTGTGTTTCTCTGTGTTTTTTTAAACATTTTTTTGCTAGTTTGGAAGCCATGTGTTTATTTCTGGTGTCTAGTCTTTCAGTTGCTTTTTGGGTAGCTGGTCTCTATGATTCACTTCTGTTCCAACTAAGGAAGGAAGAGAATGAGCTTGAGGATAGCGAATGTATTTCTTTGGAAAACCCTTAATAAACCATTGATACTTGGGGCTAGAGAGATGACTGAGGGGTATTGTCTTTTCAGAAGACTTCAGCTTTGTTCCTAGAAGCGAAGTTGGTTGGCTCACAAGCACCTATAGCTCCAGCTCAAGGAAATCTGACATCTCTTATGGAGCATATCCAAACATGTGGTGTTCACACATACAGACAAACATATACACAGAAATGATGAAAAATTAATAAAATAGTTGACATTGCCTAAATTTTATTATATTTAAACCTTGGTGTTTTGTTATCTTTCTGTATTAAAAAGCTTATAGATTAATATTAATTTTCATTTGCAGGTTAACTGCATATATTAGTACAGAGGTGTTAACTGAAACATAGTAACTGCTTATGAAACCATATCAACCAGGACATTTTCACTAATTGGGGATTTAAATAAGAATGAGGGACACAGACTGTGGAACAATTAGAGTGCAGTGTGCTGGTATTGTAGGGGAGACCCAGAAGTCTAAAGGTTTGGAAAAGGTGAGGGAAGAAATGCATGTTTGGAAAACAGTCATTGTTCAATTAAAAACTTAAGAATGAGTGAATACACGATTGCATAAAGTGTTTTGTGGAATAACTCACATTGAATTCCATTGTTTCACACATCACATGAGCTGATATGTGGAGCAGTTAATACAAAGGGAGTGAATAAGAGTGATTGTGTGTTTGTGTGAAAGAGAGAGAGAGAGAGAGAGAGAGAGAGAGAGAGAGAGAGAGAGAGAGAGAGAGAGAGAGTTAGTTTTGAGTGTGGTGACAATAACCCAGAGAGGGGCAGAGAGGGAGAAAGACAGAGAGGGAAAGGATTTGGAAAAGGAACTAAGATATTTAGAGCTTTATCTCAAGAATCACAAGTACCAGGGTGAGTCATGGATCAGTTTTCATGGATCATGGCTTGAGAGCATTGGATTAAATAAAGTGTAGAACAGAGACAGGCAACAACAAGAAAATCCTTCTAGGACACAGTCTGGGGAGGCCATCATGCCAGGAGTCAGAACTGAAGTAGCATGGCCTATGGTGACAGTGGAGACTTTTAAGATGTAGAGAAAAAGAGTCTGTGTGGGGCGTATCCACTAGAAGCTGTTCCTATGATGCCTTGATAATGCACAGCTGTCTATAGAAAGAAACCAGATAGCATGTTGGCTGTTTCTTTCCTGGAGTACAGTGCTCAGAACACACAGTTCTGCTGCCCTCCCACTCATTGTCTTTAGGACAACTATCTGCCTGTGTGGTCCTCATGGTTGTCCGTGTCAGGAAATACCTTACCCTCTCAGTTCCTTTACACATTTGATCTCTGCTTATCTACATTTCCAGAATTTTAGAATCTTATTTATGTTTTGTATTACCTTAACATCATCTCTTATAATGGCCTTTGGGTAACTTATTGATCTACCGAAAGGGGTGGAATATATCACATTAATACTATTGCCAATTAAAATATTTAATATATTAGCAAACTAATGCATGTTTAAGGGAACAATACCAATAAATATCAGTTGGAGATATCTTATTTTGATTGGATTTTCAAATTATTTCCATAGAATATTAGGCCAAATTAAAAATTACTTTTAATTACAAATGAGTTTTAAAAAACACAAGGCTACAAATGGCTATGGGTTGCGATCAATATATACTAATAATGTCATCAGATATAGTTTCAGTATCCACACAATCAGCAAGTTTGATTTGGGTATCAAGAGATATGTACCATAATAATGCTGTAGCTTGCAATGGTGTTACAACAGAGACTGAAAACCATAAAGATATTCAGTATGAGTGAGCAAGTAGAACAAAACACATTTGAGACATGCCAAACCACACACTAAGAAAGCCTCACGGAGAGGGTCATAAGTTAGAGGTCACCCTGGGCTACATAACAAGACCTCATCTCGAGCACAATAAACAGAAACAGCACTGGAATGATAAATAGGATGTTGTTGACACTCCTAAATTAGAAGAGGGATGCAAACCATATAAATATCTTTCTTCACAATCTGTATGCTTCCTTGGTACCATGCCAATGAAAAATGCAGAAGAATCATTTGGGTCCTATTGGCTTCTGGATATTGAGAACATGTGTGTCAGATCAGAGTTAGAGGGTGATTTTCATGAATCTATTCCTGTCCCCTGG
Organism: Dicrostonyx torquatus; assembly: GCA_028555095.1. Lineage (NCBI taxonomy): Eukaryota > Metazoa > Chordata > Mammalia > Rodentia > Cricetidae > Dicrostonyx > Dicrostonyx torquatus. The sequence continues at coordinate 10,022,829 of JAQHUG010000014.1, read as the reverse complement.
CAGTAGTGTCTGATTCTCAATTGTGTGAGCCAGAACTGAGTTCTTGTAAGTCATCTATCAAAACAAAAATCTGGCTGATAATACTGACTGCTGCAGAGGTGCCTTTTGTGAAATAACAACTGTACCTACTCATAACCGCAGGGCTGGAGAGAAAGTGACATGACTTATCTCAAAACCCCTTGTTGTTCTCGATCCAAAATTCTTGATTTTCGCTGCCAAGAGAGAATACAATAGTGGCTACATGAAGCCCCACCACCAAAATCTAGTATCGTGTAGATTTCATAGCACTCAAGTTAGGTGTTTTCATCCCTGCTGTAGTATTCAGTCAGCTCCCTGGCCTTTGCTTGTAGGCACAATGAAGGTAAGTTGGAAAATCCATCATAAAAAGAGAGTAAGCATGTGAAAACTTCTGTTGCAAAACTATTGGGCAACTGAATGTTTAGCATGCCACCCATTAAAGTAAACTTAAGCATTTTCCCTTTGTAGAGGGAAACCCAACAGAAGAAAACAGTTACCTTTTTGTGTGCGGTGTATTGTCTAGCAGGTGATGCGAGATTAATGTCAGCATGTGCTTAGGCTACGTTCATAGCATTCTTGTCAGATTCTCAATATGGTATTTAATGACATTTTCACTTTCAAATTATCACAAATTTTATATTAAAGAAAAGCGAAGACTTTCAGAATTATCTTATGATTAGTTGATTGATTAAGAGTGCTAAATTTCTATCTTATGGTCTTAATTTTCCTTTGTAATATTTTGATCTAAAATACTGTCCATGGAAGAAAAAGAGTATTTAAGGTTTAAATTGGTCACTCAACTACTTTTTGATCTCTCTGTCGTTAGAAAGAAGAGTATTCTTTCTTAGACCATGCTCTAAGGTAATACCTTTTAGAAACTGTATGATAAGATTATGGATATCTAGGGAAATAGAATTTTGTGGTTACTCAGAAACTGCTATCATCTTAATTAGCTTGCAGACACCTGAAATGTAGACTTAATTATTGATTTTACAAATAAGAATAACCATGGTCTGATTAACACTGTGATGACATTTAATATGATAAATAAATTATCTATTCTCAGTATCTTTACAATAATCAAATCTAAAGAGAAGCAAAGTGATCCTTTTTACATGTAAAAGTCCTTCGGAATCTCTGCTGGACTGGCTATAGGAATGCCTTTGGATATCAGAGTTTATGACACTCACGTCCATTACATAATGGATGATATTTTCATGCATTTTACTCATACCTTCTAGCATTTAAATTCAACTCTGGATCATTGATATAAGCAATATTATATAAAGCATAATTAATAGTTGTTATACATTATTGTTTAGGGAACTATGATGAGAAAAATGCATTCCTATGTACAGAATAGATGTAAAGGTTTGCTGAATATTTTGGTCCTAGGTACTCAGAACTCAGAGATGTGGATAGCAACTTCGTTTTTATTTAAGCATGTATATGTCTGTCTAACATATTTCTGAACATGAGAGTTTATGAGTAGTCAGAAATTTATGATATTGTATTTATAAATAAAAGTATTTTATCATTTATGTTCATAGAAACATAACCACATTTCTCTTACATGCTTACAGAAACATAATTGTACTTTAATACTGATCAAACACCTTCATTATATATAATAAGTAAACATTGCATATGATCTCTAAAAATATATCATACATGCACATACAGATGCATTAACATGTGTGTGCAAGGGGTTTAATGATTACTCAGGAATCAAGAATTATATTTTATTTAGTTTATATTAATTATTACTATAGTTATAATTATATTAATATTATAAAATATTAATTATAAAATTATTTACTTTATATTTAATTCAATTACCACTTCATGATCATTTGAGCACTGATAAGATGTCACTGGAGTCTAGTAAATGCATAAATTTAAAACTACATAAATTTTAAATATATACCCATAAAGCAACTTAAGGCAAATGCTGAAATTCAGTTTTCAACAGTACATATAACTTGTAAGGTAATTCAATGTCACAGTTCTGTTATTTATAATTTGACCATTATTGCTATTTGATGTAATATTAATATGCATTACATTATCTGAAAAACAGCTATCATATAAAGCTTTAACCTAATTGCGAGGTTGGTGACAACATCATATCACTCTGAAATACTTTATCTTTGCAAAAATATAACTTTTTAAATGAGGGTTCTCATATAAGTACAAGAAAGACATTTTGATCTTTAAAGATTTTTTTCAATGAGGTAAATGGGCAAAGTTATTAGAGAGGATTGGTGGATTGGTTAATGTCTTATCAAATCCAGAATGGAAGATATATGAAAAGCAGAACATTCTGGTCCATGTTACTCCCTCATGTTGCTTCCTAAGATGCCTTTTACTTTAAATATTATCAGGGTGGATCAATCTCTAAATTTACACCCAATATTAGGAGAGATCCACAGTAAGGAAATTGGCTTGCCTTTGGCTTACAGGGACTATAAGATGATAAACCAAATCACAGCAACTACAGTTCTCTACAAGTCCCACATTTCCAAGAAATTCTTGATGTTCCAACCCTATGACTTAGCTTATGATCCATATATATTTTGAAAGAATCAGACTATGAAGTCAGAACTTTTGTCTAGGCAGAGAGTTGACATTTGAGAAAAAAATATTATTTTAGAATATGACCTTCATTTTATTATATTAGTGTTAGAGAACATCAAATTGTTCACTGACCCGCAACAAATCATGCTGGCACCTGTCAGCACATTAAATGATGTTAGAATATTAATCTTCATGCAGTTTTAGTGGAGATATTTCTGGATATTGATCACCATAGATATAACTCACTTTGAAAGTCCTCCTGTGAAGAATAGTATATGAGAAATAACCCATCAAAATTTCACCATAACTTCAACAGAAATAAGAAAACACAACAACCTTCATCCTCATATCTCTGAAAAAAATACCATGTAGTAGAGAAAAAGTATGAATGCATAAAGTAGTATTAACATTGGAGTCATGAAGAACTTGGACAAATACAAAATCTTTCTTAATTCTTAGAGCCACCTTAGTCCCACCAGCTTCCTCTAACATGGGAAATAAATCATGTTTCCTTCCACAGGAAATTAAAATCCACACTTTTCCAACAGAAAACAATGTATATTGTGTAGTAATCAAGAAATGCATTTAAAACAAGGCGTAGCTGCTTGAAGCACATGTGGTCAAAACCTGAGATGAAGACTTCCCAAATGTTGAGGGAAGCCTTCCTGGAGAGTTTGAGCATCCTATGTGTCCACAGTGGAAAGGCGATTAAAAATAACTCAATAGAGCTGAAGGGATGACTCTGCCAAAAGGCAGAGAACAATGGAAAGAGACACAATATAGAATGATTGAAGTAGAGAGGCTGGAACAAAAGCCTTGGCCGGGCCAAATATAGAATTCAGGGAGTGCAAGTAGAAAGCTAGATGACTAAGCATGGTGCCCAGGACCATACTGGAAATTCTCGAAGGATGCAAAAAGGAAAGAACAAATTAGTAGAAGAAGAGAAAGAAATAAAAATGACAAAGGAAAACAAGAGCCCTGGATGATATAAGTGGTCACTTAAAAGTATCTTTCATTTGTTCATATTGGCATGGTAATTATCTACCGAAGCAGAAATTACGGTACTCCTCCGTGATTCACCAGAAAGGCTTAGCCAGGTGCATTATCTGTGAGCATTCTCTTTTAGGAGAAAAAAAAAAAGACAGTCGTGGGTCTGGATGTGAATTTAAGAAATGCGAATAAGTGAAAGCCCTCCCGTGATATTTACGCAGTGGTCCAATCAAAATTGCATAAATTACTGAATTCAATTGCCAGGAGAAAGGGGTTAAATTTAATACTGCTAGACAGCTAGGCAGCTGCTTTTATGATTTAAATAAAAGCAAGCTGAACCCTTGCTGTCAGCTCAGTGATGTATGACTTGTTATGGGATGTTTCCAACTTTCAGTTCCATATGGCCGCCTACACATTAGGTAATGCTCCCAGCCTCCAGTGCGACCAACTTTCCAGAGAACATCTGGGTCCCATTCCTGCCCTATTGGCGGCAACAATGCCTCCTATGAGTACAAGTGATTCATTGGACAGCACCCTTCACTTCAGGATCAAATTAGGAAGTCTCATTGATAATTTCATCATGTTTACACCAGAGATACTATATGCAAACATGGCACTAGTTCAGTCCATAAATTTTCTTCACATACTGTTGATACTCATACAGATAGTACATTTAAGATTAACAGTTGAAATTACTCTCTCTCTCTCTCTCTCTCTCTCTCTCTCTCTCTGTGTGTGTGTGTGTTTGTGTGTGTGTGTGTGTGTGTGTGTGTAGGCTATTCCTAACTGGATGCATCTTTTGTTTTGCTTCTGTCCTGGTGCCCTGTAACAAGAGCATCTCTTCATCTACACAGACACATTATTTTTCCTAAAGTGACAAACTTTTGAAAAGTTAGATCTTTCGCACAGTGGACAAATATGACTTTGTTAGTATCACACACATAGAACAACCCATACCTTTTCAGTATTTAAATCTCAGAAGTAGCAATGCTTATGGGGAAGTGAAAATGCAGCGTAAGATACTTACTACTTGAACTTTAGGATATCTTGCTTCCCAGTGACCCATGCTCTCATCTTGTAATGAGGCATTTACTACTCAACAATCTTAACGGTTTTAGATACTATTTTGTAGATGGTATGGGGGAAAAAAATCTGTTCACACTTGAGACTGGATTTCCCATTGTCAGTTTGCAATACAAAATAGTAATTAAATGCAAACGGTATTCGTATTGTATTCCATTAAACCCAAATTAATGTGACTTGAAAAATTTTCAAAAGTCCATAATTTTAAGGTTCTGAGTCTACTTAGGTAAAAAAATAAATTTTATAACAATTTTTATTCTTCCCACAAGAAAAATGCCTATGATGAAGAAAAATCAAAAGGATTACAATCATAGTAATCAAAGAAATTCTGGAACTGGCCACAGGAGTCCAAAGAATTACCCATGAGAACTGTTGGGAAAGCGAAAGTGTCCATTCTCCCCTCTCAATAACAGAGAATGAAACCCTGACACTTCCTGCTTAGGGGTGGTGTATTAAGTTCATACCAAAATTCATAAGTTCATTGAAATAATCTGTTCTGCTGAAAATCTATATGTAATTTTCCAGGCCTGAGCAGAGCCAATTTAAAAAAGGCTTTAATGCAGGTCTCACAGGCAAGTTTCCTTCCTTACAGCAGATCTAGGATGCATCCAACACCTGGAATAAAAGGCACAGCCTTCAAGGTGCACAGGACTCTTTAACGTATTTAAGTTCCTGGTCTATGCAGCTTCCTTCCTGAAACTCAGTATCTGAAAACTTGGGCAGAAGTCTGTTGATGGTTCCAACAAAGGGATCTTTGGAAACACTTCTGCTCTGACTCCACACCAATGCTGCTTACTCTGAGGTCTTCCCCATTGCACCTGGCCAAACCTCATGACTCTCATGATCTATTCTAGCCTTGACCAAAGGGCTGTTGGAGACAGGAAGAGAAAAGTAGTGTGCCTTAATCCCATGCATGAGGCAGAGGCAGGTGGATGTTAGTTGACAGGAAGTCTTTGTAATTTATATACTGAATTCCTGGACAGTCAGAGTTACAAAATAAGACCCTGTCTATAAAACAACAATAATAAATCAGATAAGAACAATGAAAGAGAAAAGAAGACTTCTAATCTCCATCTCTCATTTGGTTAAGCACTCAAACCTCTAATTAAGATAGTTTTGATTCTGCTTCTCTCTCCCTGCCTCTGTGGTCCTAGTGATAAGTCAGCATAGACTGAGTTTGTCCTCAACACGCCTTTACCCATGTGAAGCATAAATCATATTGTGATCTATCAGGCGGTGAGCTGCCTTTGAACATAACCCATCTTTTGCACTATATTTTGAGGTAGCCATTTGTCCAGACAAAAGTATCCTCTAAAATTCCAAAACGTATGCACAAGCTTATTTCAGTCTTCACTCAACAGTTTTACGTAATAAACATCAGTCACTTGGCATGCATCTTCCCTTAGGTCAGGCAGTATCGAGTGGAGGGGATCAGACTCAGGGACTAGAATCTAGATCTCCTAGGCATGCCAAAATCATTGGAAACAATCATGTTACCTGCCTTAAGAGTTTCATTGAGGGTAAAATGAAAGGTGATTTTTTTCCACACCTATTTCTCCTCTTTGCATCACACTTCTTACCATATGAAAGGGATTAAAAGCTTTGCAACTTTGTACTTTGCTCAAGTACAAGATGGTAAAGCACCCAGTGCAGCACCAATATCACAGTCAAAAACGGTGCAAAGGAAATTGTGCTTTTATTGATGATTCAAGAAAATTCCAGATGGTATTGCAGAAAATAAAATATTTCAAAATGCTTCTTTCTATTTTATTTTTCTCCCTGAGCCATATTTGTGATATAATGGCATCACCAACAAACCTTTTTTCTGGTTGAGCTTTGTTGGTTTGTTTATTGGTGAGACTGTTCCATGTATCCAAGACTACCTTAGAACTTGCTGTATAGATCAGAGTTCTGCCTGCCTCTACCTCCTGGATGCTAAAATTAAAGACTTAACAACATCAAATTCCAGTAGGTGAGAGAGAATGAACGTTAGTGGCTTTGTTTGTTTCTTTTGTGTTTACCTAATTATTAAGTAATTTTTTAAAAAAAAAACTTCTGCATGTTGAACATTTACTTCTCTTTTCCTCAACTATCTAACAGGTCTGTTCAAGGCAAACTTTCCTTTTCTATCCTCTTGACAGCTACTTACCCACTCTTGAAGGAGTTGCCCCCAGAATCTAGCTGGCAACTTCAACCTGCTCCTTGCCTTCTGTTTAATGTGTTGTTCTCATTGATTAACAGAACTGAATGCTGGGAGAAGGAAGGCATTTCAACTGTTCAAGGTAAAATCCTATTATGTAGACTTTGCCACAATAACCAGTAAAACAGAAGCTGGGCATGGTAGCCCAAACAACAAAATCCCAGCACTAGAGAGGCAAAGTCAGAATGATCCTGAGTTCAAGGCTAACCTAATCTTCATATGAGACCATATTCCCTTAAGAAAGTTAAAATAAAATATAACAAAGAGATATTTAATATATTAAAACATTATGGCAAAGGATAGAGGCCAACCAAAAACAGAGGAAAATTTAGTAATAAACAAAGCAATATACTAAGCCAGAAGCCTTGGCTGCCTAGACTGAAGGATCTAAAGGAGCCACTATTGATTGTCAGAGGCCCAGAGAGGGAGAAGGCAGACTTATAAAGGCCAAGAAATATAATTTACTGAGTTTAATCCCTTCATGGTGAAAGTAAAACTAGGACAGAAATGGTTATAACAATTATCATTGTTAATCAACAGTTAACACACAGAGTAGGCTGCTGTCATATTCAGTTAGGGACATGACAAAGAATTCTGATAAAACATACAAGGAGGGTCCTAAATCATGTGAAGGAATGAGAGATCAAAATAGGCCTTCTCCTGAAATCTCATCCCAATGGCTAAGCTCTGGAAAGAGGATTAACAGAAATCCTTCCATCCACTTGTCTTTTTCCATCCCTGAAAATCTTATATTAATCAAGTAGAGCAGACCCAGAACCACCCAGTTTAAGGCAAATTTTTGCATTCCTCATAGGAGACATAGAGGACTCACTACCACCCCTATGACTTTTTCTGTGCAAACAACTATTCCTCCCAAGCGTGGAGTTTCCTCATTTTTTCTCAACTTTCTTGCATTGCTTTGTCATGTATGTGCCCACATAGAAACTATTTTCAAAATTGGACACAAAACAGTTTACATAAGCAATAATATTCAACGACATGCTTTCACTTATAAATAACATCATAGATTTTGTTATCATGTTTTTCCTACTCAGAGGATAGACTGCTAAAGACTTACTCTTAAGACAAGAGTCAGCAAAAACTCTCTGGAAAGGACAAGATAATAAATTTGCTGGGTTCTGTTGTAGCTACTCAACTGCTTTATAATAGTATAGCCATTACCCAAGACAGTCCATACTTTAATGGGAGTGGTTATTTGCCAGGAACCCTTTCTGTATATTAAAACTTGGACTTCACATCACTGGTGTCCCAATATATGACTCCTATAATTTTTGTATGATTCATACATAGGAAGCCCATTTTTAGCTGACAAGTCGCTGAACCCTAGTTTATGTTATAAGCTTTAGGATCTGTCCCCTGCCTAAGTCCCCACTTTTACATTTTCTATCCTTTCTCTTTTCATGTAACTTAGTTATATAGAGCCATAGAGCCACTGCAGCTCTCTATAGCTTGGCTGATTGGATGACTTTATTTTTTTTTAATCAATGCCTTATTCAATGACTGATTCCTCTTCTATCTGTGGGTTTCATGGAGATGTCAAAGCGATTCTCCTGAGACTCTCACCCAGACTGTGAATTGATCGATTCAAAAGTTCTCTCTTGTTCTACAGTCTATGCACATTTGTAAATATGATTCTCAATCTATTGCAATTGCTGGTAAAATCTGCCTTCTTTTATAAAAGACGACAGAAACTAAAACTGTACTCTTCCTCAAAATTTCACAAAATTTCTGGACTGTGCAGATATGGAAAGAATTCTTGTTCCTCAAAGGAATGGGGATAATTAACTAAAATGAAATGACTTTCTTCACTCTAGTAACCCCCATAAATTAGTTATCATTGAATTTAGCAAAACTCCTCTATCTACATACACACTACTGAGTGTGTTTTATTTGGAATGTCACAATTAAAAATCCACATTGCAGTTCACAGACAGCTAGAATGAGTATTGGAGATTTCCTTAGAGGAGTCTTGAACAAAATTTTGTTTTGTTTTCCTGGAGAATAAATTAATCTTTTTCTTGGAACATAGACTTTACAGGGGAAATAGTGGCTGGGATTACAATAACCACCAATACCATAGACCCCTCAGGACATGCAGTTGGAATATCCGGAAACCACACCTAATGGCTTTTTGTCAATTTATGTCTCTTTTCCTCCAAGGAAGTAATTCCCTTTGGAATGTAATTCAAACCCTGATTTTCATGGAACAAGTTAGTCAACAAGGCAATGGCATGTGTGTCAGAAACCAAAACTTGTATAATTTTCTTTTGAAAGATAAGTCACAAAACTGTAAGAAAAGTTGTTGCCAAATTTATCTTCCTCTCTTTGCCTTGGTAATCTCTATAGAAAACTCTGGCGATATGGTCAGTACTGGAAAGGACCACAGGAGCAACTTCGTGAACTGCATTAGGAATGTTAGGGAAGGGAAATGGCACACCAGTTTTTGTCCCCAGCAGTTTGGGCATTCCTAAGGGATTCAAGGTATGTGGAAAAATATTGTCAGCATATAAAGCTTTAAAGTCATCGCAATGATTCTTTAAATGGAAGCAATAATAATGAAGGATTTTTAGGAAAAAAGATCCTCTGCCAGGTTGGGTATGAATAATGTCCTATCCAGAAAATTTTAAAAGAATTTTCTGCAGTAAGACCATTTTAAAAGGCACATTTTCATAGTGTTAACAAATAGGACTTTATTGTGTATTTTGAAATTTGGAGACAAACCTACAAGGTTTAGATGCCTATTGACAAATAATTGAGTAGAATGAGAGAAAACACCAGTTGATAGGTAACTGGAGAGGAGATGGAGTCGCCTGTCTTGATGTGTCTGACTAGACATCAAAAGCAAAATGCTATTCTAAGAACCTAGCTTTCATATGGGTATAAGATATACGTATCGAAAGGCTAATTGATTCCAGGACTGATATATTTCAGTGCATCTTAAAGAAAACAACCATTAACGATATAATTGGAAGGTTTGATGAAGTGAAAGTCAAGGAAGGTATTGAGCTAAAGACCTGTAATTTGAAGCCTAAAGATCTAAAGAGTTGTTGCTGTGCTCTTATCTACTAGAGATTGTATCAAACAAAAACCGAGAATCTATTTAAGAGTTCAAAGTGAAATCTTAGGCTAGAAAATTTTATGTGTCTTGAATTTTCCTACCACGTTTTATTTCAGCAATAAAATTCTCTGAAACAAAATGAAAAGAAAAGAAAACAAAACAAAACAAATCCCCTTTCAAACACTGTGACTAATTACAAGGAAATGAAACTAAGGAAAATAAGTACACCATCTACAATTCAACAAAATAAGAAATAACCCTCTAGGAAATAAAATATATACAAATATCATTGTAAAAAGTGAGTAGTAATCTGACTCAGAAATGGGAAGGAAGAGGAATGGATTTAATTTGTTGGGGGAGGAGGATGAATAAATACAGAAGAAGGATGAAGAAAATAAAATAACAGTAAAGATATCTGAAAAGTCATGGAATCACACTATTCTACCTAAAGATACATGTAAGAGTGTATGAATAAATATAGAAATTTAAATTTTCTCACCAGGACTGAAAATGCTCTCACCAAGAGCAAAAAATCATCCAACAAAAACATCAACACCAAACATGAGAAGCGCTCTTTAAAGTTGTTGGTGAGGGTTTTCCAAGAGAATCTCCAAAAATTACAGGGTATTGTTATTGCCCTTGGTTGTTCACCAGAGATGGAAGATAAGTCCTTATTGCTGAAGATACAATGCACTTGAGACTTAGGAGCCAGAGGCCAATGAGCTGGAAGCTAGAACTGACTTGAAAACTTCCTTTCTAAGAGTACCAGAAGGCATCATACAGGCTTCCAAAGGAAAAAAAAAAAAAAAAAAAACAAACAACAGTCCTACCCCACCATAATAGTTCTAAACCACAGCAATTACCAGCATGACACTATAATCCTAAAGGTACCAAGTGTAACTTGGCAGTAACCAACAAATTTCCAGTTAGTCTTAAGACTTGTTCAACAATATGGAAGACATGCCTGGTACGGAAAACCTAGTCAACTACTCAAGGATATTGAATCCATGAAACTTAGAGGAGAACCTACAGACAACACTTTACTCAACGGGCAAAATTTTTAATTTTATTGTCAATATTTGTATTTATTCTCACAGACAGGTATAGTCCTAACAGCTTATCAAAGAAACCTCTGGAATAGACAGAGATCAATACAGAAAATCCCAATCAAAATGCAAAATTGGGGAGTCCAGTTCCAATAGAAATATATACAAAACAATTCCTGCATCTAAGACTCCGGAATATTTTTAAAGAACGATTATAAGAACTGGAGGACAGGGAGTTTGCTATGAGACTATGTCTCCTAATAACCAGCATCGTAGACACAGTTTTTCCACCCACAGGTTCTGGATTTTAGCTACTGTTTGTGAACCTACTTCTTGTTATCAGAAGCTACACCCATAAAATGTAACCAACATGACAATTTAAACATGAACTGAAGACGGGCAGTAGACATTCCAAAGAGGATGGAGGGAGGTGGAGACCAGAAACTCTCAAAGCTGCATAAAATAATATAAAAGGAAAAATGAAAAAATAAATACAAAACAAAACAAAAAGAATTGCAGTCACCAAAGAAATGCTGAGAGCTGGAGAAATAACCTTCTACACAGAAGAGCATAATAAAGTATTATTAATACCAGACAGTCAGTCCCCAAAAAGATAGATACAAGTACCATAACATTGACTGGGGAACTTATACTTAGATATATATGTATACAGCAATATATATATATATATATATATGTAACTATGCAGTGATTAATGTAAAATGAGGCCATGATTTTGAAAGAGATCAAGAAGGAGTATATGGGAGGACTTGAAGAGAGGGGAAGAAGGGGAAAAATGATATAATGATACCATAATCTCAAAAATAAAAACAATAAAAATGATTGGATTCTGATTAAAACAAAGAAGGGCCATTTGAAAACTTGATTTCATTATACAGTGCCATCAGCCTTAAACCTTTCTTGCAACTTAGAGTTCTCTCAAAGTCGAATTTGCTACCAGTTCTGTCTGCACATATTTATACCAGACAGTGGCAAGACAACAAAAACTAGCTTCCAGAAGCAGCATCTGAAACCCAGAAGCTGTGGGTGGAAACATTATGTCTATGCTGGGTGTTCTTTCTCCTGTGGAGAGTCAGGCGTGTCTCAGAGTCTTCAAAGACCTTCCTGCCGCAACAGATGAAAGCAGCATGAAGAAAAAGGAGAAGCTTAGCGAAATATTTTCTTTACATTTCTCTGAGTTCTTTTCATTGCTGAAAACCTGAAGTCTAGACAGTATCAGAATTTATGTAGTGTTCTGTGTATCAATCTAAGGCACTTTTATGGATGAAGCTATGTGGTTAAGTGCCTCTCTCAAAGTTCTATTGATAGAGGCATGATCCTGTACTTGGAAGGAAGGAATGTCACTTTAGTCAATCCCCGAGTCAGGTTTTGAGAAAGTTACAAAACCCTGAGTCCAAGCCCCAAATCACTTTATCTTTCTATTTTGCACTGTGGTTTCTCTCTACCTGTGGGCCTTTATCACTGATATCTTGGACCTGAAGTTTTCTTTTTCTTTTTTTTATTGTTAAAAGAAAAATTTACATTTACTCCCCTTGTTCCCGGCCCTCCCGCTCCCCCACTACCCCACTGCCCTCCCCCTGCTTCCTTAAGATGGGGCAGGATACCATGCCCTATGGAAAGCCCAAGGCCCTCCCCCTTCCATCTCGGTCTAAGAAGATGTGCATCCATATAGAATAAGTTCCCAAAAAGCCAATACATGCAGAAGAGATAGGTCCCAGTGCCATTATCATTGGCTTCTCAGTCAGTCCCCATTGGCAGTCACATTCAGAGAGTCTGGTTAGGTCATATGCTCATTCAGTCCTGGTCCAGCTGGATTTGATGAGCTCCCAATAGATCCAGCCCACTGTCTCTGTTGATAGGCCAGTCCCTCACGGTCCTGACATCCTTGCTCATCTTCTCCCTCCTTCTGCTCTTCCACTGGACCTTGGTAGCACGATCCCTTGCTCTGGTGTGAATGTGGGTCTCTGGCTCTATCTCCATCCATCATGCAAAATTTCTATGGTGACGATTGAGATATTCAACAAAGTAACAATGGGACAAGTTCAATTCAGGCACCCACTCCTCTGCTGCCCAAGTACCTAGCTGGGAGATCCCTGTGAATACCTGGGATCCCCTCTAGAGACAAGTCTCTTGCAAATCTTAAAATGACTCCCGTTAATGTAGATATCTTATTCCTTTCTCCAATATCCACCCTTCCACAAGAGCCCATCTGAAATTTCTGCTGCACTCCCTAACTGATAGAAATCTCTACTAAACCTCGTATCTTTAAAGAGTTAACAGCAGTTGACATATTATAGCACTCATGGAAACATGGATAGTGCAGAAGCCAACTAGACAAATATTGCTCTTTCCTTGCATATCAGAAGCATGCAGACTATTCCCACAAGATTCTACAGGTTCTTTGTGAATGCAGACTATGAGAAGAGATATATAAGATCATATTGTGGCATCAAGACAAAAGTTAAGATGAAGATTGCTATAGCAGATATAAAATATCTATAATTGCACTTTAAATAAGAGTTCTACACGCCCAGATGCATTTTTAGTGACATATATGAAGACAAAAAGTACTATTGTTCCCCTTAGTTCACTAAACCATAGACAGACTTTTTTTCCTGTAAACCCTTGCTTCTTTCTAACTTCCCTTTTCTTATGGTATTTACTTTTAAAATGTGTAATTGTATTCTTTTAGTTTACCATTTTGCAAAGTAATCTTCCCTACTTCTTTTCCTTCTCAAGAACTTGGAAAACATTTTTAGAAATGTGAACCTTAAAAAAGTAGGGTGTTCCATATCATAATTGCTTTAGGAAAGAAGCTTGGTCCTCTAGGGACAATTAGCAAACAGCAGAACAAGCCCTCGGAGCAGTTGCCTTCTTAGAGCCTTCTCCATGGCCGTATCCCATGTTAAAATCCCTCTGCCACTGCGTTGGTAGAGTCGAGTTCTATTTGCTTCTCTCTAATGGTATTCTTGGTACATATTAATTGTTTGAATAAATTCTTTTTAATTTTTAAACAATTATCATGAGCATTTCACTTCAATATTTATACATACATTCAAAAACACTTTCACAATAATTTTAAACTTTCCATTTATTAGTAAACTATTTTAATGTTACAGATATAATTTAAAACACAAAGACAGAAATATTACTTAAATTAAAATGAATATATTTTGAAATGGAAAGAAATTCAAAGTTCTCTTTTCCAAGAAATAAAGTAAAAATTATGTAACTTTAATAGAACAATTTTCATTCTATTACTTGGAATATGTATACTTCTTTTATATAAAAGCCTTAGACATTTGTCTGATAGATTAGAATTATAAAAATACAGTGCAAACACGACAGAAATCTCTATTTGAATAACATGCACCTTTATCACTGATAGGCTCTATTTAAAGTTTCATGAATATTCACATTTACTAAGCTACATAATTACTTTTCTTTTTCATACTAGTCTTACTAGGTAGCCATGGCTAATGTAGACCTAGCTATGTAGAACATTCTGGCCTAGGATTTGTGGTAATTCTGCTTGAATCCTGAGTACTGGGATGGCAGGTCTGTGCCATCATGCCTTTTTTTAATTGATTTTTTTTTATTGTGCTCTACATTTTTCTCTGCTCCCCTCCCCACCTCTCTCCTCCTCTTCAACCCTCTCCCAAGGTCCCCATGCTCCCAATTTACTCCGAAGATCTTATCTTTAATTACTTTTTGATGTGACTGCCATTACACTCCATTTTCAGAGGAAGACTCCGGTGGTCCAGGACCTCACAGCCACACAGGTAACTGCATATCTCAAGTGAAGTCCAGGAAGTGTGATTCTCTACCTATGTGCTGAAATAAAGACTGGCAGAGGCCATGGGCACTGTTCAAACAGAAATCCCAACAACAGAAGAGGTGGCAATGTCTCTCCGAAGGGAACGCAAATTCAGAATTTGTTAAAAATTACAAGTTTTGTTTAAGACAGATCATCAATGTAGCATCTTCATTAAGAAAATTTAAATAATGAATAAGATAAAACAGTGATCAAGATAAAACTATTAACTATCACTTTTGAATTTCATAAAAAAGAGATTAATCTAAATATTCCTGTAGTGGAATGTGAAGTAATTTGCCTGATCTAGAGTCCCCAGAGATAAAATTCATGCTAACATTGTAGACAGAATAAAAATTCACATTACCATACCCAGTAGTCTACATAAAGGCAAGGTTAGGCATCTTCCAGAATCCATTTGTGTATGAGGCTATGTGTGTTAGGTACTAGGAATCTCCTTAGAAAACTCATGAAATTTTAGTATTGATTTCTACGTGGGTACAATGCTCATGTAACTTTTCAGGCTGATATTATATAAAAATTTAAAACAGTAGTTACTCTTACTAAAAGAATTGAGTGAATTTGAAAATTAATTGTGGTATCTCATGAACAATTTAACCTGTAATCCTTTAATGTATGTAAGTATTAACTATACATATACTCATCTGTATCGCTACAAATTACAAAACTATGTTATTCTGTTGTTTAAAAAAACTGTTTAAGACAACTTCACTGGTCTTTAGTCTTAAATGTAAAACTTAAAGACCTGACTGGGCTATGTAACAATTAGATTTTTTTAAAGTGAATATTTAGGCATCCATGCATTTAAAACTAATTTTTCCTAAAACAAAAACCATATTCTTGTTTTACCATTTGTTGTTGTCCTAATTTATGGTGAAATAATAAATTCTGGAATTGACAGAAATTTTTAAAAAAGAAACAAGTTCTCTTTTAAAACAGAAAAAGGACAGGAACAGGATGATTTAATTAATAAACATCTATCTATTGATATCTGCTTAATTCCATTTTTACATGTCCTTCAGTTTCACTCTATATTTAAGTTTTTGAGAGTTTCACACATAAGCAATATATTTACATCATGTGTATCCCTCTTTCTCCCTGTCTAACTTTCACTGTATCAATTTCATCATATCTTATCTTTAATTATTGTCTATACACATAAACACACATACCCTACTAACTCCCTTTAATGTTTTTCATATGTACATGTGTTTTAAAATGTAAAGATGAATGGGACATTCATTTAAACTTGAATTTTTATAAATAATGTTTTGCTTTAAATACAAATACCTTCTATTCATTATTACAACATATTTATACTAAGGAAAATTTAAATGCAATTAACCATCTGTATTTTATCTGCATACTGTCTTCACTGGGCAGTTTTCACCTGGAAAGAATTAAGAGGTATAAAGGCTAATTAGACTAGTTAGGACATATTTTTCTACCTCAGCTACTTTGTAAAATGTGGCTTTTTTTAATGCATGGTTCCATGGAGCTGAGTTGTGCTATGCATCCAAGGATTACCAGAAACTTCTGGCCTCTTGCTTTTACTTCTTAAGGTGAAACTCCATAAGTATAATTCTGGTTTATATTTTGCAGAGAATCTAACTCAGGCATAGTGAATGTTCAACAAGAAGGAAGCAACAGAGTTCTCTACCCAGCCCATGGCTTACCTGCTAGGACACACTTTTCTGCTTATGCTCTCTTGTGCTTAAATTAAGTATGCAGCAGAAAACACAGCAAAATATCTTTTTATAGCAAAGTTTGATCCAACTGAATCATTTCAATGTTCAAAGAAACAAATGAAGGCATACTATGTACAATATAATTATCATCTTTAATAATTATTAACTATTCATAGTCTGTTTCTAGTAGATATGCTGGCATTACATACTTTTAAATTATATTTCATATTATCATTTCCAAGGGACATCTGAAATTTAAGCTATTACAAAGAAAGGGAACAAGCAAAAATAGTCTGATGACATTTTCAATGCATACAGGTGCGTGGTAAAAGATTTAAATCTTTTAACAATTGTTCAATTGTTGTATCATCTGTGTCATTTTTCCCAAGCAAAGAAAATGGTGTACCTTCTTCAGAGTATTTGACTAGAAATTATGGAAAACAGAATTTAAAATATGTATTTTCCATGTTTCCGTGGAGTAAACCTATTTTCATCTACTATGTCAGTTGGACCTAGATTGATTGCTATGTGGACTGCATGGTGCAGTAAAAAGGTGGAATCTCTCCCACAAATCATCCAGTACTCATTAGGAAAGGTAAATTCTCAGAGATATGTGTTCCCTTTGAACTGACTTGTCTCAATCTATCAGGGGAAATGAGAGCAGGATGTTCACAGGGTTTTATGGTCCACAGTACAAATTTTGAAAAGAATCTATATTGGCAGAGAACTGTTTGACATTGGAGAATTTCACATGATGCAATAGTTACCCAATTAGTGAACTCTATTTAGGACCAAAAGGTGAGGATTTTATTATTCTTGTTGAAAAAGATATTTTTACACATTTAAATTATTTTATTTTTGTGTGTGTGTGTGTGTATGTGTTGTATATGGGTTTATGACATTTAGGAGTCAGTACTCTCTTTCACCATGCCTTGACACCCTGGTATAATGGATTCTTTCATTGTAGATGCAGTGTGATAGGCCAGCCTCCTAATCTCAACTAATATAATTTAAGAGAGAGAAAGAGAGAGAGAGAGAGAGAGAGAGAGAGAGAGAGAGAGAGAGAGAAAGTGAGAGAGCATTCAACACGGATTACATGGAAGTTTATTGGAAAAAGAGATAGAAGGGCAGAAAAGGGGACAGAGAAGGGGGCAGAGAGGCATATAGAGAGGAGGGCAGAGACCAGTCCCTAAGGACGAGTGGTGGTTTGGGGGAAGAGGGGAGGTAGAAAAAGAGAAGAGGGAGATGGTAGGTGGGCAAGGCCCATCTTTTGTAAGGTAACGTAGCCAATGTGCACAGAAGGTGCTCTTAGTTAGTGGCTGTAGCTAAGGAGGTGAGGACCCCAAGGACAGGCCAGTACATATGTCTGAAAAAACTAATTCCATTCCTTCCCACCATGATGGATTGTATCTTCTTAAAATAGTTTATGAAACTCGTGGTTCTGCAGGTCTCATAGAGTTTGAATAGAACTTGAACATTAAAAACCTTTCATTGGGTTATATACTTGAAAACGTGGTCTGCAGATGATTTGTGTACAACTTACAAAAAGTATAGCTTGAGCTAACACAACTGGACTGTCGGAGGCAAGCCTTATAAAAGGTTCTAAAGTAGCCTGCTTCTCAACTAATTCTCTGCATTGTGGCCCTCTCATATGCTCCGGGAACCACTCTAACCCACCTCCACCATGATGAAATATACCTTCCTAAACCAAAAACCCACATCAACTGTAATTCTCTTCAGATGTCTCTGTCAGCTATTTCAGCAATAGCAACAAGAAAAGTCGATAATATAACATCTAAATGAGCCATCACTTGGTTCTGCAGACAATAGCAAAGAGTTAAATTGATCAATGGGCAACTGAATCATAAACAGCATCATATAAAAAATTAATAGTATTTATATTTAACCAATGAGATTTTTCTAAATATATAAATATTTATATAATACTGTCTTCTCAATTACAGGTTAAGGCCTTCAGGGTAAATATAACAGATACAAAGTAAATGTGAGCAATATTTATAAAAATATCCCCTGGTATTTATTTTAGCTTTATTATTACAGTGAAATGAAATGATTTATTGGCCTAAATAAAGTAAATGCCATTAAGTAAACATAATGGTAGATGCTGTTATACATTTACCAACCATGCCAACTTAAAATAAAGAAGAAATTTTAAATAGAAAATCACTAGGTGGAGGGAGGGGTGGAAACAGCTGAGAGGAATTTCTTATGCAACTTTCTTTAAAATCCTGGTACAAATTGTTGCATAGACATTAGCACAGAAAATGTCTTTAATGTTAAGGATGGGTGGATGTTTGATCTCAAGGGATTTTACTTGAAACACTCCTCACAAGATCAAAGTTAGGAAAATGACAGTCTTGAAACTGAATGCTCACAAACTATCTTTTTAAGTTCACGCAGAAGGTGTTTCTCAACACTGCCTTGATCTCCGTAGCAATTGTTGCATTGAAACGGAATGGGTTAACAGCAGTGGTAATGCCATGAGCCCCCTTCTCCCAAGCCCAAAATAGGGACATCGGCCAGGTGGCTTGGTATCTGAAGGCAAGGCCACTCGGACCCATGGAAACAGTAAGCCTATAGTCTAAAGGTCAGGCCTAGCTAACAAAGAGATAAAGGATGAATAGAGAACACCAGATGTACATAGACAAGACAAAGCTGACGTGACTGAACTTTTCCCTCGCCTCAATTAAAGTAGCTAATAGAAACTGTATAATCACATATCTGTTTTTATAGAATATAAATACTGACTCTAAGCTGAAAGAGGCATGCTCAGTTTATGCTGTGGCATCCTCAGGTCTGAGATATTAAACCCTCTTGCAATTGCATCCAGCTGGCTGGCCTCTGATGTCTTGCGTCTTGACTGTGGGTCTGAAGGCACCCAGGTCTCTGGGGTCCTTCAGCATCAGTATTGTCTACCCCATTGTGTTATCCTCTAGAGCAGTGGTTCTTAGCCTGTGGGTCGGTCTGAAGGCTCTCTTCTGTAAGTTTTTGTATATTCCTCTAGAAAATGGGATATATCATAATTTTATTGTCTCTGATATATATATATATATATGTGTGTGTGTGTGTGTGGTCTGAGATTATATATATATACATATATATGTATATATATACACATATATGTTGAGGATATTAGACATTATTAGGATTTCCTTATAATGTTAACACTATTATATCTACATAATGTTATAAGCAGATCAAAACATTTTCATTCTTTGAAGAAATTGCTTCCACTATAAATACATCTATAATTGAAATCAACCTTCATTCTTAATAAATCACTAGACAAAACACAGTTTGTAGTTACTAAAGCAGTGGTTCTAAACCTGTGAATCAGTACCTCTTTGGCAATCCTCTATCTCCAAAAAATGTTTACATTATAATCCATAATCATTCCAAAATTACAGTAATGAAGTATCAATGAAAATACTTTTATATTTGGGGGTGTCACCACAACATGAGGAAAGGGTTGCAGCCTTAGGAGGGTTAAAAACCACTGTACTAAAGCAATAAAAAGACATAATGAATTTTAAGTGGCTTATTGTCATAGATATAATAATGTATTCCAATCCCAGACTACGAGCATTTTAAAGAAGGAAGGCTTTAGCAGAAAATTTACTCTGAACTGTGGGACACATCCCACTAAGAACACTTTGTTTTCTTTTTCTTTGACTCTCATTGAAAGAGGCCTTCCCAACCAAAGGGCTTTCTCTTTTACCAGATTAAGAATTTCTACAAAAGCTAGTTCCAGGACAGGCTCCAAAGCTACAGAGAAACCCTGTCTCGAAAAACAAAAAACAAAAAACAAAAAACAAAAAAAAAAGAATTTCTCATTCTGTTGCTGTTTAGTTTTATATTTCTCTACCTTAAGGTGTGGGAATATATATATATATATATATATATATATATATATATATATATATTGGTAGAATATAGTATATAGTCCATATACTATATTCTACCACATTCCTCTTTGACCAGGATTAACTTTTAAAACAGAGCCTGAGCTAGCCTCCTTCACTGAAAGAGAGCCTGTGGTTTGCAGCCGTCTAAATTAGCCCTAGACTACTAATTAGCTCAACAGGGAATGAAACAGGGCTCAACCTTCCATTTATCTTCTGATCTTCCCTCAACTTGGTAAGACAGACTGCAGCCCATGAGGCTCAGTAGAAATAAATCACTACCATAAGGGTCAGGTGCATCATAAATATTCAAAACCTAAAATTGAGAACCCATGAATCAGAAGGGTTTCATGAGTATATGTTGAGCACACTAAATTCAGATAATTTTCTGTGTTAAAAAAGAAGAAAATACTGCTACAATTACCCATGGCAATTTAACTACCTTAATTTTTTAGTCAATTAAGAATATTATTTAACTCTGTAGGGCAGGGCTAATTTCCCGGTACAAAAATTACATAAAAACCTTTTTCCCCCTCCTTAGGATTAGTACAAAATCTAGAGCTTAAAGGACTGATGGAGGAAGAGAAGGGAATCCCCAAAGCACTAAATAATAGTCCAGCATCATATATATCACCATCCCCAGACAATCAGACACTACATAAATGTTTCCATTGTTCATTTCCTTCATTGCACAGACAATGAAACTGTCCATGATGATTAAGTGATGTCTTGCCAGAGAAAAGGAAAGCATTTTCCTAGAGTACATCACTTCTGCATTTCTTTAAAAAAGTTTATTAAATGCCTCATCTGTTTCATCACAAACCTTCACTTACTAAAGATAAAGAAATCATGCAATAATTCAAGCTGCATTTTTATGGATTAAGTTTCATGCCAAAATGATTACATATTTCTTCAATAGCTCTCTAAGGACTCTGGTTTTGCAAGATAGCTTCCAGTGCTAAAACAGATAAGCATTTGCAAACTGAATAAGCTCCATTAGGTACTAAGTAGACATTTGTTTTGTTAATGAATGCATTTGCTCTTGGTATTCTGTTAATTAAAATGACTCCCTGAATGTTTCAGATACTGACATTTTGGAGAATACAAATCTGTCCAAACCTTGCATCATCCACACTTTAATTAAGTATATTTTTTGATGTCAACGGAGTTAATCAAAAATAGCTCAAAGATATTTAGTTGTGCCCCATAATTTATCATATTCTATAAAGCAGAAGAGCCACTAAAAACTTTCCCAAGCTTATATATTAATGAATATCGATACATATACATGAATGTATATGAGAGAGAGAGAGGGATTAGCCAGTGAGCTCCAAGGAACTATCTCCATCTTCCCCAACTCCCAGCACTGAGATTTCTCACATATATCAACACACATGGCTTTTTATGTGGATGACGGGAGCCTACACTTTGATTCGCAGGCTTGTACATTAAACTTTACCACGGAACCACGTCTCCCCTAGCCCTTGTAAAATATATAGCATAAAAGATTCACATACCATATACCACTAATAAATAAAATTCAAAATAATCATTCTAGAAGATAATTTAGCACAGTGTTTAAAAAATCTAAATAATAATCAAAGATGTGTGTGCCTTGACTCAATACTAGTTTTTTTGTTAAAATATAGGTCAAAAATGAATATTGAATTATGATGTGGGTTATCAGAACATTAGTTTATCACTGTACTGATTTTACTGAGTAAATTCATGAACAATTTAATTGTACAATAATGCAGACATAGGCAAATCATAATTTTAGTAGATATAAACACTAATCAATCAATTAATATTCTGCATGTAATATGTGTAACTAATGTCACAAAGCATTTTCAAGTTGAAATGATCAATTGTAAAACTATATGTTAAGTATACAATTGTCATTTATTTAAAGAGCCTGTATACAAATATAAATTTTTAGAAGTTCTAAGAGACCAGTGTTGACCTCCATTACACCTGCTGAAAGAAACTACAGGTAAATATTTTTTAACTTTTTTACATATAGTAAATAAAAAAAGAAACTTCAAGAAGCAAGTATTTGGGGCATATGAAAATAACCAAAAAATATTTTCAAATCATTCTATTTGAATAAACATTGTTTATTAAAATATCTTCTTAAATTTGGATTTTGATCTTATTAACTGGAATATTTTTGTGCAGTCTTTTTCAGATGTTCACAAAGTTTTGGTTCAGAGTACAGCAAAATGAGTATGTAAAAGAGATTATGGAAATGAGGGTTGGCAAAGAATTTCAATTTGAATGGCAGTTTCTATAGTTAGATGTAGTTGGGTTAAGAAAGGTAACTGTTGTAAAACCATGGTTTACATAATGGTGTACAGGTTTACCTCCTAAACCCAGAAAGAAGTGTTGGGCTTACTCCTGCGGTACGTTCAATTGAAATGAGTAATGGCAATCAACAGCTTTTCCTGTGGATCCCCAATTTGAGATTGCTAAAATATGTAAAGCATGCTGTCTTATAGTTATTTCTTACCAAGATGGAGGATATACTTTGTAGGCCTGGAGTAAAAGATGAGTGAAATTGTAGGCACGGTCAGAATCCTGCTCTGCCGTGCTCACAAGTCTTGACTTGAGTAAAGTTCAGAGTCCTTGAAGCCTTTAAAGGACAGTGCGAACATTCCTTCTCTATAAAGACAATAGCTGGACAGTATTAAAATGTCCGACCGCTCTCCCCTTCCTTTTAGAACTTGCCACTCTTTGAGAGCAGGAACACATCTTTATGACTCGTAGAAGGCTCACTTTAATCGATATGTGTTGATTAACTTTCAAAACTGATTGTGGAAAATTAAATTTTTCAATATTAAGAAGAAATACTTAAAGATACCAAGTACAATGTCAACATTAATACAGACTATGAGTCTATGAGAGATTCACCAAAGATATAATTTGAATACCGGTCTTCAGGGAAAGCAAGAGTAGAAAATATTCTTCAAGAAAAAAATTAATATTTTAATCTGAGGATTAAAATATCCTCAGAGTCATTTTGTAAAGATCGACATGATGATCACATAATTTAGCAATTGGAAAGTTACTACTGAATTCAATAGCAATATCAAGAAAAATGTTATGAATTGAGTAAAGCAACATTAATACTGTTAATACCAACAGCAAAGTGGATGACCCAGAATATAGCATATTCTAGAATGGAGAACTGGTGGAAGCAGAATAGCAACAAGCAAAAAATAGAGAATTGAGGGCATTACTACATTTTATTGAGATATCTGTAAAAATGCACAATTTTATATGGAATATTTAATAATTTGTCACTGTTTTCCTCTGGTTCTCATCTTTAGAAAAAATGAGAATTTTAGTTAAGATAAAATGATAATTTAGAAGATAATTTTGAAGCCTGATGTAGAAGGCTTAGGTTCTTGTAAAGAATTGGTATTTATATAAAAAAGTTACACAGATGAGAAGGGTGAATTAGAAAGTAGTAGGATGGGAGAGATAAAATATATCTATTTTCCAACATTTCCTAAACCCATACTCATGTCTAGGAGAAGACAGGATCCTCCCTTCTCTCCAAACATTTTTCCCAGATGTGAAATCAAGAAGGAATTATGACCTAATATCGTAGGCTTAATGATTCTAAAATGTAGCTTGAGAGCTTTAGGCTTGCAAAATTTTCTCTTAGGAAAATGTCCAAAGGTAGATTTTAAATCTCATCTGAGAAAACATCTTTTGATAAATCGGCTTTTACATGGTTGCATCTGTCAGTATTTATTCAAGGCTAGTAGACATGAGATTATAACCCACTCATGGGTTTGTCCTCAATCTTTTAGTAATTGTCGTTGAAGTCTTCAACAATTTATTATAATTGTGCTGTTACCACAATTTGTTAAATTATTAACAAAGCCCAATATTCATATTTGCTGGCTGACCTGAGCTAACCTAGGTAGTCCCTGGAGAGTAACATACATGACGTCTTGTTTAAAACCATCACAATTTAATAATTTGTAATTTGTTTAAATGATAAAGTTAGTTGTAAAAATTCATGTCTTGGTTATCTCACTGCAGAAAGAACGTTAATCCACTCAAAAAAGTATCTAGGTTTTCATTTTTTATAGAAAACAGATTCATATACATGGAAGATTATTCAGCAACATATTAAAGTATACATTAATTATGAAAATTATTGGTCTATTTAATACTAGAGGGAACTAAAGTTCAGTAGCATTCAAGCCTAGTTCAGACTGTCTGATGCTTTGGTAATATATTCCAGTACGTATAAGACTCAGGAGTAGATGAGACTAAACAGAAGTTAACTCTCACTCTCCTTCCCCCCTCTGTCAAACACAGAACATATTTACACATATACACCATTTTCACACACATACTCTCTCTGCACACACACACATACACAAACACACACACATACTTGTTTATAGAAAATATCAGAGACAACATTTATAAATAATTGAGATTACCTTATCTGTTAAATATTAAGTTCAAGTAGATGTAGTACAGGGAGTTTGGCTAAGTGTAAAGTTAAATCTGAATATCCTATCATATAAAATTGCTTCTGTGTGTTTGTTAGCACATAGACTTCTGAGTTTTTAGCTAGGTCTGTAATGTTTTCACATATTAATATGATATTTGTTAACTCAGTTAGAATGTTGTTTTCCAGCTGCTACAATTGTCTCTTCTTAAATCCCCCTTTGCCGTTTGTCTCCACGGCATGTCCTCTTTGCCCAGAAATGGCATTCAGAAGGAGGTGACTGGCAGAACGTAAACCAAAAGAATTTCCTCTCATAGAGATTTGGAATTTTGAACTTAATTAGAGGCTGTGAGTTTGCGTCCACCAAGTTTCAACCAAGAAAATATAAATTAGCCTGGGTTGCTAAAACTAAAGAAATTTGGTACAGCTAATCTTGTGTGTGTGATGAGGAGGCTGAGCATCAGTGTGGGAAAGTGTCACTGCAGAAGGCAGTCACTCTCCTTAAGGGTAGCTGTTTTAACACTACTTAGAAGCAATAAATAAATGAATAAAACAGTAAGTCCCTTCTTTGTGGTATTTAACAAAATTAAGGAAGATAATAATTACAACATCTACAATAGCTACCTTTTATTCCCCACCAAACTTTAATGTCCCATTCAACTTAGACAGTTTACTCAGGACTCAGTACAGAAGAACATGTAGGTATGACAGTATCAGCTATTCTTTCCAGCGGATTTCTGTGATCAGCCAGTAGAAGGTAGCCTTTGTACATTAGGCAATAAGAAATGGGGCATTCAGAGTCCTCAGACGTAGGAGAAGGAACTGCTGGCCAGCACAGCTCTGCCTACAACTTTATACCTCATTGATGGAAATCACTAAATATAATTACAGGCTCTCATGCAAGAAACATGGGTGTATGCTATTGATAAACTTATGACTTTAAGAGCAGTTCAAAATGTGATAGCCTTATCAGATATATTTCACCCACTAACCTTCATATTCTGACAGAATTTACCAATCAGAGGCATTATTAGGACATGTAGTAGTTTTTCCTCACAATGTTGAAACCATTTTTAGGTTTTTGGTTTTTTTTTTTTTTTCAAAGAAATGTTGCTAGGATTTTAATAGAACATATAACTTCCTTACATTATTTAAAAAGGGTTGAGGGCGGGTACCTGTGACTTATCTAAAACAACACAGACAGTATAAAAGCTGTGGCTGTCATTCTGATTTGACATCCTTTTTATGAAGTCCTTTCACTTCAGGCTTCATGGAAAAAGGCATCATGTTAGAAAATCTTTGGGAAGACTCTAGTCAAGACTTAGCTCTTACCCAAGTATCTCCTGACAAACTGAAAGCTGTTGACAACTATGTAAGGGGAGGAGAGAAATCTTCCCCTTGAAACCTCAGGAACTGATACTGCCAACATTTCAGAGGACCGAGCAGTCATTTTTGGACTCTTGACACTTTGAAAGTGTTAAAAATAGTGTGTTATTGTAAGCTGTCAGACTTGTGATGATTCTCTTAGGCAATAAGCAGCTTAAATGTCTATATCATTCCTGGTAATGAGCTTACATGACGGATGATTTTTTTCAGAAGGAAGATTTGAGGAAGAGGGTTGATGTAGTGAAAACCCCCAGAGGGGTGTAGCGGACAGCTTGGGGCCAGGCAGGAAAGTGCGTCTACAACTGGATGAGCAGCAAGAGAGGAAGAGAAGGAAAAGGGAGAACTCACTCCTTATATTTATTAGATACATTTAGGACTTTCCCGTTTGAGAAAAGCAGAAACAGAGTGTTTCGGGCAAAGAAGGTACGGCAACCTTGAAATAGCCCCATAGTAGATGCTATGATGAAAATAAGCTGAAGGAGGCAAAAACGGAAGGTGACAGAGTTGATCACAATGACCTCAGCGGAGGGGATGTGGCTTGGCATGCATCGAATAGTGCTGTGAGGTCATCAGTGGTTGAACTTGCATTGGATTGTGAGGTACCACCTACAAGACTTCCGCACAAACTGCATTGGAGCGCAAGACAGAGAAGCTTAAAGTGACTACAACATTTTGAGTAGGTGCAATCGGGGTGAGGAAACTTCTAGTGAACAGATTTTCATATGCTGATTTCTTCAGTGAGTGTAAGGAGGACTGACTCCAGAATTGAGTTAAGGGTGGTACTAGGTAAAGTGAAAATGTCTAGGAACATTGGAAAATATCTTAAAGCATGAAGGAGCTTATGAAACGCAAGGAAAACACTATACATAATAAATAAATCTTAAAATAACAATGACAAAAAAACTAATGAAGAAATGAAGGAGCATGTCCTGGCAGCCAAATAATGGAAAGTCTGAAGGGTAGTGATGAAGGGTGGTGGCTGATACAGTTTTATGGAGAGACATTAGAAAGCTCAGTGTTTTTATTTATTCAGAAAAGTAGCGGACCGGGTTATGAATGAAGTTTGTCTCTAGAAAGCAAGTTGGTGAAAAAAATTAGATCAAAATATTTATAATTTGCTTCTTGCATCCTCTCATGTGCCCAACAATACAATTTTCATAGCACAGCAGAGCCATATTTTATAAAATAAGTAAGATTGTGGATATGCTTTCTTAAATTACTCTAATGACTTTTAATCGCTACAAGGATAGAGTCTCAGCTGCACTGCCATTTCTCATATGCTCACCTCTACGACTCCACCACTACAAGGGCATCCCTTTTCTGCTCCATGCTGAGCACACTGAAGCACTTTAAACCATGTCCAGCCTTCCACCTTTAATGCAAAAAATATCTCCTTTGCCTAACCCCTATCTCATTCCAAAACTATTTTCATATACTTTATCGGCAAGATCTAGATCTTCAGTTTCTTGCTTTAAAAAATTGCTCGTGTGTTAAAGTAACTGGAGTTCCCATGGACCTGACTGAAATCATTGTAAAACAATATGAACGTTTCCCTTCATACCACCTCACATAGCTATTCTTAAACTTTATTAGTAAATATTATGCCCAACATGTTTATCGTAAATATATTATAAAACAACAGGCCAAGAGTAGACTCTAGGTACATAATATTTAAATGAACAAGTCTCTGAAGAACCAACTATTTTTATTTTTCTTAAAATAATACCGGGTTCATGATACGTGTCAAATGCCAGAGTGATTTTTCTGGCACTCCTGAGCCCTGGGTTCAGTCTCTGCATGATATAAATACGGTATGGTTGTCAGTGCATGGGATCCCAGCACTGGCAAGGTGGAGGCAGGAGGAGCAGGAGTGCAAGGTCTTCCCGACTGCACAGCCTATTTGAGGCCAGCCTCAGATCCATGTGAACTCTCAGAAAATTCTCCACAAAACTCAAAAGATGAGTACCAGAAAAACAGCCTCAGCTAATACTCACAAGTTATTTACACTCCAGTCAAGTTCAAAAGAAAACAAAGATATCAAAGATTTGCTAAAGAATCTCTGATTTCACCCAAAATTAAATTAAAAAAATAGATCTAAGATATAATTAAAAAATGAATGCCATTTAACTATCAGCTATCCCAAAGAAACACTAATGATTTGCATAAATAAATTTACATAAATAAATAAATGAATAGATGCTCTGCCAGCATTCCTCCCTCAAGGTTTTGAACAAGGGAAGCTCTTCAGTGAGAATCTTATTTGCTCTTCTAAAATTCAATAGTTTTAATGCACTTAGACATATATGTGTGTAACATTATGTAAAGTGAGAAGATAATATTTAGGAATATATACATATTTGCATATAATCACAATTAATAACAAAAGAGGCCACAAATTCGAAGAGAGCAAGATGGGGTAGATGTAAAGCTGAAGAGGGGGCAAGGGAAGTGAAAAATGATGTAATAAAATTATGATCTCAAAAATAAAAGGAAAAATGGTTCAACAAATTATTGCTTAACAAATTTTCATTTGGTTTAGTTTTAATATGAATTTTGCTTTTAGAAAATTATTCAGAAATTTTGCAGTTTTTTTACTAAAAAGTGAACAAGGATCAAAATATACTATCAAATATAATATATCATATGTATGATATCAAATATGGTAAATATGAGCTAGATGATTAAGACTCAAGACCTTATCCAGTACAGGATGTCTTTCTTTGATGAACTACTATATAATTCCAACATTAAAATATGGGTTGTTGTCTGTTATGAATATTATACAACAAATTACTTATAATATACTAAATAAAAGTGGGAAATAACTTAATACACATGCTAATCTGTTTATGATTTTTGTAACAAATAAGTAAATTTAAATGATCTTATTTTTTTTGAAAATATAAAGAACAATTTTATAGTTGTCTAAGTTACCAGAGACTTTTAAATTTTTCACCAGTAGACTAGAAAAACAGTGCCTTTCAGACATATAAATTACTAAGCAGTCCATTTCAACAAGATGAATAAAGAGTATTATATTTTACCTATAAGTGCAATCTACCTCAAACACTATCTGTTCAGGATGTTATTGTAATATTGAAGGCAATTAAAAGCGGAAGTGGAGGGCAGGAGAGGACAGAAGAAAGTACTCATTGGCTTCTCTATCTAAATGAAATCATATGCTTTCCCATTACACTGGAATACTCCTGTGTACAGCTCTTGTGGGCAGTGAAGATTACCACCCACTTCAAAATTCAAGCTGAAACTTAAAGCTGCTGCTTAGCACCACACCCAGCCACACCCCCCCAACAGATTTGTTTTATGGAGTCTTCCTTTGTAGTTAACCAAAACTGTATTTCAATAATCTGCTTAGCATAATGTGAAAACTCAGAATAATAAAGTAAAAACACATGGTTCCCAGCTCTTCTTTAGATTTGTAATATCCCCCTCCAGATGATCATTTTACCACTGTCTGGCCGTACTATCCTTATGAATTACTAGTACCAAGCTGCATATTTAGTTTATAACTGGGTAAAGGTTGAAATGTCATCTTTGGTTATAAACCAGAATATTTCTGTTTTAGCATTTCTTCTAATTATAAAGCAGAAAACCAGAATGATCTTTTAAACTAGGTGCAGTGTGTGAGATTAAAGGTGTTGCTTCTATTTAGCGTCTTTGGAGTTTCATGTTCCCACTCTTTGCCCGTCATCTCATCTCCCCTCTTCCCCTACATCCCTATTCCCTATTCATGCTTTCCTTTCAATTTTTAGATGATCAAGATAGCTAGGTGACTTTGTGTACTGATTCACTATATTCAAACTTTATTCAGTGTATTAACACTAACCTAACAGACTGCATCTTCCATGTGTTAGAACAGCCCTGCAGTCGTTCAGTATTTCTTCTGTATTACCCACTTGTTACTTTGCTTTTCTACTCTGAAATGAGATCAGAACTTGTTTAATATGCATCGCTTCTGAAAATGCTTATAGATTTGCTTGGTGAGAATACCTCCAGCAAAACAGAGGGACAATAAATGAAGTTGTGAATTGCCTGTTATACATTTAAATTTCCAGTAATTCTGAAAGGAGTACTAGACATAGATGAAATAAGTGAAAAATAGTAAAATGAAATGGAGTTTTGAAATACCAGTAACAGAGAGGGAGGAGAAAGAGAGAGAGAGAGAGAGAGAGAGAGAGAGAGAGAGAGAGAGAGAGAGAGAGAGAGAATTGAGAGAGAGAGAATTTGAAGAAACTGAGTGTAGTGGCATGCCATGAGTCTTTAATCCCATGGCTCAGAAGGTAGAAAGAGATGGATCTTTATCACAAGCCTGCCTTGGTCTATATTATATTGAGTTACAAGGATGCTGGAGCAACACAAAGACACAACCCAAAAAGAAAACAACAAAGCAAAACAAGTAAATAAAAGGTATTGTAGGATTATATAAAGTTCCCCAAAAGTGCATATAAAGCATCCATTGGTGAAAATAATCTTTCTAATTGGTATTTATTCTTTTCAAACAATTCAAATATAATAATTTTGGGAATGTTCAAAATTTTCTTTATATTCATTTATTCACACATCAGTATTCAGTTTTACAATAGGCAAATGGGGAGCTTCCTGAGACAATAGACTGTTACTGTTCATTGCATCTGTATAGCAGATGTAGAGTAGCAACCAGGGCAGCAGATGACCCCAGGAAAGGGTAACTTAAAACTGTATCCGAAAAAAAATCGTGCCTCATGTAGTAATGCACCACACTGCTTTTCCTTGCCAAATGCAGTAAGGGTGATGGCTAACAACATAATTTAATATTACCATTTCTGCTCTTAAATTGCATCTTTAACCTTAAAAAGCCATCATCTCGAAACAGTCCTTCTTGGCACTTGGAAATTAAAGGTTGTTTCATTTCTCTATCCATCTGGGTTACTGATACAGCTTCAATTTCTATTCATGCCCATTTCACTGTTTGTCACTTTCCAAAGGGACCCTGGAATAGGTTCCATGTAACAGACAGAAACTTTTAGTAGAGACAGTGTTTAGATGCATTTCTAGAAATACATCATCACCATTGATACAAATATATGGAGAGTAGTATTTTAACTGCCTGCTTATGAAGAACAGTTGCTTTAAAGACCATGGAGTTCCATACATGCCATGACAAAAGAAATTCAGAGATAACTTAATATGGAGAAATGACATGTCTACTAATCTCAGTCATCCAAAGATAATTTAATCAGTATTGAAAATTCCAAACAAACGCCAGTTTTATGTTGAATATATTGATATAACTCAACAACCACCGTGACTATTGTGGACACTGCCTCTTAGTAGTAGACCGAGGATAAATGCAAATGCTACTTTCTTCGATTCCTCGGTGAAATAGTCTCACTGGAAGGACTTACTTTGTTTCAGAGGATTTCATTAGGTAGAAAATGAATTATTATCAAGAAAACAATTCTCTGATGCTAGATGAAAGTGATAAATTGGCAACTCTTTTACTTGTTTGATCTAGTCATTATTGTATTTCTTGGAAATGCTACTGTTTCTAGTTATTTCTCACCTGTTTCTTGGAAAAAGAAACTATAGAGAATGATAATGATGCGTGTTTGCCACACTGAAATATATCACATACATTGATCAAATATAGGTAAAATAATCAAATGAAAAAAATGAGGTTATTTTCATGATCAGGAGGACCATGAGTCTGAAAATATTAAATAACATTAAATGTCAGGCATCTAAATGACAATATTGACTTGCTATAAATTCATATTTATTTTAATACAAAAAATTATTTCTGTCTAGGATAATTATTCTGTGGTATATAAATTTTATAGTTTTTATAAACTATATTTATACAGCTTTATGATCCACTGTGATGATGGCTTTGTTAATGGATCTTTCTGGCAGTATATTCTCAAAGAAGAGGATGTAGTGGGTTTTGTTTGTTTGTTTCTTTGTTTTTTCAAGAAAGGGTTTCTTTGTGTAACAGTCCTCCTGTCCTTGAATTCACTCTGTAACTCAGACTGGTCTCGAACTCACAGAGATCTGAACGCATTTGCCTCCCAAGTGCTGGGGGATTAAAGGCATGGGCCACCTCTGCCTAGTGGACACAGTTTTTGTATCTACTTTATTTAGTAGCATAAATTAGGAAATTAAAATTAGTGTATATGCTTATGCAAAGATACAGACATTTAAAAGCTGTGATTACATTAACTGAAAACAAAAGCCTACTGGTATAGAAACTTTAATTTTTATGCTTTCTTCCACATATACTAAAGCAGTACATATTATGAGCAGCTCATAATCTAAGAAATATAACAAAGTAATTTTATAGATTTGAATTAGTACCAGAGATAGTGAAATATAATTAAACCATACTCAGTTCACTAAAATTAATTTAAATTTTGCATATTAATCATATCTATGCTATTTCACTTATTGATCAAACAATTAATATAAATGCCAAACCTGGACTATATTTACATAAAGAACTAACATGTTTTTTCATTACATAAACACAGATATAATTATAGTTGATGGCATTTTCACTTTTGGGTTTCAGTTGAAAGTGAGAGCACATCAATATCCCTTTTCAAAGGCCTGGTACTTTTACTATATGACAAAATGACAAAAATCATTCTAAATTCATAAAGCCTCAATTGCCTTGCATGTATATTAAAATATATATAGCGAATGTCCTTTATATTTCTTAAATAACAATTTTAATACTTTTAGTCTGTTGTTTTCCTTCCTCTCAAGATTTTTTCTTTTAAAACCAAATCTCCTTCAGTCTTTACTGCCTTCTCCATTCCTACCTCAATCCATTTAGTTATCCATGAGGTCTGAGCACCCATTTTTACTAATGAAAACTACTGTTCTTTACAGGCTATTGCCATTATTTCAAAGAATACAATAAATTGTGTGTCTGAATTCCTTATACTCATTAAATTGTAAAAAGCTCTGTATGTGTATTTTATTTATGGGTACCTAAAATTATATTATTCAGTGATTACCAAATAACAACAGCACTAAAAATAATAAAAAATAAACTATATGCTTTAATGTGAGCCTAAAGAGCACAACACCATAGAAATACATTCAATTTATTGTATATATGACTGAGAGCAAGAACTGCAACTTTTGTGCTGGTTTTATCAAAAACTGTCTTTTATTTGGCAACCCAATCTTGCTTCTCTATTCTAACACTATATCTTCTGTAACAAACAGTGGAATGGCTTCCTGGCACCATTTGCTTTGTTTTAGAATACAATAAGACTACAAACATTAGTTAGAGCTGTTGTCATACACCTGCAACCCAAGCTACTTGGTTAGTAGAGGTGTATGCCTGAGAAATGAGAATTGTGAACTCAATGCCTGCCTGGGCCAGAGCAAGTACAACACCAGTGTGAGTAACTTAGCCAGACTCTGTCTGAAAACAAAGAGAAAATATTAAATTGCTTGGGAGGTAACTAAATTATAAAGTTCTTTCCTATCATGTGAGAGGCTCTAAGTTCAACACTGTACCAGTAAGTAAACAAATAAATAACAAGCAAAAAAATAAAGCACTAGCTCATGTTTTTATTTAGCTCTGTTAGTCAGCTTAAGATCCACAGAGATCAGTCAAATGTTAAGGGTATGTATGCTCTATTATTGAAATGAGTCTATGTATTAACCTGACATTGGTGAAAACTTGTCATAAATATGTCTAAGAATATTTACATGAAAACATCAGAACAATTGCAAACAAACCCAATTCCATGGATTTCTCTAGTTTCTATACCAGTATCTACGAATCTGTTGGGTACATCAGCTAAAGTAATTTTAGATATATTAGACTGGCTCCTTTATAGAAACTTATCAGTTACTCTTTCAGTAGAATACAAGGCTTCCCTGAGAACACCTGGATTATTAAACTACGTTATCCACATTTTGGGTCAAATCAGTGCTTTTGGGCATATGGTAGATATCTTTGAGTTGCTGTGGAAATCTCGACTCTTAGGTTATTACTACTAGGTTTCTCATGGTCACTATATTTTTTGTAAAAAAAAAAGTAACTATTTTATTTACATACCAATCCCAGTTCCTCCTTCCTGCTCTCCTCCTCCTCCCCTGTTCCCTGCACCCCACCCCATCCACTCATTAGAGAGACTAAAAATAAAGTAATTAATTTAAAAAGAATAAATAGTAATTATTTTTTTAAAAAATAATTTTGGCTAAGTTCTTATTTTCTGCACAGAAAGAAAATGACTCAATAAATATAACCTATAACTTTAAATCCCATTGTTCCTCACTGTAGCATGTCTAGCGTGCAACTGTGTGGTTAATGTGACTTGATCCATCTTATTTTTTGACCTAAGGCTGTTTTTTTGGAAGCATTTATCAAAAATCTTTCCTTCCAATAAACAAAAGAATGAGTCTTCATTAAAAACTGCAGACTGTATTGTCTTCTCTGTTTTGCATTCCTTAAGAGGGAAGGGCTTAAAAAAAAAACAAAACCAACCCTACAAATTAGTGAAGAAAGGGATCTGACATCCATTTCAATTTTCTTACATATTTCTGAAAGAATTTACATAGTATAGGAGAGTAAGCATTTATAGTTAAGTTTACAGATCTTAGCATTTCTTCTGCTCTCATAAATACACTGACATAAATTTTGATCTTTAATTCAACTCTTATTATTTCTAGAATCAGCTTTATAAATCTTTAAACCAAATCATAAACTGTGTTGAAGTAAAAGGTGATAGGATTTATATGGGTCTTAAAAAAGAAAAGCAAAACTTGAACATAGAGAAGAAAGAATAACTCCATCTTTATAAACAGACAGGTTTAAAAGAACTTCTTTAGGGCCTCCAAACAGTTTTGGCAAGTATCACACAAGTCTCCTCCAACTTCTAAGGCTGGGAGCTCTTCCAAATCTCTGGTAGTCACAGAGCATCTGAGTGTGTTGTTGTTCTAGTACCTGACAGCTTTGGCTCTGTTTGCAGCATTTTTCTTCATTCTTTTTTCTCTTCTATTGAAAATGGACTTTTTTCTCACATAATATATACTGATTACAGTTTTCCCTATTGCTACTTCTCTTAAACCTCCCCTCCTATTCAGGTCCACCTACTTTCTGTCTCTCATTAGAAAATCATCAGTTTTCTAAGGGTTAATAATAAGAATATGATATAAAAATATAAACAAAGATTGACATATTAATTTTGTAATAGGACAAAGTAAAACAAAACAAATCCACATAAAAGAAGGAAAAGAGCACAAAAGAAGATATAAGAAGAAGACACACTTGTTTAAACACTCAAGATCCCCATAAAAAACATTAAATTGGAAGCCGTAATATATATGGAAAAGAGCTATAGGGTAAAAATAGAGAAGAAAACTATATAATCAAGTAAAAATAAAAATTAAAAAAAATCAGAAAAAAAATTTTAAGAAAAGAAAAGCCCTGATATGCCATTAAGAGACAAGGAATATACAAAGATATTCTTGAGTTCATTTTCTGTTGGCCATTTACTATGGGGGATGCATTCTAGCCTTAAGAGTGGTTTGAGTCCCCAGAAAATTTGCAAGGGATTATCAGGTGGAGATTGCTTTGAGGTTATGGATGGGAACTTCTTGTGTCTACTTCCCTCTTCACTTCTAGCACCCCGCCTGGGGCAAAATCATGACGGTTCTATACATACAACCTGAGTCTTTGTGCGGTCATATTTGAATCAAGCTTGTCTTAGAGGACTTGGATTTCTTGGTGGTGCACATCCCTTCTGGCTCCCCTCTTTTGCCTCATCTTCCACAAGATCCCTTCAATCCTGCCGGGAGGGATAGAGGTAGCCATTTATAGCTGAGTGTTCCAAGGTCTCTCATTAACTGTTGTTATCTTCCTTTGGGTTTCTGTACTAGTTCCCATATATTACAGGAGAAAACATCTCTGTAGGAGGGTCCATCTTTATTTCTGTTGCTTTTATTGGTTAATAAAGAAGCTGCCTGTAAGATAGGACACAGCCCTTAGGTGGGTGGAGTAGACAGAACGGAAGGTGGTTAAAGAGAAGGAAGTGGGGGAGCTGTCATGATCCTCTGCCCAAGATGGACGTACCTTAGAATTGTCCGGTAAGTCACCACCTCGTAGTGACATACAGACTTTTATAATGGGTTAGTTTATGTGAGAGCTAGCCAAGAAAAGGCTAGAGATAGTCGGCAAGGCAGTATTTAAATGAATACGGTTCTCATGTGGTTATTTCGGGTACAAGCAACCAGCAGCTGAGTGGGCCGGCAGCTGGGGGCTGGGAGCCGGGTGCCGGGAACACAACCTGCACCTCTCCCCCTCTTACAACAGTTGGCGCCCAACGTGGGGCACAAACCCATGCCCCTGAGATTAAGAGTCTCAGATAATGGGGTAACAGCCAATCACCTCACATTGGGGTGTGGCCATTGAGACCCCAAGTAATGAAAACGGAGAGAACACAGGCACGCGGTGTGCTGTAATCAGATAGGACTTCGGACTTTTCTGTTTCTGTGAATCTTCCCTCTTTTCATTTATTAAGTTACCTTTTCTTATTGAGTTGGCTTGGTTAATTATTGAATTGCTACAATTGGTGCCCAACGTGGGGTCTTTTGACCGAGTCTTTGCGCATTCCCTGCTGCGTTCAGGCGTGCATTCTCCTGCCAGAGCCAGCTGGAGAGATGGCTCAGTGGTTAAGAGCATTGCCTGCTCTTCTAAAGGTCCTGAGTTCAATTCCTGGCAACCACATGGTGGCACATAACCATCTATAATGAGGTCTGGTGCTCTCTTCTGGCCTGCAGACATACAGACTTTTATAATGGGTTAGTTTTGATATGAGAGCTAGCCAAGAAAAGGCTAGAGATAATGGGCAAGGCAGTATTTAAATGGATACAGTTTTCATGTGGTTATTTTGGGTATAAGCAACCAGTGGCTGAGTGGGTCGGCGGCTGGGGGCTGGGAGTTGGGTGCCGGGAACACAACCTGCACCTCTCCCCCTCTAACAACACATCTCTAATGATGGCTGAACAAGGCATTGATCTATTAGTGCAACAGAATGACCTTAGAAGTCATTTGATTGCTATGTTTTGTGATTGTTTATTGTTTGTTTTAGCACTGTGGTATATTGTTTTACTGAGTTTTTAGGCTATCTAGTGTTAGGTTCTTGGTCACAATTCAGTGTTTGGTGTGGGGTCCATCTCATCTTATGGAGCAGTTCTTAAATCATATCATATTTTGGTTGGTTATACACACAAACTGTTTCATCATTGTCTCAGCATATAATGCAGGTAGGACACCATTGTAAACCAGAGGTTCTGTGGCTGGGTTCATGGTTATGTTTCTCTCTTGGTAGTGAGGAGTATACTTTCCTGAACCAAAACTGTAGCACAAAGGTAGGGGTTCCATGTAGGCAACCACTAAATTTTTATATACTCAATGTACTTTGTAGATGTTTTCTTCAGAAATGAGGTCTTGCTCCCAATTTCCTTAAGTGTTCCTCAGACATTTGAATTTTTTTCTTTTGAGAAATCTCTATTTAGACATGTATGTCTATTAAAATTTGTTTGTTTCCTTGATATGTAATTATTAGTTGTTTTTAGATTTTGGAAGTTAGCCCTCTATCAGAGGTGTAGCAGATGGTAAAAGCTTATCCCATTCTTTGTCCAAATGATGGTGTTCTTTGCCAT
>JAQHUG010000014.1:9967384-9981947 GCA_028555095.1 Dicrostonyx torquatus | reverse complement strand
AGCTGGATTTGATGAGCTCCCAATAGATCAAGCACACCATCTCAGTTGGTGAGCCAGTCCCTCAGGGTCCTGACCTTCCTGCTCATCCTCTCCCTCTCTTTCTGCCCCCCCCCACTGGACCCTGGTAGCTCAGACTCTTGCTCTGATGCAAATGTGGGTCTCTGGCTCCATCCCCATCCGTCATGTGAAATCTCTATGGTGACGATCAAGACATTTAACAATGTAATCATGGGACAAGTCAGTTCAGGCACCCTCTCCTCTGCCGCCCAAGTACCTAGCTGGGGACATCCCTGTGAACACCTGGGATCCCTCTGTGCTTCTTGAGGATAGGAGCTGGGAGGGCCTTGGGCTTCCCACAGGGCAGGGTATCCTGCCCCATTTTAAGGAAGTAAGGAGATGGCGGGTGAGGTATTGGGGTGCGGGAGGGCCTGGGACAAGGGGAGTAAATGTAAATTTTTCTTTTAACAATAAAAAAAGGAAAAAAAGAAAATTTTTCTTTTATAATTTTCTTAAAAATATTTTCTGTGCTTTTGCCCTGGGTTTCTTCTCCTTGTGGATTCTTGTAATCTTTAAAAAATAGCTCAAATTCATCTTCAAAATTGTACATAAAATTGTACTAATAAGCATAATAACAACATAAATAGAACACACCATCAAGTTATGTGGTTGACTTATAACTATGTCAGATACACTATAAGTATGAATTCTGTATGAATCCCCTCCACAGCAAATAAATATATAGGAATACTTAGCAATTTTTTTGAGAATCTGCAAACTAGTAAATGTGAAGAATAAGCAACTTACCACAGAAACAAGTAACACATTCAGAAATTCACTAAAGCTAGTAATCTGTGCTGAAAGAAGCCCAAAACAGTGCTTTGTAGTCTGTCTTCCATCTGTGTATTGCTACAGACTTCCTAAAATCTATATCACAGACAACTGATCTTTCTTTTCCATTGTTTTTTTTTTAAAGAGAAATTGAGTATGTTGCAATTTTTACAGACTACATTATCTAATGGGATTTATGCATGATGAGACTCATGGATGTTTTCCTTTGGCTCATTACTCACATTGTCTACACACACACAAACATACCCCTCCACAGACAATAAGTGTGTATACATTATATATGTGTTGAACTAATAAATAAAGGACCTAGGTTAACCTATCATCTTTAGTCTTTGGGGGGATTTTTACACTTTGTTAAAGATGGAATGTGCAGGAAACCTCTAGTATTATATCATTAAAGACCAGGAACACAGGCATTACAGAAAGCAGAGAGTTGCCTTGGGACTAATAACTCCAGTCTCTTCAAGGAGAAACCCTAGTTCCCAAGAACTAAAACATTTCCTTCTTCAAGACGAATATCTTGGACCCACACTAGTCTTGCTAAGTCCACTTCTGAGCAAGGACACAGAGCTAGGTTACTTCTGCCCTATCATCAGGGCCTTGGAGACAGGCTTGAATTGTTCCAGCTCTCCAAAAAAGGTATGTGTTCAACTTGTGTTTTCTACTTACATAACAGCATGCAAGACAGAGAAGATACAAGTATATAATGTCATAAAGAAGGAAACTGCAAATTTTTTGAGTTACTGACTATAAAAATGGAATTTAGAAGGAAAAAGGCAGTTTTACTGTTGAAGAATATTTGGTCACACTGTGAAACTCCAAGACTGTGTTCATAAAATTGACTTTGCATGAGGGTGTGGAGCTAGTGACTAGTTGATAAGAACTAGCCATAGAGATATGGAAGGCCCATGGAGATTGGTAGAGAGACACACTGGAAGTAGTAGAGAGGAACTTAGAGATTCACAGGGTTTATTGATCTGAGACATGTGGAAAGACAAGCTTGCTGGGTTTTCAGCAAAATAAGGAAGTCATCAGGCCGTTCCCCTGCCACCTCTTTGATCCATCAGGTGGTCACCATGAGGTTTTCACTGGGCTATCTACAACTTAGATTAAAAACAACATTTTACCTTTCAATAAAGAATAGAGGAGATATATGTAGAAGTAGCAGAGGATGGCTAGGAAGGTTTAAAGGTGTGTTTGGTATTTGGGTTGAGCCATGGGAAGCTAGGTGGTATTTGAACACAGAGATACCCAATAGGTTCATACAGATGTCAGTAAAAAGAACAGCATATTAATTGCAATAAGGGAAAAGCTGAGTCAAAGTTTGTAAGAGCCAACATGGTCAGGTGTCTTCACTAGCAAATTCTAAAGCAAATTAATGTCACTGTAGTCCAATTGTATTTTTCCAATCATATCCCCAATGTAGCAACTAAATAACATCAACTTAGCATATTGGTTTCAACAACTTCAATCTTTTGCATGGATGGTTGTCATGAATATTATGTATTATTATCTAGGATGAAAACTTGAACATTTTCAAGAAATTTTATCCAGTAGCGTTATACTAGAGTTTCTAAGAGAAAATCAAGGAAAGTTTACAAAAGAAAAGTGTTTTTTTTTCTGATTAATATCATTGCAGTGTAACAGTCATGCTACATTTTAATACAAATAGTACAGAGTGTCACCTCATCCAATGAATGGAAGAAGCGATTTTTCTACCAGGAAATGACATGAAAAATAGAAAACCTCCTGGAGGAAATTAGAAAGTCATAAAGGTGTGGATGACATTCTGTAACATGGCTTAGCCAAAAAAAAAAAAGTTACAGAAATTATGGAGCTAAACTCTGAAGCCAAATAGCAGCAGACACTCTTCTTCAGGGAAAGAACCATTTTCCAGGCATTTACCTCTAGCCATACCATGACTTTAGGTAACAATGCTGCTATATTATCAGTTGAAATTGAGTCACTTTAATTTCGCTCTCTCACAAACACTCACATGCAGGATTTCTAACTTAAAAAACATAGAATGGTGTGGGAAGTCCTTCTTTATATGTGTTGCTTTTATTGTTTAGTTAATAAAAAACAATACTGCCTTGGCCTGTGATAGGGTAGAGTAGAGCTAGGCAGAGAAAACTAAACTGAATGCTGGGAGAAAGAAGGTGGAGTCAAGAGATGCCATGTAGCTTCCAGAGAAGAAAGACAAAAATTGCCAGCTGGAAACTTACCGGTAGGCCATGAACCTTGTGGTGAAATATAAAATATAGAAATGGGCTAATTGAATATGTAAGGGTTTGCTAGCAATATGCCATAGTGATTGGCCAAGCAGTAATTTATTTAGTACAGTTTCTGAGTGGTTATTT
Source organism: Dicrostonyx torquatus (assembly GCA_028555095.1). Lineage (NCBI taxonomy): Eukaryota > Metazoa > Chordata > Mammalia > Rodentia > Cricetidae > Dicrostonyx > Dicrostonyx torquatus. The sequence goes on along the minus strand of JAQHUG010000014.1, from coordinate 9,978,738 downwards.
TGGGAGGTTGAGCAGCCAGGAGCAAACAAGTGGCTTCCTACTACAATAGAATAATGATTTCTTATGTTCCAAGAAACAACTGCATGTGTAAAACCTTTCTCACATTATTATTGCTTCAGTGATATCATGACTTGGAATGAAAGTGTCATTGATGATATTCTAAAAGCCTATGTTGACTGCATACAAAAGCAAATTTAAATACTTTTAATACCAGAGCACCATGAGAAAAATCAGGCAAGTAGTTCTCACGATCTTTACAATTAATAGCATCAGTTGCCATTTATAAATCACGTTGTAAAAAGGACTATGAAAACAAATGTATAGAAATGTAGAGATGAATCAGAACTATTTAACCACACAGCTGAGGACCCATGAAACTTTTACAGACTGCAAGAAGATTTGTAACTCAGTACCATCTAAAAACAAATAAATACAGGAATGTTTAACATATAAAAACTAGATTGCACAGAGATTTTTAATAACATAGTTAACAAAATAAGTTTTAATATTTTTATATAGAAATGAGCCAAGGGATACAAAACTGTACAGGTCATTGAACATCAGGGTGTGATCATACACAGTTACTCCAGGTGTCAAACGAGAACAAGTATCCAAAAACCGAACATTGACAAGATTCCTGGCCTGTTTTTGTAGAGTATGTTCATTTAATGATACATTAAGCAAACACTGCATGAGCTATGGCAAACTCATTATTATAGATACAAGCTTTCTGTTTCATCTATTAATTCATCTTTAATAATTATTAAAATATAATATAAATCAATTTATCAAGCCAATCATTGTATTTAACATAGGAATCATTGATATTTTATATATTGTCTGTGGAATAAACAAAACACCTTTGAAAAGAAATCATTCATCTCTAGAGGAATGTGATTTTAATTTACAAGCTTATTCATCTAGAAAGAAAAGCTAGACAGTAACCCTTTTTGGAAGTCATGCTAGTTATGGAATTTTATGGGATATGAAAGTTCTGTAATAAAGTAGGTGTGGAGACAGAGGGTGTAGCATATTTTTGCCAGGTTTCCTTGCTTCATGATGTATTATTTTGTTCCCACTCCAGGGCTCAATAAAAAAAGAAACTTTGGAATGTAAAAGAGATGGGAAATGTAAAAGTTATTTAAAAATTAAAATATATGGAAATGTCACTAAAATATATGAATGAGTGTGAGCAGTACGGGGTATTCTCACTTGACCCCTGTACACTGCCTCCTCCCAAAAGGAGGTTCATCCCTATTTTCCTGTTATGGGGTAAGAGCCATGGAGAGAAGAAGCCTTTCTTGTGCAATTTTCTCTACTCATCTCCCACCAGCCCCTTAACAGCGTCTCGTGTTTAAGATAATGCAATTAGAGTATGTGACATGTGACCAGTCGGCTAGGATTGATCTTGAGAAAGAAGGTTAGAGAGGTAAATTCTACAGTTTTCACTCTCATATTAGAGATATAGACATGTCTTTAACTTGTAAAAGTCTCCCTTCCCCGTAAAGCTGGTTGCTCTGAAGTTAATGAACAAATCTGAAAGGTCTCAAAAGATAAAAGGCTTTAGGGATAGTCAGTGAAGAAGCAGCAGACACCAGCCATTTAAGAAGTAGAGGTCCAAGGCAGAGTCACCAAACAATTCCATCTCACAAATGTGGTACAGATGGCAACACAGACAGAGAGAAAAATGTGTATAAGTAATGCTTCAAAATATGTTTAAAAAAGAACAAATTTCAGAACTACACATTCAACCTAAAATTGAGGATGTATGTCCTATGTTTTGTCTTACATCAAAATATCAGTTTTACAGTATTACATGTTTATTTTTCTTGTTTTAAAAGTATTAGGTAGAAATAAACACCATCATCTAAAAGCTTAGCTTAAGATAGCCAGAAAGATTAATGTCTAAGTTTGCGTGTTTGGCATCAAACTGGGAAAAGAATAGAGGAAGCCAGAGAAGAGAAGGGGTGGTGAACATCTGGGGTGGTTGCTTTTCTCTGAACAGGAAAAAGGTCATATCCCACCCAGTGAGAAGAAGTGACCTTCTGAAAAATGTAAGTGATCTTGTTTGACCTATGACACTAGCATGAAGGTGACCTCTGCTGCTGACCTACAGTGTTGTTTCTTGTTAGAAAAAGTGAGAGAGCTGTTCTCTGCCATAAAAGAATGCGAGGGATAGGAAGGTGCTGAAAGGCAGAGTAAAGGGAGCAGAGCAAGAGAGTTCATAGAAGCTGTGAAAAATGGAATGTTGGATTTGCCATGCCCTGAAAGTATTAGGTAGAAAGGCATATAACTAGTGTACAAGGAGATGTCACCAGGCATGCATGCACACGGCGTTCTGGAACCTGTGAGAATCATGACTGCTTCTCCAATCTATTTATAACTAAATAATATTCATATGACTGAGAATGAGACATTGTAGATATGCTTCTAAGAGCTCAAATTATTAGACTTCCAACTCCAGATTACAAATTATGTTAATTCGACTTTCAGTGTTTTGTATAAACAGATAATAATATCAAGTGAATGTCTTTTCTCAAAGTTTGACAGGCTCCCTGAACACTTTATAAAATAAATGAGCTCTCTGCTCCAATTAGCTGAAAACCCCCTATACTGCAGAATAAATGAATGCATACTGTATATGCCTTCTTGACCTACAGAATCTCTTAACATTCATTTCATCTTTAACAGTCTCTTTCATCCTTTTTTCCTGCTTAGCTCTTTCTGTCCTCTCAGCTCCCTTGGGGTCATCATAGAAACCCATTATGTGAGTTCATAGAACAGCTGTGGAAAGGGAAGAGTCAGACTGTATACAGTTCACAGTCCCAGACAGGAAAATTGTGGGTGTGATCTCAAATCCACTGACAAAGAAAAACTAAAGTCATTTGATAATTTGATTAGGTTACCGGGTAACAGTGGTAATATCAGAAGGTTTGCAGTATGCATATTCTTATGGAAACACGGGAGATGTACAGCTCAAGATTTTCCAGGCTTTGTTTGGAGTGTTGTTTAAGGTTATTGCATATTAAAAGTCTTATTTTTTACTTATTGCTTATGTATCATATGTTCTGATTATGTATTTCAAATGCTTATTATTGAACATTCAAAGGACCAGGCCTTTTTATAGTGCCATGAAATCAAAAGATAAAATTGCTTTTAAGAAGCCACCTTCAGGGAGGAAGATGAATAGTTATTGGAGTTGTTACAATAGAGCTAGAAATTGATAGACCTCCTCTGATGCTACTGCCAAGATATTCTTTTAAAACATAAAGTACTGTTGTCGCTTTTTAATTTCATGAAACATGCAATAGAAAAATATCAAGTCTAGCTAGTGACTTAAGTAAGCTAGGGGTGAAAAGCAATTCAGATCACAATTCCTTCTAGCTTCCTCCTTTCTTGAGATTTTCTCTTGCAGTTATTGCTTCATTGTTTTTGGCTTGTTGGTTGTTTGACTGGTTTTGAGGCAAAGTCTCACTATATTGCCATGGGTGGCATAGGTCTGCTTATGTAGACCAGGGTTACATCAGACTCTCAGAGGTCCACCTGCTTCTGCCACCCAAGTACTGGAATTAAAATTGTTTACCACCGTTCCCAACCATGAAGCAGTCTGAAAGCCAAGTGAGACATTTGAAGGTCAGTAATCAAATTCCAAACTAATATTAAGGAAATGGGATACAGCAATGAAAATGTCTTACTGGTGACTCACTGACATTCATATAAAACTCATCAGAACCCACCCATCATCTCTCTTACACCTGTCAGTAAGGCTAAGATCAAAAACACCAATGATAGCTCATGCTGGAGAGGATGTGGTTTATGGGGAACACCCATCCATTGCTGCTGAGAATACAAACTTGTACAAACACTTTGGAAATCAGTGTGGCAGTTTCTCAGATAATTGGAAATCAGCCTCCCTCATGATCCAGCAATACCACTCTTGGCCATATACTCAAAAGATGCTCAATCAGAATACAAAAGCATTTATTCAACTATGTTTGTAGCAGCATTATTTGTAATAATCTGAACCTGGAAACAACCGAGATACCCCTCAATCAGAAAATGGATAAAGAAAATGGCACATTTACACATTAGAGTACTACTCAGTAATAAAAAACAATGGCATCTTGAAATTTGCATGCACATGGATGGAATCAGAAAACAATATTCTGAGTGAGGTAACCCTGATCCACAATGATGAATATGGTATGTACTCACTCATAAGTGGATACTAACTATAAACAAAGGGCATTGAGCATATGGTTCACAATCCTAGAGAAGCTAAGTAATAAGGTGAACCCAAAGAAAAACATACATAGATCCACCTGGAAATTAGAAAAAGACAAGATCGCCTGATAAAACTGGGAGCATGGTGGTGGCAGGAGAAGGGAGGGTAGAAGAAGAGGATGGGGGAAGGGGAGAGTTGTAGAGAACTTGAGTGAATGGGATAGTCAAGATGGAGGAAGGATAGAGACGAGAGCAAGAAAAGCGATATCTTGATTGAGGGAGCCATTATGTGGTTAGCAGAAACCAGGCTCCAGAGAAATTCCCAGGAATCCACAAGGATGGCTCTGGCTGAGACCTTAAGCAATAGAGGAGAGGGGGCCCAATCTTGACTTTCCCTGTAATCAGACTGATGAATATCTTAAATATCACCTTAGAACCTTCATTCAGAAACTGATGGAAACAGAGGCCGAGACCCACATTGGAGCACTGGACTGAGCTCCCAAAGTCCAGTTGAAGAATGGATGAAATGAGAATATGAGTAAAAAAATTAAGACCATGAAGGGTTCACCCACTGAAACAGTTTACCTGACCAATAGGAGTGTACCAACTCCAGCCAGACTGGAAAGGGACAAGCATAGGACCAAACTAGTCCCTCTAAATGTGGTTGACAGTTGAATTGCTGGAGCAGACTGAGGGGCCACTGGCAGTGGCATTAGGATTTATCCTTACTGCATGTACTGGCTTTTGGGGATTCTATTCTCTTTGGATGTATACCTTGCTCAGTTTAGATATAGTAGGGAGGGCCTTGAACCTTCCACAAAGCAATATGCTTTACTGTCTCTGAGTACTGGATGGTTGTGGAGTGGGAGGGTGTATGGAGGGAATGGGAGGGGGAAGAGAGTGGGATCTTGGATTGGTATTTTTTTAAAAAAAAATCTAATAAAATTTTAAAAAGAGGAGAAACAGCAATCTTCAAGAAATTCAGATGGGTTGTGCATGGCTTTATCCCAGGATGACGTATGGTCATAAACAGGTTTCCTACTATTGTGTGGCGAAGGAGGAAAGTTGATCACATGGATGATGTGGAAAGTCCTTCTGTGTATGTGTTGTTTCTACTAGTTAATGAATAAAGAAGCTGCATGGGCCTATGACAGGGAAAAATAGAGCTAGGTGGGAAAGCTAAATTAAATGCTAGAAGAAAGAAGGCAGTGAGAAGCCATGTAGCCACCTGCAGGAGACAGATGTACCAGAACCTTGCCAGTAAGCCACAACCACGTGGCAATACACAGATTGATAGAAATGGGTTAGTTTAAGATATGAGTTAGCCAGAAATACACTTAAGCTAATGAACAAACTGTATTGTAATAAAAAAGAACACTGGTTTAAAAATATGCTAAGACAGAAAAGAAAAAAGAATTATTTAAAACAACAATTAAGGATCATCTGCACATTCCTCTGTATCTTATCTTTCCCTGATATGTGAAAATGAGAACTGACACTGTGTGCATTAGCCTAATATACTTTCTGTGTGTGCACACAGATTAAGAGTGCATAGCGAAAACATGTTGGGTCAATTCCTTTTCACCTGATAAATGAGTGATGGTTATGGTGTAAACCTTGTTTTTTTTTTTTTTTTCAGTTATTTCCCTTGGCTCATATGGGTACCTAAAATAAATCTCAATTATATTTTTCAATTTTACAGTAAGAAAATCACTTCAAAATTACACACAGATGCACACACTCACAGGCATTAGTGATCTGGAACACAAGATCTGGAATTGTAAATGGAGACATGCTTTTGCATTGAGACAAGCTATGAATTAATCATTCATAGATGAATTTATGAAGGTACATCAGCAATTTAGTTTTCTACTGTGTCAGAATGAAGACACACAGAAGTTTCTATGGATTATTCTTGACTTTTAGCACCTTTCTGTAGAAGAAATATTCCAGGTGACATAGGTCAACAGCATTATAATTAAATGCATGGGCTAAAAGATGAAGTATAATCTTAAAGATTGCTTTTATTTTCTATTTCAGCATAAAAATAAAGATATAAAAAGCAAGTACCTTATTTTTGGGGAATTTATACACTTTAAATATTTAAATATTAATAAAATAATCCTTATGAAAAAAACAAGAAAAGCATTTTTTTTCTTTGAGGAAACTTTAAAGATGATTTGAGGACTATATAAATTCTGATATTTTGGTTTAATTACCCACTTATATTACCTTGCCCTATTGCTTTTTACATCATTCTGAACTGAATTGTAATCAAAACATTTGACATATACTGACACTGACTTCATAAAATATCAAGTTTTGACAATTTTAGGAGACTTTCCTTATTCCATACCAATAAGTGGAAGGGTTTTATGTTTCAGTGGCAGAGAGGAAGTGAGACTTCAGTTATATGAATCTAGGCTAACTTCATTCATGGATCAAAAAAGACCTCATGGGGCTTGCAAAATCTTTATTATTTTCAAGCTACAAGAAATGGTTTGGTGGAGAGGTGGATGACAGGAAGCATCCTTCTGTGATCCCTTGGACTCTTTCCAGCTGTGAAACTTTCACACAAACAAAATTTTACCAAGTTCTCTTTGGCCTGGAACCCAAATTACCTTAGAATATGACAGAATTTTTTTAAATTGCAAAATGGAGAAATTTTTTTCCAGGATTAAAAGGTAATATGATTTATAATAGTACTCAGAATTGTAAATTTTACATATGGTACAATTTTAAAGACTTGATTATCACAATTTAAGTTTTCACCTACTATTTTAAATTGCACTAATTCTTATACAGTTAACAGTGTGTTCTTAAAATAAGATTTCTACTTTACTATGTTAAGTAACCCACATTAGAAAAGTCTATAGATTAATTTATTTATCATGTATATAAAACATTATTAAACATGTTACGATCATCATAACAAGGTAAATGAACTTTGTATAAAATAGTTGATCATTTTAAATGCCAAAGTCAAATTCATGCGAAATGGTGGCATTAAATACACATATGTGGTGAGTTTTGAGATTAAAAGTTATGTATCATAAAATTTATTCCAAAAAATAATTATGATCTGATCCTCAAAGAAAACAAATATTTTTAAAATTTGTACTTATGACTTTCTCCTATTGATAAAAAGACAATTATACAATGATGATGAGATTTATATTTTATACTTTACTGTAGCTTAGTCTAGTCAGCTGGTTCTTAACAGCCTTCTGAAAAATAAAGACATAATTTATATTCCATCAAGACAGAGTCCTAAGGGGCTTTAAAATGTGGAAATTCTTGTTTGACATGACTTGTCTTAAAGCCAAGCCCATTTATTTGGTAGAAACCTTGAATCACAAATTTTATTGCGTGGTAAAAACTTGAAAGAGACCTATACATTCATTTTAAAGTACAATTCAAAGTGCTTTATTTAAAAGTGTCACATGTGATAATGGTGTATAAAGAATAGTTTTATTTAACTGGACACATCAATTTAAAATCCAAAATAGTACGATGTTAATTGACTGTTTTAAAGCTTGTGGGGAAGCTATGAAGTAAGTCACTGAAGTACACACTGGTCTTTTAAGATGACAGCTATGGAGGAAAAGATGATATAATTGCCAATCATAATTGTATCAAAATTAAAAATTTTCCCATATCATTGTTTTATGCAATTTCCATGACTATATCTGCACATATAAGCATGGTCAAAGTTTAACACCTCTAGTTTCATCTAATTTCCTGAGCTTCTGACTTGCTGCTGTGATTAGACAGCTCAAGAGCCATCATTAAAGAGGAGCCTGTCAATGAGGTCGGTATCTGGACCTTCAAAATATCATAGAGTTTGTAATCTGACCAGACAAGCAAAACTTTCTCTTTTGTCTTCAACATTTGACCAATCAGCAAGGCAGTTTGATGTGCTTTGTCTCTTATCTCTCTCATAGATCTCAATTCTTTTCAATTTTCAAGTTTTCAATACAATTCCATTTTATTCATTTTGCCCTAATACCTAGAAGTTCCTTTCAGTTTCCCCTGACTCAGTTCTCTTTTCTCACTCTTCCTCTTCAGCTCTCCAGTCGTCACCCCTAAGCTGACATATTTCTCAAAAATGATAATATGTTCACGTGAATTCTAGTTTTAAAGAATTTGTATTGTCTTCTTAACTTCAAGAGAAAGAAATTCTGTTCATCCTTTGTGAATATCACTGGAAAATGACACCTAAATCACACATGTATCACAACTTTAAACCATGGATATTGCTATCGAGAATTCAACATGAATTTGCCTAGCTATGTTTCTCCCATTTAAAATAAGTTCCTGTCTACTTCTCTGACTTCATTCCAATACTTCTTCTTTAAGCCTTTGGGTGCATCTCTTTTGAGGAGGATTTCCCTAAGTGCTAGGTTGAAAGATCCTTCTCTACTGTGGCGGCATTAGCTTAATATCTATGTACATCATAGCAACTTCCAGGAGTCACAGGAACCGCTTACTCATCATTAACCTTGTTTATCAGCAACTTCTTGAGAACAAAGTGCATGTCTTCAAATCCCTTTTCATAAAACGTTTCAGAATAATAGCTCAAAACTTTAAGCAAGTGGGATCCTACAAACTCTTCTGTAAATGAAGTGCCTTGATTTTTTTCTTCATCTGCCATCTTTTTTGCTATTATAGACTATGCTATAAAATATAACAACCAAGAAAATTCATATCAGAACATATATAGGATTTCATATAACTATTTTCTATGTTGTTGGATAAAATTTTAAAAAAGTTGGATATTTATTCAAATGCATTCAGTCAACATACAGTAAAATCTAGATTCAACCTAAATTAAGTTTAACTTTAAGAAAAGCACTAATATGCTTCAAGACAAAGGAAGGAGGTTTCCTTCCTGCCACAACCTCAAAACTATTAAATCATTTCTTCTTGCTATCAAGCAGCTTTGAAATTTATCTCCTTGAAATCAATGCAATACACCCTCAAGAAATGGGCTAAAAAATTGCTCCCCAAAATGACTATCATGCAAATTTATTTAATCAGCAAAAGTAGTATCACTTTTCATTGTTCCTTACTTCTCTAGGGATTCTTATTTTTCATAATATGTTGCAATTCTAAAATGTGTAACTGCTGGAAACAAAATAAAAAGAGGAAAACACACACATTGTGTGTGTATATATATATATGTATATAATCAAATTATTTATGAGCATATTTGAGAGAGATCAAGATGATAAATGAGAAGTTAGGAAGGAGTAGAGAAAAGCAGAAAATTTTGAAGTCACATTTTTGTTTCAAACTGTACATTAGTAGACAAGAAAAAATTATCAATTTGAGGGCAGAAATCAATAAATAGATAATATGTCAATAAAAAACAATAAAGGAAAGAATTAGTTTTTGAAAAAATCAGCGAAAAAGAAAAACCCTAATCCAAACTACCTTAAATTACTAAAATCAGAAATGGAAAGGGTACCATAAAAACAGATACCAAAAAATTCAGAGAATCATAAAGATATATTTTAAAGATCTGTCCTCCATCAAATTGGAAAAATCTTTATATAATGGAAAATTCACTTGACAGTTATCCATTACCAAATCTTTATCAAGATCAGGTAAATAATTTAAGTAAATGTATAACCTCTAATAAAATAGATCACTAAATATCTCCAAACCAAAAAAAAAAAAAGGTCTGTGCCAGAAGGCTTTATTGCAGAGTTCTATCAGACTTTCAAAGAAGAATTAGCATCAATATTTCCCAAATTATTCAACAAAATAGTAACATGAGTAGCATTCTCGTGATCATCTTATGAGGCCTCGGTTACTCAGAAACCCAAACTATTTAAAGAATCAACAAAAAAGAAAATAGCAGACCAATTTCCCTTATGAAAAATACTCAATAAAATACCTGCAAACTAAATCCAAGAACACACCAAAAAGCACATTCGTGATCTAGTATGCTTCTTCTCAGAGATACAGTAATGATTCAACATTGACAATAAGTCACTGTAATCCACCATATAAGTAAAATGAAAACAAGAAACAAACCAAAACAAAAAACACACATGATCATCTTATTAGAAGCCTAAAAATCCTTTGACAAAATCCAACATTTCTTCATGATAAAAGTCTGGGAGATATTAGAGATGCAAAGTTTTGTTTTTAACTAAGACTCTTTCATTCTATTTTATCTATAAGAACTGGCTAGATGCCAGTGAGAAAACCAGCTAGCTCAGGAGACAGGGGAAGCACCCAGGTGCTTCTTCTTCCACAATTATCCTAGAAGGAGCTCTTTCTTCAAGCCTTCTGACACAAATCTCTCCCAACATGATGTCCCTCCTTTCTACTTCCTGTGCATTTCTCACTGTCCTTCTGACTTCCTCTATGTTTTATTCCTCTCAGTTTGTTACTTACTCATCTCTTGTCCTCAGACTGATTTATTTAATTGTGTTTATAATTCATGCAGAAAGCTCTTGAATTAAAGGTGTGTGATATGACTGACTCACACCATAGATAAAAGCAAGTTTTTCCAATAAATTATAAAATCTTGGGTTCACAGTGTAATCAAATGTCCTGCAACAACAAGTGGCATTCATAATTATAATAAAAGCAACTTACTCAAACCTGTAGCCAACTTCAAATTGAATGGAGAGAAACATAAAGCAAATTCTACTAAAATTAGCAACAAGAAAAGTCTGTCTAATATCTCCATATTTATACAATATAGCACTTAAAGTTTTAGTTAAAGCAATAAGACAACTGGAAGAGTTCAAAGGATTAAAAATCGGAAAGGAAGAAATAAAAGCCCCACTAGTCACAGATGATCTGACTCTGTGTGTGTGTGTGTGTGTGTGTGTGTGTCTGACCTTAAAATTCTACTAAGAAACTCATACAGCTGATAAACACTTTCAGCAAAGTGTCTAGAAACAAGATTCACTCAAAAAATTTCTGTAGCCTTCCTATATACAAATGACACACAGAGAAAGAAATCAGAAATGAAAATATTAATATATTTCACAGTAGTCTCAACTAATAATACAAAATATCTTGATGTAATTCTAAACAAACACTGAAAGATTTGCATGATAAAACTTCAAGATTAAGGCTATTACAAATAATGCTGTTACATAGTTGAA
>JAQHUG010000014.1:9906062-9956518 GCA_028555095.1 Dicrostonyx torquatus | reverse complement strand
TATATATATATATATCACTTGAAATGCCACCTATGCAGCTAATTAGGTGAAACTCATAGGCCCCAGCTGTGTACTATTTCCTTGTTTTTATTTTTATTCACCAAAACTCACATAAACTAACATTAGTATCATTAATTAGACAGTATAGTTTAAGGAGGAATATATATATATTCCTCCTTAAATTGTATATATATATATATACAATGAATGGGCATGCACCCTAAAGATTGAAAGAAGAACTAATTTTTTAATATAGAAAAGTCTAGATTTGTCTCTCCTTTGAGATTCCTTATAAGATTACCTTTCAATAGTAATATTGAAAATTAATAAAGTAATTGGCTCTTCCTTTGTAACTGCAAAGTTCAACCCCCATTAAAAAAAAACCCAACTTAGAATACCTTGCTTGCCTACACCATTAATTTATAACAGGTTGCTTGGGTATGAATGTATATGGATTCTTGAGACAATTGCATTTCACCGTAATTCATAAAATGTCTAATTATGTAAAGAATGTGGAAAACATGTTTCTTTTTACTTGTATTCATACACCTGAAAGACAGAATTTAACCTCACTGTAATTCTTATATTGCCTGAAAGACTTTGCTGAGGTATATAAGTGTACTGGAGAGAATGGAGATGCAGTTAGATGGAGTTAAAATGGGCTAGAAGGAAAACATCAAGAATGAGAGAAGGAATAGAAAATACAAGAGAAGATTAAAGAAAATGATTGAAGGAAACCACCAAGAGTATCTTTTCCTCTAACCTCCTCAGATAGAAATGTCTAGTATATGCCAATGCCATGAATTCCTTTCGAGGTCTGTGCTTTCTGGAGGCTGTTGCCCACAAGGCAGCAGTAGAAAATGGGAAAAATTTGAGAGTGGGAAGTTTTTCTGTTTTATTGCTTACTCCCTAGCAGGAGCATTTGGATGGGCTTTCAGGAGATAATAGCTGACAGCTAGCAATGAAGCCTCAATCCTACAAACACAGATATAATTCTGCCAACAGCATCATTGAACTTAAAGCCAGCTTTAATTGTGCCATTTTAAACCCGGGCATAGAGAAATCACTGAGCTGAGTCTAGAAAGGAAGTTTGTGATAATTTGTGGCATAGCTGTGTAATTCAATGTAGAGAGCAACTGGAGTACAGTGAAAATGGAGAGAAAAGAAAACACAGGTGGATGTTTCTTGAATTCTTAACTCTCAACAAATGTAAAACAATGATCTTGTCATATAACAGATGTGAGTTATATAACTGAGTGAGTTATTCCAATCATAAGCACAAATATAACTTATAATTGCAATTGGGAGAAACTCCATAAAGTAGACTAAAGTGATGTACATATTCTACCATATATAGAGAGTAAAGAGCTCATTTCAAGGCTTTATCATTTCCTTAATTGTATGTTGATTTCATAATTATTGATCAGCTCAGTCAACATCAAACATTTATCATCTTTTTTATCAGAAATTTAGATTATCTAGAGGAATGCTTTATAATTGATATTTCAGCATAACTTTTGAGAGACAGTATTAGGTACAGTATTTTCTGAATATCCTGCAGTTACCAATGCCAGGCAGAGTTCAATTCCATTGAATAAGACACATATCACTTTAATAGTAGCCCCATGAAATATATATCCAACTGCATCTATTATGGATGGGTTTCCCTAAGAGAGCTTCCAAGGAGAAAAGAACATATTGAACCGGTAGATCAGTGCTTTTTCTTTGACAGGGAAAAGAGTAAATGAGCAAGATCAGCTCCAATGGTGTACAACAGTCTTCTGACAGTGAACCAAACTTTCCTTTTCCCAACCCATTATTTCCCAAACCACAACTACAGCTGCTGGCACATGACAAACAAAGGAAAGATATAAATGCTAGCCTATGAACTCTTCAATACTTAAACCAAAAGCTGAGGAAGATACCTGACCACTTGACTCATCAAAAAAGACTTATAGAATCTTAGGCAAAGAAGATGTAATGATTAATCTTCCATTTGGAACTGCCTGAATTTCAAATAACCTCAGATATAAACATATGGGTATGTGTTGTTAGTATGTTTCCAGAGAAGCTAATTGAGAGGGAACGATTCACCCTAAATGTAAGTGTCATCATATCATGGGTTAGGGTCCAGACAGAATAAGAAGGGAAAAGGAGGAAGGCAGGTGACTATCAGCATTCATTTCTCTCTGGTTCTTGATTGCAGAGGCAATGCAAAGAGGTGCTTGCTCTACATTCCTGCTGCCAGGCATTCTTCATCATCATCGTAGATCATCTCAAACTATTAGTTAAAATGAATTTTTCCCTATGTAGACTGTTCTTGTCATGGTAATAAGAAATTACTATTGCAAAAGGTATTTCCTCTCCAGTGAATATGATTCACACAGATTGTCTGATCTCTTTATCACTTGCTAGAGAAGGGAACTAGATCCAAGGCCCATTACATTCAACCAACTGCAGATTCTGAAGATTGTGCCCAAAAAACTAAATTTACAAAGCAATTTTTTTAAGAAATCAAAAATTAATTAGCCATGCAAGTAAACAAAATTATCTTAATAAAGTAGTCACTTGCCATTAGTAATGTCTTTAGTTGACTAGTGTGCATTCTACTGAAAGTCTAACTTTAGGCAATGTAATTTTTTTAAAAAGTCTGGAAAACAAAGAATAAAGTATATTTCTATGTAAATTTATAAACCAATTTATCTATAGTCCCTATCTGATATGAAATGACATTAAGTAAAATTAAGTGAATATTTTAGAAATTTTGTGGATGACAGTATCACTGTCTGAAAGAGCTTCTCTAAGTGCATGTTAATAAGTCAAAATTGTCTTTCTTAAAAAAAGAGTATTCACCCACCTGTTTCTTATTGATGGTATAATGAACACAGGGGCTGCACCAAGCAATTCTCAGGTGCCATTGGGACCAAAGTACAAGTACAATAAATGACTCTGTATTTATAGGTGTGTTGCCCTCACTTCTCAAGTAAGTCTTGCTATTCCAACTCTTAAGTAGAGACTAGATGAATCTGCTCATTATTTTATTCAAATTGGGCAACTATTTTAGTATATGAGGGGTATTGTAATTTTAATATTCACCCACTAGCTTAAGATTGGTTTTCATAAAAACTACAGAGATATACTAATTCTGAAATATGTGGAACTAATTCATGACCCAGAAAAGTCAATTCCATAATCCCTGTAAAGCATAAAAGCTTATTTAACCATAGTCTTACAAATGACATATGTCTCCATGAAACCAGATGCTTATATTTAGTGTTGGAACATAAAAATAAATGCAGACTGGAATAAATCATAATAGAGTAATCCTGCGTCCTTTATTAAATCAGGAGTGGGGATAGGCAGAGAGGTTCATATTTCTCTCACATCATTGGGTACAATATTACCTTGTAATAAGAGAAGGTTCTTAACCTATTGGTTGGTCTAAGCTTTTGTATCATTTTAAACACCTGTTAAATCTCCTTAAAAGCTTGATTGGAGTGAACATGAACACATTGCTATTTAGCTACTAATAATAAAATAAAAATATCCCAGAAGAATTTCATTCATCTATCACTTTTGAAACCCAGAAATTTTCAAATACAAGTATCCAGGATAGCAAGCAATAAAGGGAAATTGCTTCAAATGAAGAACACAACAGTTTTCAATGGAAAACAGTATCAGTCATTTCAGTGAAAATTATTTGAAAAACTTTCTGCTCTTTTCTAAAATTTAGAAATTACTATATCCTAAAAAGATGGCTTACATGAACTACATTGTAAGAAAAACCTGAGCACTTTTTCAACTGAAGGGGAGGATTTGGGGAATAGTGTTATTATTTAAAGTGTTAATATTTTTAAACAGAACAGCATGAAATCTATTTCTTAAGTGACCTTGAAATCAATTCTGTGCTGAAAAAACTAGGTTAACAGACATGAGACAATGAATTAAAGTGTCCATAGATGAGACTTGACTTCATAGAAATGAAATTTAGAATATACAAAAATTATAAACTAATTCTTCATATCTTAAAATCACATCTTATTAACATTATGGGCAGGGCATATTTATGAATAAAATGAATTAAATTTTAACCACAGTATGATTTCATCAAAATATGTTTCAATATGTGTGCTAGAATTACTTTCTATCCTAACTAATACATGTTCATTGCCATTCTGTCTTCATAATAGCTTGGAAATCAAAGTAGCCTGTATGTCCCTCAACTGCTGAATGGATAGTGGAGATGTGCATATATATAATGGAATTCTACTCAGATGTAAATAAAATTGATATTTACAGGTAAGCAGATAGAACTAGAAAATGCTACATTGACTGAGGTAACCCAGACCCAGAGAGACAAACACTTCACAATCTCTCTCATGTGATTCCCGTAGCATTGGCTCTTTAGATGTGTTTGTCTAGAACCTGGAATGAATACAAAAACTAGGAAAGTGGCAGGAGACTGGTTGGGAATAAGGGAAAGGAGCTCCGGAGAGAGGACTAGAAGTTCATAGGAAATGTGAAGAGTAAAGGAGAAAACCCAGGGGCTAGAGGAACTTTACTAGGGAATGTGGAGGGTGGGCAATATAGAGAGACAGAAGGAGGGAGGAGTAAATAATACAAAATCTATTTGAAAAAGTCAAGGTAATCATGTTATTTTACATTTACCTAAATTAATTATATACATATACATATATATGTTATATATATATATATATGTATATATAAAAGTTATACCAGTAGCAATGACCTGGTATAGGAGGTTTTTCTGTTCATGTGTTGCTTTCATTGCTTAATGAATAAAGAAACTGATTTGGGCCTGAAAGGGCAGGACTTAGGTAGGTAGAGAAGACAGAACTGAATGCTGGAAAGAAGGGCAGAGTGGGAGAAGCCATGGATCTTCTGCCTGTGAAGGATGCCGTTTAGAATCTTACTGGTAAGCCACAGTAATGTGGCAATACACAGATTAATAGAAATTGGTTAAACTAATATGTAAGAGTTAGCTAATAAGAAGTTAGAGCTAACGGCTGAGTAGTGTTTTAATGAATACAGTTTCTGTGTGGTTATTTGGGGTATAAGATAGCTGGCCATCTGGGACAAACAAAGGGCCCCCTCCTTTTAACAGTGACCCTAATTTCTTCGTTTTTCATTACTGCATTTTTATATTACAGCTTCATAATTAATAGAAAATTAAAAGTAAAATTACAGAAAGTAACCTACTCAGAAAGTATCCTAGATTGAATGATTTAACTGTTTATAGCAGTGAGTTGTCTTCCTTTTCATGCACATAAAAAAGTAAACTGATTATTAAAGGAGGTGCTACAGAACACATATAATCTATATGTTTGCAGTTAAATGCATAAATGTAAGCTTTTTGTAAATTACAAGTTACAAATCTAAATTTTGACATTTTAGCCATGGATTGCACATTGAAGCACTATTTGACTCAAATACCATGGACTGATATATTTGGGTTGTATAGCTGATTTTCTTTAATTTTAAATATAGTTACATAAATCATAGATTAGCTATGTAGAAGATTCCATTACAAGCTACCAGTCCACTCTGTGCTCACCAGGTACTGGTAAGGACAAACATCTATGAAATATTATATGACAATTATTTTATAATTTCTTTTTAATTACTTTATAATTCTGAGGTCGCAATTCTGAAATCCACCTTCCTTTTTTCTGGTTGTGTTGGTCCTCAAATACAAATATTCCTTATGGAGCTTCTTGTTTTCTTCATTTAAATGATTCATATAAGTTTTTGCAAAAACAAAAACAAACAAAACCTGGTTCAAAAAAGAGCTGAAACAGACTCTCCATAGGATGATGGCCTTCATCCTAAACTCTAAACTACACCCAGTCCCAAATATACATAGCTCCAAAAGTTTCAAAGTGGTATGTTTCCTCGTGAACAATAATGAGAGTTGGTTGGCATGGGAAGACAACATCATTTCCCAACACAAGATGCTACATCCAAAACTAATAAAAATTAGATGCCTCAATGATATGCTTTTGGGGGGAGAAAGGACAGGAGGCACTTGGAAGATATGGTAACAGCTAACATTTGTGCCAAGGTTGTTGCCTCATGGATTTGTAATTTACAGTATAAGAGAGAAACTTTCCTAAAAAGAAGCCATCCATCGCTGTTACACTGACAAAATGTCTACCAAACAAGGATCATCTTTTTTTTTTTTTTTTTTGGTTTTTCGAGACAGGGTTTCTCTGTGGCTTTGGAGCCTGCACTGGAACTAGCTCTTGTAGATCAGGCTGGTCTCAAACTCACAAAGATCCGCCTGCCTCTGCCTCCCGAGTGCCTCGATTAAAGGTGTGCGCCACCACCACCCGGCTAACAAGGATCATCTTTAGTGGAGAAAAAAGACAATAGTACTGGGATATCTCAATTGTCCTCCCGTCCTACTATGAGTTGAATTCCAGTAAATTTCAAATATGCAGGTAGAAAGTAATGGCTATTCCATGTAGTCTAGTAAATTACTTTTTCTTTTCTACATTGGTTTCACAGCAGACCCACTGTGGAATGTCCTAGATTTTATGGTGTCATAGTAGACAATTAGTGGTCTATTTAACAATGTGGTTTTTTTCCTACTGTTTTTATTCAGATTAAAAAATTAACAATTAAAAACAAAAGTAAGCTAAATAAAAGATGATTCCACAATCCCTAGCTGCTTTTTTCCCCAATTCTCCCATTGATTGAACTTTGTAGAATATAAACAGACATGTGTGATACACACTGATGAGGGACTGGTAAGTCAGGGAGGGAAGAGGATCTTACCAAGGCTCAAAGCTTCTAATTTGAACATATTTGAAACTTAATTGTTGTTTCAACTTAATGGAATAACAAATATGATAGAAACATGCCTACTATGGAAACATGGTGGGTGTTTCTATGAAGGTTTGTCTGAGGAGGAAATACCCACTTTGATACGTGGACAGCACCATCCCATATCCTGGAATGAATAGAAGGGAGATAGTGAGCTGAGCGCTAGTATTCATCTCTTTCAGCTTCCTGACGATGGATGTGTGGCAACCAGCTTCAGCATGTTCCCATTTGAAAGTCTTCCCTGGCCTTGTGATCTGTTTATAATATGTTGAGGAAGGTTGCTCCCTCGTTTCCTGGCCAGTAAAAATAATCACTCAGAAACTATATTAATTACAACACTGTTTGGTCAATAGCTTAAGCATATTTCTGGCTAACTCTTATATCTTAACCTATTTTTATTAATCTGTGCATCGCAACATGGCTGTGGCTTACCAGGTAATTGTCCATCTGGTGTCTGTCTCTGGTGGGGCAACATGGTTTCTCCCTGACTCTGCCCACTCTCTCTATTTATTTCTTTCAGTCTGGCTGTTAAGCCATTGGCTGAAAGCAGATTCTTTATTCACCAGTTGCAATAAAAAATATTCACAACATACAACACCATCCACATCACCTCCCCTTTTCTGTCTAAGTGAAAAGGAAGGTTTTAACTTTAACATAGCAAGTTTATATATAACGAGACAGGTATCAAGCAAGAATTACAGTTACAATACTTATAGCTACTTTATTTTATCATAACTAAGGAAAACTATAATAAAACATGAGATTGGTTGAATGCATAGTGCTAGGACAGAGAGGAAGACTAAAGCCATATGTGGTTAATATCAATGTGAATTTATAAGGTTGTGACCTGCTACGGCAATGGAATACCCAGATCAATATTCCTGCTATCCCAGAAACACGAGTTTCTAGGAAGGATATTACCAATGGTCCTAACTTTAAAATGGTTAACTGAGAAACCATTATGGGTTAAACAATGGTCTTTAACAGAAGACAAACTGAAGGCTTTAGAACAGCTGGTACAGGAACAACTAGATGCTCACTATATTGGGTGATGTATTCTGTGGACATGTCTTATTGCCATTGCTTAATACAAAAGCTACTTTCAGGCAATGGCTTAGCAGAGTAAAGTCAAGCTGAAGAAGATATATAGAGAGAGTGGGTGGAATTAGGGAGAAGCCATGTAGCCCTGTCAGAGACAGATGCCGAATACAACTTTACCAGATAGGCCACAGCCAGGTGGCAATTCACTGATTAACAAAAATGGATTTAAGATATAAGAGTTAGCCAGAAATATGCTTAAGCTATTGGCTAAACAGTATTGCAAATAATATAGTTTCTGTGTAATTATTTTGGGTCTGAGCAGACGGGAATGAACAACTGCCTCTACCAATAATATTATATAATTAAAATAAAAATTTATAATATAATTAAGTTATATAATTATAATAAGTAAAGCTATATATATTTATTTGTTTAAAGAAATTATAATTAATACATAGGTAACTGCTCGGGAAGTTGCTTGATGTGTAATGCCCTTGCTATAAACCATGGAGGCCTGACTTCAAATTTCCATACCCCTTGTAAAGCTATGGTGGCTATGTACATCTGTAATCTCAGTGATCCTTAGTGAGATGAGAGGCAGATCAGAATCCCTGAAAGCTTATGGGCAAGAGAGCCTGCATATGTAGGGGTAAACTACAAACAAGATGGAAGGTAAGGAGTGACACTAGATGTGGTCCTCTGGCACCACATATTGTCATGACGCATTTATGCCTGCGTTCACACCGAGGAATGCACATATACGCATTGTGTACACTCATATGCTTACTATATACATGCTAAAACACACACAGACGATGGAAAGAGGGGGAGGCACACAGGAAAGAACTAGGCATAACTAAATTTAAAGAAACAGAGTCTAATAATGGAAATATTTGTGATATATCAGAATTTTCCAGACTTCATGCAGAGACAGCAAGCAAACGTGTATGTATAAGATGGTCCTCTTTTCAACAGTATAGATATATAAAGAAGATTTTTGCTTGGTGAATATCTTCCACAAACAGATATAGACAATTAACTCTAGAAAATATTCCACTAGTAGGACCATTTGATTTTGTTTATATAATGTATTTGCTGCTTTGTTTTAATTTTTCAATTCTCTGATAAGAGAGAATTGGAAGAAAGCAGATAAAGTTTTGATAATAACTAACAGGGGGAAATCACTGTCATTCTTTTCGGAGGGAAAGAGGACAAAAAGGTCAAGTTGATAGTGTACAATGAAAGTTCTCCAAAACTAGAAATGAAGGGCATCTTCAAAATGTGTATCCTTCAAACATTTTCCCATGTTTAGCTTGTTTCCATGGCACTAACATAATCTCCAACTTCTCTGTGTAGGAAACTGTTGGAACATCCGGGAGACAAGCAAAGCCTCCCTGGTGTCCTTTAGCATTAATACACAGAGCTTGAAGATAACAATTGAGTGATGCTGTACCCCACAATGGTGGTGTCCCTGAATTTGCCAGAGCAGTGATTGAGAGATGGAGAAACCTCCAGACTTGAACAACTATACAGCTGGTAACAAGGACCTAACTCTGTTTAAAATGGGGAGATTATCAGGACAAATATGGGAAGCTGTTAAGTATACATTTCTTTGCTTCAAGTTATTTGAACTTCAGACAGATGTCTGGAGAAGCAGTTTGTGTTTGCAGAGTTCAGAAACATTAAAACTCAAGTTGCTATAGACATATCAATGTCCCCTAATATTGAATTTTATACTAAAGCTAAGCTATATAATTATTTGTATATCTAAAATCAGCTTCTCTGCATTATTATTATGATTCATGTCTAGTATGATCTAACCACAGTGATGATACTTCAGGTACTAATATATAATTGTAATACAAAGTTACTTAATTGTGAGTCTGGAATTACATTTTATTTACTTACTGATTTATCTATCCATTGCCTAATATATTTATTTTGGAGACAGAATCTCAGTGACTGCCCTGAAAAGTTTGATCTTACTGCCTATGCCTCTCAAGTGCTGGGATTGCAGGTGTTTTCCATTAGACTGAGCCTGGAATTACGTATTCACCTTTTAACTTTTTCTATTCTCTCCTAAAACTCCTGGGCTCAGAATTCTCATCTCTGCTCCCTGAATGAGGGGCACATTTCACAACTTTGTCCTCTTTAACACAGTGTTAAATCTTTCTGTTCAAAATAAAACATGGCGCCTTTACCAGGGTGGAGCAAACATTGTAAATATGAATGTAGCAAATTGAGACTGAGTAAAGCCAAGGACTCTGTCAGATATCCTGAGCTGCTCAGTTCACTGTCCTCACCACCTCTCCATGCACACAGTAAAAGAATAACCAACTGGGCAAACAAAGGAGCTGGGGAAGAATAAATAAAACTGACCAGGAAGCTGGGCTTCATGGTGTTTAGGCACCAGTGTTTTCTCTGTATCTTTTTTTTTTTTTTTTTTTTTTTACCTCTCCTTGTCTGGCACATTGAAATTCTCTGCACTCTTTGGTCGATGGCCTGCCTAATCCTACATTCCAGCCAGATAGTTCATGGGACTTTCCCATTGGTATTTGGCTTTTTGATGTTTGAATGTCCTGAATTTACTGTTTCCTTTTTTTTTCTTTCTTTCTTTCCAAGACAGGGTTTCTCTGTGTAGTCTTGGAGCTCACTCTGTAGATCAGGTTGACCTCAAATTCAGAGGACTGCTTGCCTCTGTCTACTGGCATTACAGGTGTGTACCACGACCATCCAGCTCTGACCACTGTTTTATTGGCTGCTTTTTAACCCAGTATGAACAGAGGACCCAAAGTTTGAACTTCATCTTTCACTTTGTTCTATGATGATGGAGACTATCTTCTAAAGAAAATTTGAATAACACTTATAACACATCCCAAACAGTATAAAACTTTATTTTAAATATTATATCCCTTATATATAGAAGCTCCATGATTTTTTTTTACCAACAAGTAAAATTGAAATTAAAATAACTATTAAATCTGACTTTAATTTTACCCCTTGAGAATATTGGCTGAATATATAATTAAGCTTCATGGAGATGCTTAAGCTTTATATTCAAATATATACATTATAAAGTTTCAATGCTACTATTATTGGGAAGGTATAATGCACCAGAAAGCTGCATTAAATATATCTTATAAATTGTTCAAGGATGTGCTTACTCATATAAAATATACATTATACATTAGCAATTATATTCATAAGATGTGTAAAATTTAACATGCATTTTACATGTAAAAACCATTATATAATTTATGTTTATTAAGTGAGACCTCAGCAGTCTATAGGCATCTTAGATGAAAATGTACTCTGTAAAGCTTATGATAAGTTTTCTTTCAGCTACCATCTCTCACAAGATGCAAATGCTAACATAAAACTAAAACATTTCCCACAGTACTTGAAATGGCTCAACTCAACAGGCTTGACGAAATACTTAAATCTAGCAAGAAGCAAAAAACAGCAACAAAAACTTGTTGCGATAAAGAAACAAACAACCAAGCAAAACTGTAGAATAAGCCAAAAGCTCTGTAAAGTAGAAAGCAGAGGCTAAAGTTGTGGGGCCGACTCACCCTCATCTACATTTTTACCCAGTTAATCTTTTTCCTGTAGAGCTCTTTTCCAAACTTCTGAATCTGTTTTTCGGTCTGTCTCTTTGTGGGGAGTGTGTGTCAAGATATAAATGTGGAGGTAAGTGAATGGTTTGCATGAGTTGGCTGCTCTCTCCTTATACCATTGGGCCCCGGAATAAACTTCAAGTCATCCGACACATGCTGACCAGCTGGACCACCTCACCATCTCTTACACAGTTGTTTTTTAATAACTCACTCTTCATTTTATTCTTCTGCCAGTATGTTTTCCAGAAGTTGCATTACTGTTTTTGCCCAAGTATAATTTAGTTTGTGACACCTTAGCGTGATGGTCCTACAAATTATATGCCCCAGTGAATAAACATATAGGAAAAAAGTCACCAATTTGATAAACACATTTGTGGGTGAATATTCATTGTAGTAATTAAGCCAAATTCTCTAACTCGGATGAAATAAATGCTCACGTTGATGGTAAACAGTGAAATTGTGGACAAAGTTTTACTTTGGCAGTTCTTCTCTCATAAAGAGAATATGGAGCTTAAATGTATGGTGTCCTCCAGATGCAAATTCTACTACCAAGGTCCAGTGGAAGAGCAGAAGGAGGGAGAAGGTGAGCAAGGATGTCAGGACCGAGAGGGACTGGTCTATCAACAGAGACAGTGGGCCTGATCTATTGGGAGCTCATCAAATCCAGCTGGACCAGGACTGAATGAGCATATGACCTAACTGGACTCTCTGAATGTGACTGCCAATGGGGACTGACTGAGAAGCCAATGATAATGGCACTGGGACCTATCTCTTCTGCATGTATTGGCTTTTGGGGAACTTATTCTATATGGATGCATATCTTCTTAGACCGAGTTGGAGTGGGGAAGGCCTTGGGCTTCCCATAGGGCAAGGTATCCTGCCCCATCTTAAGGAAGCAGGGAAAGGGCGGTGGGGTAGGGGGGGAGCGGAAGGGCTCAAGGGAACAAGGGGAGTAAATGTAAATGTAAATTTTTCTTGCAATAATAATAATCATCATAATAAAAACATTTAAAAAAGAAAAGGAACGGTTTGAGGAAAGCATGAAGACCGACAGCAAATCTTCAGCCACTAGATGGCACCCAGGCACCTATGGCAAACTCACCCTATGTCCTTAGCCTTTGATCACTGACAGAAACACCTAAACTCAGTGCAAATTGAAAGGGAAGGGTGTATAGATATTTACTAGACTGGCATATCTAACAGAATGTAAGTTACCTCAAGTTCGGCATAACCTATTTCCACGAAGGTCCTCTCCAAAACACAGATTTCCTTCCACACAAAGGCCATAGACCTCTTTGGTTTTGTTTCCTGTTTTTTTCAGTCTGCTCCTTCTAAAAGCCCTCTCTACCCTCTTCAGTCATTTCTTTTTAGTCGTTACAGACTCTTTGCTCTTACTATTTGATGAACTCACTCCCCATATGAAACATTTCCTTATGGTCATGATGACATGTAGCAACTGCGTGTGTGTATGGGGCTTTGGCTGCAAAGTTTGGCCTTGTTTCCCATGACAAAACCCTCCGGTAAACCTGCAGAACGCATATATATTCTAACATACAAAAGACTGAGCTGAAGAACAAAAAGCATACATCATACATTTCGTTGTACATGTAGACTTCTGGGAAGTATAGAAATAATGCAATGTGGCTTCCCATACACAAAATAAACACAGTAAGGGCTAAGAAAACAGGGATTTATTGCACTGGACCATCAGTAACTAATCTGGTCACACTTCTCGGATATATCTTGGAAATAATGAGAACAAAATCAAGCTGACAAGGCTTTCATGAACTGATGGAAATCTTCCAAATACAAGAATTTTTTGCAATTGTCGTCTTAATATAAGTTTTTCAATTGCATTTGATCAATGCTGAGAGTTTATAACAGACAGTCTTTATAACTATGTAGACAAGGAGAGGAATCTGCATTATTCCCTAAGTACACAGACCAGCCACTGCATTTAAGAATGAGGGTTGTTATCTACCCAGGATATAAATCAGAACTTTGCTCTGTGTTCTCATCTTGGTATTTGTGAAGGGAAAATTATTTTTTTTGCATTTGTGAAATTTCCATATTTTCTCTTTAATGTTTAGAATAAGAATGGATGATTTTTGTAATGCTTAAGGCATAAAGATATTACATCTGCCACCTGGCATACTACAGCCTGAATACAGAAAGAAGAGATAGAAGAAGGGCATGTGGGGCGAGGGTGTGGTTAGCCTGAGGCTCAAATCCATTTGTGGAGAGTCTACCATGTATCACCCACTGATTAAGATTGCACGTGTACATTTATAAAGAGTGGGCAGTTCAGATAGGATGGGTATAATGAGGAAAGAAATTAGAGAAAGAACTACTGTTGTTCCTGCTCCTGGAAACAAATGAAAGAGGAAGACTATGGGGAGTGAAGGAGGGTTCATCTGTATTTCTGTGCTTTGATTGGTTAAATAAAAAAGCTGCCTGGGCCATTTGATAGGGCAGGACTTAGATAGGCGGGGAAAAGAAAAGAGGATGCTGGGAAGACTGGGTCAGAGCCAGTCGCCATGAAGCTCCTGCCGCAGTTGGAAGTACCATAGATCCGTCCGGTAAGTCACCCACCTCGTGGTGACATACAGACTTTTATAATGGGTTAGTTTATGAGGTGAGGGCTAGCCGGGAAGAGGCTAGAGATAATGGGCAAGACAGTATTTGAATTAATACAGTCTCATGTGGTTATTTCGGGCATAAGCAAGCAACCAGAGGCTGAGCGGGCCAGCAGCTGGGGGCTTGGGAGCCAGGCGCTGGGAACACAACTCACACCTCTCCCTTAATTGCAACAGTTGTCCACAGGTTTCTACATGACAAAAAGAAGCTGAATCCTCTGTACTGACATCCACAGAAAAGATCTCCCACACATACAGAGTGAAGGAGGAGAATAGAATTTTCCAGGAAAGGGGCATATAGGGATAAATTAGGTAACAATCCAGCTTTGGACGGTGCCCCAGAATTATTTGTTATGTCATGGGGAGTATGCACAGATAGCCTTTGAAAAGTTTCCTTTTAAGAAGGACATTTTTAATATTTTCTTGTCATAACCTGCACACTTGTGTGTGCATGTGTGTGTGTGTGTGTGAGGGTGTCGCACAGTGTGTGTACATATGAGAAAGGCAGGTCAGGATATACCGTGTCCTCCTCTGTCCATCTTCATCTTCTCAGGAGTGAGCACCTGCCACTGAGTAGGAAGCTTGCTGCTTTGCCTCGGCTGGCTATTCAGAGAAATCTTGGGTATTTTCTATTTATTTCTCTGTGAGGAGCCACACTCGCTATTTGCCATTACAAGATGGCGCCCATATCCTGTGTTCCCGAGTATGCGAAGGGTTTTTCCACCTCGTCCCATCCCGCCTATCCCGTGGCGTCATCTCGTGCGATGGGTTGCATCCAACCAGGGGCTGACACGTCCTAGGCGAGGAGAAGCCTCTATTTAAGGGAAGGGTTTCCCCGCCTCTGGGTCTCCGCTCTGGAAGCTTATGCTCTCCCTCTCAAGAAGCATTAAAGCGTACTGCAGAAGGATCCTTGTGTGCCGCGTTGTTCTTGCTGGTGAGACGGTCGCACGGGACATTTCTCAACCATTTAGTGCATTCATGCACAATCATGGCTATCTTGTTAAATAGGTGCTCAGGATTTAAACAAATTATTTAAATTTAAAAATATCTGGAAAGAAAGATGATAATGTTCTGTTTGCTCTTCTTTTATAAATAATGTTTCTAAAATACACAACACACCTCAGAAGCCTTGTGCCTATGAAGCATTTGGTTGATGGGAAGACATTGGCTTCTGGAATTAAAATAAGAGAAAGAAAATGAAAGCATTTCCATGTGATCAGAGTGGAATGACTTGGATGCTGTCTGGTACAGTTTTTATGTAATTAATTATATTGAAACTGTAGGTGTCATCTACTGACATGCTACATATGATCTCCATATTATCATATTTGACACTATCCACTTTAGTAATAACCTCCTCATATTCTGAAAAGGAATGTAGGCATCATTAAGATCATAGTTTAGGGGGGATAGGTTGAGAATTCAATCCTTTCTATAGGAATCCTTGGAGGCTAAAGGACTTTGATACCATGAGCGCATCTTTCTTTGTCCAGTTGCATAGCTGACACATGTGCAGCTGTATCTAAGGAACAGAGATCAGCACTGGGCTTCACAGACATAGAACTCAAACAGCTTATAGTGAAAGAGAAGGAAAAAAATTATTGATGTGCTTTAGGATATTGTGTTAGTTATCTGTTGCTATGTCAAATATCTGAGATAGTACCGAAAAGGAGGGAAAATAACACGGAGGAGAAAGGATTCACTTTGGCTCAGGGTTCAACTGCCTTTGGGACTGAGACATGAGGCAGAGCATCATGGGCAGGACATGTGATAAAAGCCACTGTCCTGGCAGATAGGCAGCATAGGACATGAATGTATGCAAGCACCTTATGTAAGAGTCAGCTTCAAAACCACACAATATTTTTCCCTGAAAAAATACATCCCAGCACTTTACATCATTGTAAAATGTAATTAATACAGAAAGATATCAATATTAGTTATTAGTACAGTAATTATATGAAAAGAGCAAGTAGTCCTGGAAAATGGTTGCCATTAGGTCCTTCAATAAGTCTTGTTTTTACTCAAAAAAAAAAAAAAACCTATGTGACAAAATTTACCAGACTACATTATCAATGTGAAAATACACTCAACTTTATATCAACATTCAAAGATGTTTAAAATATTATATTAGATCCTCATTTTCTAGAGGATGTTACAAACTAAACGTCAATGTCTACATTATGACACTCTCCAGGCATATGAAAGTTATGGAGGAGTGTGCTTTGTGGTGTGTTTTTAAATTTTTCCTTCTTAATTTGGGCTATCTCTGGTAGTAGAAACTCTTCATGGATGTACAGTCCAAACATATAGCCAGAAAAGTGAACTCCAACCTACTTTACCCTGATATCCTGCACTAATGTGATGGTTCAGCTGACAAGACTTAACAAGCTCAGTGATATTTATTTCAGAGCCCCACTTTGTAGCTGAAACTGATACTCATACCAGCAGGTGTCAAAACTCAACAACTCACTTTCAAAGTCAAATGCAAATTACAAAGTGGAATTCTACAGAGAAAACAGCTCTACTCCTCCCCACTAAAGGGACTTCTTCAGTGTTCACTAATGAATGTCCACAGACTGATGGATTATTAAATGAGTCAGGAAAATTCTCTTCTGACCTAAGAACCATTAGAGTCTACTTCCTAAATGAAAAATAAAATAAAACATGCCATTCCATAATCAAAACAAACATCTCATGATGACTATCATGGTATCAAGGTATTTAGGGTCTTCATGGCCCCTTTGAACTTGGTAGTAAGTTTCAGTGTCTTTGGCCTGTAAGTGTTAAACACGGCTCTGATGAGCGCTAATGTATACTCTCTGGATTATTTGATACTCTGTACAAAGATGAACTAAAGCAACAAAATTATAAAAAGACATTTCTGTTATTCTTTCAAACACTTATAGCAAAAATGATGAAAGAAAATCACCAATACATAATGGACTTGGTAAAGTATAAACTATGGAGTATTAAAATAACTCGTGCTATTTTATAACAACTTAGATACCTCATCAGTGGCTTCCAATTTGACTGTAAAAATAGCTTGAAAATAATTTTTCATGGTCATTGATTGCACAGAATTTTCAAATTCCTCTGGTATTTATTCCTGAAATGTTTCTTCTAGTAATGCCAATATGTTAATATTCAGATTGGACTTAAATTTTAATTTTCCAGTAATAGATTGTTACTGAATATAAGTAAGCAACATAAGTATGTAGAAAACAAGTTACCAGGTAAAGGAGAAAATTCCTACAAAACAAAGGGATTTCAATAAGCATTGTCTCCCAAATAATGCAAAAGCAAGGGCCACAAACACTATGCTTTCCTACTGTTTTCCATATGAAAAGAATTACCAGTAAGTGACATTCAAAACAACGAAGCAAAATAGGTAAGGGTGCAAAAGAAGAGTGTATCCAGCAAATCTGAAACTGCAAGCATCATTTGGAAATACACAATTTTAGACTTTCTGAAGTCTTTAACAATTACAGAGAATGGTCAAAAACCATTTACATACTGACTCACTTTTGAGGACTATTCACATGTTCTCTTATTTATTTATAATCATCATGAAGTGTTTCCAAGTAGTCATATCTTTACAGCATTAAAAATCATCACCTCATTCTATACTTTTATGATTATCAAAGTGAATGAACCATGGGCCATTAGAAACTTAACAACCTGTTGCAACTTCAATGTCTTGGCTTTTTCCCCCCAGGGCAATGGATTATTCGTCCATCATAATATGTTAGTTAATACCAAAGGCTTTGCCCAACTTCAAAGGAGAGATATTAAAGGCTCACTTTCCACTACAAGGCAGGTGTATTTTTATTAGCTTTCTCTTTCAAAATTGCTATGACTTCACCCGCAGATATCGCGCCAACGACCATTATTGAAAGCCGTAATATAATTGCTAAGTTACGTGCTATGTCTGAAGCTAAAAAACAATGTCACTTGCAGCTCTCAACGACTGACTGAAACCAAGTGTTCCATCATTAAAACTGAATTACAACACACAGCACTGTGTTCTCCATGTGCTACATTGGAAACAATAGGAGTGCAAGACCTGCCTACAAATTCAAGGAAGAGACGCCATGCATCAGAATTAAATGTCTGTTTAGATTTCAGTAGGAGAAACCACTAGCTTTCTGCTGTACTTTTGAACTACGAATGTCAGGGAAATTCACCTTCTTATCACTTTGTGAAGCATTTTCTTCTCTAATTGTTTGGTTTAGCAGAAATCAACAAATGCGAAACGTTCCCGTCTTAAAAGCACGTTCAGGCTGAAGTGATGATGACCCAAGTTTTTAGTGGGTTCAGGTTGGGTTTTTTGTCTTTGATAGAGTTGCATATGGAATCCATGCACTCAGCTATTGTTCAAATTTAGGAAGATGGTTTTGGAAATGCTTGGAAATACAATAAGACATTCATCCCTGCTGATCAAAGGACGTATTGGCTGAACATTCATTTGACTCCCCATTTCTCCTAATTAGATTCTTCTCATTTTGCTATTTGGTGATCTAAGTGGAAATATTCTTTCTGTCATTGTGGTATGCGGAGCTATTATAATCCCTTTTTTAGAAAGGTCGACAATTTTTTTATTCGACTTCAGTGATTTTACGGTGCCTAGATTCCACCGGAAAATATTTAGTCACTCACTTACTTGGACAGAAATCCATCACCTGGAATAGAAATCATGGTAAGTGTGCCAGCATCTCTGTGCAGACAGCCCTGAAAATATATACTAGAAAAAGTCTTTGCCAAATGACTTGTGTCTGGCCAGCACTACCTTTGAAATATTCTCTGCATACCAGTTAATGTTGAGATTTATTATAGCATGTGTAAATATACTTCTTGCTTGTGTATCTAGAATTTAAATAGTGCAGAAGCAACACATACTAGATGCATTACCTGTCTTCATTTGTGGTTCTACTAGACAGTCATGATATAATGATTTCTTACCAAAACCTAATAGTCATCTTTAAGTTATTTTAGGAAGATCACGTTTAAAAAACATGAAATAATTTAAATTGTTTTGCAGATATTTAGAGAAATTAGTGTGATATTGAAATATGTACCCACATGAGAAAATGCATAACAATAAATGAAATACATAGGCAACTAGGGACCATTTAAAAATATACGATAATCTTAAGGTTTTGTACACTTCAGGAACCACGTCCACTACTATACTTTCTATTACTTTAAATGTTAATTGTATACATGTAGAAAGTAAATATTAACAAATAAACAAATTCCACAAAAAAATCATACTCCCAATTCCATAGTACCAATTATGACAGCAAAAATAATTTATCATACTCACACAGGGCTGGCAGGCTATGTTCTCACTGTAGATATATGTCCACCCAATTCTTTTCTTTATTTAGAAGCTCTCAGTGCCAACCAAATCAAGACAGCCATGCTATTTTAAGGTTTATTTGTTTTCTTTAAATTTGGCGGACACTGTTCTTTCCTATAAAGTCGGTTGACTCAATACGGAAAAAAACATACACCATTAACTTTCAACATACCCACGTGTTATTCCTTAACTTGGAATCCTCAAACCAGTCCTAATGATTCATGTAGAAAGATGACTGGAACGTAGAAATATTCATGAAATTATAGCCCAAACTAATTACTGGGGGTGGATAATTCAGTGTTCATTTAAATATGTGATATTGACTGCATCATTGACATTCTTTGAATAACAGGATATGGACTGTTACATATATAAAATATTTGTGTTCTTTGCTTGTGTTCTTTGGTACAAATATTAAACCAATGAATAAACTATGTTATTTTCAATTTGTGCATTCTTTTTAAGTGATAGATTGTAATATAGAAGTTAAAAAGGATTTATTAAATAATTGTTTATCTGATCCTATCCATACACAAAATAAGATGGGCTAGATTTTATTTACATCTTAGACTATAGAATAATTTTTTCAAACCATATAAACAAAACCATTTGACACCTGGCTCTTTAAAGTTCATGAACTTCCACATCTAAAAACATGTGTCAGTTTGTCAAACATTCCAGTGCCCTCCCCAGGGGACCCAAACATATGTAGCTGTGTATATCATGGTGTCATATGCCAACAAATTTCCTTAAAGAAAATTACTGCGTATTTTTATTGGGGCAGCAAAATATAACATCTCTGAATCTGTGACAAATGTAACTAGAGCTTCTCTAGGAAGAAGTTGAGCCATGGACTTTCTGAAGTTTGCATAAAGCATGGTCACTCCTCCCTAATCCTTGCCGTTCAAAACAGTATGGACCCAAATAATAATGCTGGGAGTAAGCAAGAGAAGAGACACGAAGTCACAAATTAGATTGCAGTAGGTGAGATTTCGTAAGTTATACAACTTAATCTCCATGAGGGTAGGCAGGGAGACAGACATCAGGGAGTGTTCCAGCATTAAGAGGTAATGGCTGTGTCTAGTGGTTTAGAGCAGTTCACGGAGATGCTCAATGAAATCCATGTTACTCGGCTACCCAGCTCCTATTCTCAGTTTCATATAAGATCTTTCCAGCTGAGCCAAAGATTTTGGAAAAAGAGAGTAGTGGAAAGGCAGATGAAAGTCACTACTACCTGCAACACGTGTGCCCTGTTTCCCCGGAGAAGAGCATTTATACTTCTGCGACAGGGGGCAGGAGGGGGATGGGAGATGCAATTACAACCTGCCTGCTCAGACGTTTAATGCTGGAGAGCCATAAGCTTGCAAAAAGCCACCAGCTGTGGCAGCAGGCGCTAGAGCAGCAGCAGCCATGAAGGAGCAGAATCTCTTTAACAGTCTTCCCCACCTGTCTGAGTGCAGCAAGTCAGAGGCAGCGGGGGCATGCCAGCTGTTTCTCACATCCACCAAATCGCTAGCCCCTCTGACCGTGGGCAGATAAATCAAGCCACCTGGACAACACCTTCCCAGCTTTGAACTACCAGAGGAAGCATCTCTCCAGTGGATTCCTAGTCCTAGCAATTAACCAGGAGGAGGCAATTCAAGACTCTAAGGCAGACATAGTGGAGGATCTGGGTTTATAATTAAACAGGGATTGGTTCTGTTGAAAAGGCAATGTTGGGCGGGGGAACATCAAATGGAAAAGACTTTTCTGAACCTTAGCAATACTTTCACGTGTATAGAAGAAGGTTTATTTTATTTTATTTTTGCTACCATTTAGAGACAGTTTATGATGGCAAGTTCATATTTGCATAGTGATCATTATTACTGAAGTAAAGCACATATGTAATAAAATTAATCATTTTCAGCACACAACTCTGGCTTTTATCCATGTGCAATGTTTCACAGGCACCTACTCTACTGACTTCTCAGTCTTAATTTTGTCACTTTGAAATGAAAAGGTGACTTTCTACACATTCCTGCGATGGACAAATATTAATAAGCTATATGAGTTGATATGAACTACAACCTCTACAGCTTCTGTCTTTGTTAGAGCTTTAGCACAGAAATCAGGAAAATTTTATGCATACTAATCTTGAACAAAGTTTAAAGTAATTCAGTAAAATACATATAAAATAAAATTCCTCAAGATGTGTCTGTGGGAGGAGGGGTGGCTTGAGAGGTAAGAGGTGTCTGTGGGAGGTGAAGGAAGGATGGGAGAGGTATGGGAGGTAGGGAGAGCGGTGGGAGTTTCTACAAAATGACTTGTATTTCCTCCCGAACTCTAGCAACTACCAGCCTGCTTTGCTCTCTCTGGGAAAGGAAACTCTAATCTTGTACATTTCCACTTCCCCTTCAATTTACATGCATTACCCATCCAAGCAAAAACTGCATGGCACCTTTCTTATGTTCAGCCACCAAATACACACACTTCTGTCTCAAAAATATGGTGAAACAGAGGGCTGATTGGCAGGTGAATTCCCATTTCAGATTTGTAGAATGTTTCTCAGATGCCTAAAGGTTGCTCTCACCAGGAGAGAGCCTATCTTAGACTCTGAATGTGGGAATGATCACATCATGACTGGGGTGTTGGTTTTGGATCTCGTGACAAAAATATCAGAATTAATAGACTTGATTGATATTTAGTCTGTGTCCACAGTGAAGAGATTCTGCCGCTTTTGAATGCATGACAAAGTAAAATATCTAGCTGGGGAGCTCAGGGATGCTTAGAGATATTTACTATATGTAACTCAGTAAGTTAAAGAGTGTAGAAGTTGGGAGTCTCAATATCCCCTTCAAGGGCAGGCTTCCAAGATGTGACTTTCTTCAATTGGACCTCTCGCCTATTACCTAATTTAGGTATTTTCCATTAGCTGAATAAATTTTGTATGTAGCAAATGCTTGGTATTTTCATTAGGAACAGTTTATGAAAGTTACTTTTGAAAACTCTACGTTGTTAATAAATAAACTCATTGGGATTAAGGAGCATTGACGCAAGCAACTCTTGAGGAAGCTTTTACCTAAAACTTTTAATGGAAAATACCTAAATTTGTAGCCTTTATGTTACAGGACACCAGAAAGAGACTATATCCAACATGAACATGAATGGACACAAATTCAAGGAAAGGAAGTTGGGCTGTTGTAATGACTTTAGGTCTCTTTTTCATCGGTATTCAAGATTTTAGCTACTACAACCCTGTAATTCCACAGCTAGGAGATAATGAGAGACACAAGTAGATAAACTCATAAACCATTTACAAGGTCATTTATAAGTACTAGTCATTGTGTATCATGTCACCAATGCTGCTAGCAACTGTTCAATACCTTAATAACTTCAATCAATCTCTACTTATTAAACCATTCGTCCATTACATCTTCACTAATTTTTTCTCTGAATGCAGCCGAGATGTCAGTGTGCACGCTGGATTCTCTTTTGCTCTAAAACAAAGTTAGGTATGCTCATCCCTCAACATATCACTAAAGTCTTTTTTGAAGCAATTTGACTTTCTGCTGATCAATCCTAATTAAAGACTACCCTTCCTTCCCGTATTAGTTCTAGGTGGATTTTCTTTTAAATTATGAAATCATTAACTTTTATAAGTGAATAAATGAACTTAAGATAATAATGGTTAGTGATGAAAGTATTTTATATTTGTACACTTGTAGTTAGGACATTTAAAAGAAAAAAAACACCCTGAAGTATCTCTTGTCTGTCCAGGCTTATCAGTTTTCTTGGATATCTCACAAATGCATATCTCCAGTTACACTCCTATCATTTCCAGACCCATGTGCCACATACAGAGGAAAAAAAAGCAATTGGCTACACGTGTCTGGATTTCAATGGAGATAACAGAACAAGGTTTATAAAATTTGCTGTCAACAGCATTTAGAAGGCATTTAAAGTCACAGGATTGGGAAAATGGTTTCTAATGAGTTAAGAGAGGATAACACAGGATTAAAGCAAAGCCATGAAGTACTGTGACGGTTGAAGGTTAGAAGGCAAAGTGGCTGCAGTGGCTGAGAAGAAATAGTCAGGAAATAATAGAACCCGCTAGAGCTCCTTGCTTTGGAGAATAACCAAAGGAGAAAGGAGAGCAAGATCAATGCTGTTGCTCCCTGATGCCTTCCAAATCCAATCCCCCTAAGTGTGGATGGAATCCAGACGCAAATCCTACCCAGCTACAGCACTGATGGCTTCCTGGTAATATTCCCAGCCCATCTTCCCTGCCATCAAGCAGAAGTTGGGTTGCCAGAGCAGGCAATTTCATTGTATTATTTTTTTCCCTGAGGGTTCATTTATGTTCTTCAACAAATTTTTGCAGAATTGTATTTGTTCTATGAAAAAGAGATTCAGTTTGCTGTCCTGATTACATTTTATCTTTAAAAATTTTATCATATTTTTTTAATATTTCGAAAAATATTGTCACTTGTTTTGATCTATTAATCAAGATAGACATGACTTTTATTTTCTATGTAAGAATACAGCATACTTGTAAAATCATGAACTGAAAAGAGGCCTGAATTCTACCCTTATAACTGTCTGACCAGTGGTAAGATAATTATCTCTCCAGGCCCCACTTTTCTCATTTAAGAAGTGTGGTTGACAATAAGCACAAGCCTCTTCAAGTTTGTGAAATATGAATGGAATGAATTTTGTGTCCTTTCTTTTTATGGGTGCTTTGATTTCCTGTGTCTCGTGTTCTGCATGTTACATTCAGAAAATTCCAATTCATTTTATTTTTGCATATACCCACATTGGAACAAGAAATGATACGCTATCTAGTTAGCTTAAGAAGTCACCAGATATAGCTGTGTGTTAATACATATCTTGCTATGCATTGTTGGAAAATGATAAATTCTATTTACTAACATCACACATCAATGTAGGTTTGAATTAGTTATTTTTCAAAAGACGGTAAAAGTATGCCACCTTTATTTTTTCTGTGGTCATTGACAAAAGCAAAACAAGGGAAGAAGAATTTATTTAAGCTTAAGTTACTGAGGTCTCCACTCATTTGTCAGAGGGGAGGCAAGGTGGAGCAGTTCCCATTAAGCCAGGGAAGAGGTACAGGGTGTGAAACTCCAGCCAGCATTGGGCTGACATTGTCCTTTATTATGTTGTTCCCATTGCTAAGAATGGTGCCAATGGTCAGGGAAGGTCTTCTTCCTTATGAGAGTAACCCTAAAATCTCCTTCACTGACATGCAAGGGGCATGTCTTGATGACTTTTTGCATACTTTTCTGTAACCAGAGACAGTTCATTTCCCAGCCGCCGAGACTTGAAATAATTACACAGAAACTATATTAATTAAAACACTGCTTGGTCTATTAGCTTAAATTTCTTATTAATTAACTCTTACATCTTAAATTAATCCAACCTATTTTTATTATTATTTGTATTGCCACAAGGCTGTGGCTTACTGGGTAAAGTTCTCAGTGTCTGTCTCCTTCAGTAGCTACATGGTACCTCCCTGACTCTGTCTACTCTCCGTATATATCTCTTCCAGCCTGGCTATATTCTGCCCTATTATAGACTGAAGCAACTTCTTTATTAACCAATGGCAATAAAACATAGCATACAGAGGGGATACCCACATAACTTTTCTGTCCACACAAAAAGACAGAATGAGTCATTGAAACAATGACAAAATGTGTTAATGTCATTTTCCTATAAAGCTTTGTAGACATTTGTCCTAGTGTTGGTAAGAATTGACTCTTTAAATCACCTTTATTATTAATTGGGTTTTAAATATCACTTACTAATAACCATGGTCTATATCAAACATTTAAAATTTTCTTATCCAAATACAATGTACTCAAAAAAATAAATTTACACTGTAATTAAAATAAAGTTAGACAAGTCCAAATATTGAAACTAAAGTGAAAGGTTTTGGGTAGTGTTAAAAGAATTTGTGGTAGATACAGATTGGATTTTGGCAGTTATGATGTCTTTGTTACTCAGAACTTATTGCCATCCAGTAAAGAAAAATGATTCCAAAGGAAACATTAACTGGACAGCAACCACACCATCTTTGCAAAAGATGTGTTTTGCCTTATAGCCTTGCAAAGTGATTCCAAGGGAAAGGGAAAGAAGAGATACATTTATCACTAATGAAATAGTAGGTAAAAACCTGTCTTCAGGTAGGCCTTAAAGGTGCATAACTTGAAAGTTGAAACTTACATTCATTCATGTACACAGAGAAAATGTGTTTACAGTTTTTTTTTCTTTAATTGTGCATGAAACTCACTGAAGATACAGGTGTTTTCTTTTTATAGACATAGGACTTAAAATAGAAATACTGGGGACTCAGAAAGTACCTTAGTGATAGAGAACTTTCCTAAATAGCAACTGTAAGGTTCTGTGTGGTAAGGGGGACAGAAAGAGGAAAAGAGAGAGAGAAGAATGAAGGAAAGAAGGAAGGAAGCGAGGAGGAGGGAGGGTAGGAAGGAAGGAGAAAGAAATTTTCCAGGCACTAGGGCTGGCACAAATTAAAACAATAGAATTCTAAACTTGAGAGTAAAAGTATTTTGACCCCCTAATTTAAAAATAATATATATGTGTGTGTGTGTGTGTGTGTGTGTGTGTGTGTGTGTGTATGTGTGTCTGAAAATATGTCAACATATATGATTTATAGTAGCCACTGTGGTTTACTGAAAGAATAGAGTCCATAGGCATATTTTTAAATACATTACTAGAGTTCTTTAGGTTGTTTTATACAATGCTAATGCAGCACTGACATCACCGTGTCTCCCCGAGATGCCAAGAATGAAATGTGCAAAAGGAGAAAGGAACTTTCTGAGGTTCTTGATTCTGAGCTACCCTCCTCCTAGAGTGAGTACTCCTTAAGCTGCTACAGCACTCTCAACATGTCTGATGTGTCTCCTTCCTTAGTCTTCCTCTGCTCGTACCTGTTTTATACAGCTGCTTTGATTATTGTGTCAGAAAGCACAGCCAATAAATTGTCCTCCAGCCTTAAAATACACCCAAGGCAACCTGACTATGCTGCTCATCCAGACACATTTTTTTCTGGAGTTAATCTTGATTACTTTTTCTAATTCCATCCTTTGCCTTTCCCTTATTCTCCCTTAATGCTACAGTTAGCACCATTCCCAGTTCCCCACTGTGTTAGTTATTTCATCCCTTCCGTTCTTTAAAGGAAGCTTCTTGATTTGGATACCTGCTCTCATGTCTTTAAGATGTGAAGAAATCAAGGCAAGTTGTTGCTGTGCTCACATACATCCACCTTAGAAATTTTACCACTGATCATAATGGGTTGTGTGTGTGGTCGTTATTATATTCTCATTCATATATTGCTGCTCAACATTTTAACATTGCATTTATCAAACCCTATTCCAATGAATACCAGATACTTAAAGACTGGTGTGATGGCTAAGAGTTTTTCCTCCTCACTCTATGTATTGATTCCCAGGACTGATGTTATTGTTCTTGTCACCATAAACAGTAACAGCTAGCGACTGTTTAAACTTCCACTATTTAATATTTACTATTTAGCATTGCCATAAAGCATGCATAAATGTTAAATATTTACTAAAACTATTCAATATAATACTTTCAACAATTCTAAGAAGTCTCTGTTATTTTCTCCAGAAGACTTAAACTTTACAATATTAACACATATGGGAAATATCAAAGTCTAAACCCAAATTAGGTTTGTATGAGTCCTGCTTTTCTGTCCATAGCCACTATGATAATGATTTTCTCATAAAACTAATGCTGAATAGGTATTCTTTGAGCCGATGGGTGATACGTGAATCTACATAAATCAAGAAAATGATATGTACATTGCACATGGGTGCTTCAATAATAGTAAAATGACTCTTCCTAAGTGTTCTAATACAATAATTCCTTTTACACAGATGAATGATTGTTTAAGACATTTAATGGTCTCTAATATCATTTTGTTGCTAATAGAAAGAAAAATGTTCTTTATAAAAGGTATATAATAAAAGGTCTTACAATCAAATTGTGGGAACTCCTTCAGCCAATAGCCTCTGAAGTACATTTTAGAATCCAATGGGAGGTTCCATTGCTGTGCAAAAGCTATTCTGGAAACAGACACCTCAAACTGGATATGCTGTATATTAGTTTTCAATCAGCAATGTAAACAATATAATAGAAGCATTACATGGACTCTACATTAAGATAAACCAAACTACTTTTGCCAAGCCAGATGTAATCATTCAAATTCC
This sequence comes from Dicrostonyx torquatus, assembly GCA_028555095.1. Classification (NCBI taxonomy): domain Eukaryota; kingdom Metazoa; phylum Chordata; class Mammalia; order Rodentia; family Cricetidae; genus Dicrostonyx; species Dicrostonyx torquatus. Next base: position 9,928,770 of record JAQHUG010000014.1, on the reverse strand, counting down.
CATTGGGTAAGAGGTAGCCATACTATTTGGTCTAGGTCCCAAGTATTTTGTTTAGTAAATAACTTGATCTTTGTATACTCATTTTTCCCTAACACCTATTTCCAACATTTAAACATTACAGTGTTTCAAGTATGCTGAGCTTAAGTTTCAGATGTAAACAGGACATGTGTTAGTTAGTCTTCTGTCCTTAGGCTATTGGGTAAGACACACTAAAAAATAAATAAATAAATAAATAAATAAATAAATAAATAAATAAATAAATAAAGGTACATTGAGAACAAACCAGAAATTTAACAGGAGACAAGACGATAATGTAACAATGTTATTCAACATTGAAATCTAGAAACATAGTTGCCTACTTGTGAAATGTGCTTTTGAGAATTTTACTTTAATGTTTATTTTTAGCATGAAACCAGTTGTCTGATTTCAACTGTACATTCTTATCTTTAAAAATTACATCCAGTGGTTTGCATTGAATTCTTTAGTAATTGTGTCTCATATTTAAATGCACATATTTTAGGTGTCATATTTATTCCTTGTGCCTCCACAGGAAGATTACATGAAGATGTAAGCATCTGCAAAGCGAGGATGTTCATTTTTAAAGCGCTCAACTGATGAGGACTCACAATACAGGACGTACTTTCTGTATTTACACCCCAGGTTCTAATTAGCTTCTTCAAACTGTGATAGGAAACATTTGTTTCCATGACTTGAAACCACAAGGGTGTATAATCTCCTTTTCCTCTATTTGCCATCTTGCCATAAAGTCATACAGCCTGAAAGGATTAAAACCTTGCCTACCATGTGATTTCTCAACTCAGAACTCCTTCTCCATAACTCATTGCTGACCTAAGAAAGTATAGGTTTTCAGGGTAGCCAGATCTTTACCTTATTTTACCTAATAGTCTCTGACTTTCTTATATAGTTTAATAAATAGAAAATAAGTTTGCAGTCTTAAAACATTCATTGGGTAGCACAATGAATTTATAAATAATCTACATTCAAACAAGCTATAAACAGACAACAGCTAAAGAAACCTCATAAAACAATAGAATTTTCCAATAATCCAATAATTCTTTAATCTTTCTTGTGCTTAAAAGGCTCATCTCATTCTGGATTGAATATTTATATGCGTTTTTGTCCACAGTACATATTTATTCTATAATACACTGTGAAATGAGAAATAATACACTCCCAGAATTTAACATATGGGAAAAGACTAGCAAGGGTGTTGATTTTGGGGAAAAAAATCACATACATTTATCTTAAAGTTTTTTTCAAGAAAGTAACATGCAGCCATTTTTGAAACCTTTTAATCTAACAGTTTTAGTTCATTCAATATCATTTCAAATTCAAAAAAGTAATTTATGCAGGTTTAATGTACTAAAAGACTCAATTTAGCTTATGATCTCGTTTATTTCTGCCTTGATTTCTGAGGGGTGAGTTGTAGAGTCAATGTATTATCATTATAGCCTTGACCCATCTGCAGAGCCCAACGCCTGTCTGTGCTCTATGCGCTACCATACACTTCACAAGCTTCAGGCAAGGGGCTGGAGGTTGAAACACACAAACACACACAAAGAGACAGACAGAGACACAGACTTCTAGTCACTGGTAAGAAGCCCTTTATTCAATAGCACCATGTAGGCTTATATACCCAACAGTTAGGTGGGCCAACAGGTGAAAACCTTATCCTCTGATCCTCAAGGCAAGGCAACACGTGATCGTGAAGCAGAGCTGGTAAACAACTTTGACACAGGTTTCAGTAACTCAAAATAGAAGGAAAGTAAAGATCTCTAGCAGGGAAGAGCAGCTGGAGGCCAGGACTCCAAATGGTCCCAACACCCATCCACATCAGGTCTATCTCTATGTCAAAGTAGTTACACTTTTATCCTAGCAAGTAAAGGTCAAATGTGGGAGGCGGGGGGGGTGTAAATTCAATATCCATATATAAAATTCTAAAAATGAATTTAAAAATTAAGTAAAAAAAAGGATAGTTCATCATAGATTTTGAGCCCTAAATACATTTCCTTGAGGTAAATGGTCTGTGTCTTTTCAGACTTTCAAACATATCAGGATGTGTTGCACTGATAAGGTTTTTCTGAAGTGAAGAAAATATTCAGAATGTTCAGAAATCTTTTCTTTTCTCAAGCGCATCCTAATGAGGTTACTCAATCTTTAAAAAAGAAAGAGAGAGAGAAAATAACTTGAACTTTCTGTCACCCCAGAGAATCTTCCTTTCAGCTACACTGAGAGGAAACTGAGTTCTAAGACAGATGACTTAGAATATTACTTGTCAAATACAAGCGAGTGAAATTGCGTTGAATGGCAGAAGAAAAGACAATGTAAGGGGAAGAAAGAGATATTTCTGGGAAAAGTAAGGACTGAGACTAACTCGGTGACAGCATACCTGAATGAGGACCAGAGTTGGATCCCCTGAATCGTGTCGACACCCTGAAAGGGAACATCTTTGAAGGAATGTCTTTTCATATGAAAAGAAAGGTAAGTGTGAAATGTCAGGTAAAACGAATCATCGTGAACTGTACCTGTGGCTAATGAGTCCAGGGCTCGTTTTTTTCTGGGAGACCTTTTACTGGGGTTGGGCTACAGATAAAGAAAGGTAAATAGCATGCTCAAAGGTTCTCCTGCAAATAGTAGGAGAAGCCTGAGATACAAGTGGCTTTTCTGGTAGATGAAAGAGGTTAAAAATAAGTAGAAATAATATACAAAATAAATAAGAGCACTCAGGGAGTCATCAGAATAATCCTTGATAACATTTTTCCAAAGTGAGTGCTGTGTTGTGATTTTCACTCAGTATAGCGAATACGATCAAACAATCTGCCTACTGTGTTCTGATGAAACACTTCCACATGTTTATTAGAGACCACTGATGAGATCTCCTGCTGTGAGTGACACCTCAGTGGCGTATACTGCTGCATTGGAGGAAAAGAGTGGCAGACATATGCCTCTGTTTGCCATTCCTGGAGGAACATGGACAATAGTTTAATCTACTGGATGTTCTTTCTGCACGCTTCTCATCAGTCCTTGGCAATAACATTCTCTAAAACTCTAAAAGCTTTAGTGAAGACGTCTAAATCAAAGAAACTGGCCTCATTGTTCCAATGTCTAATATTCTAGTATTCTCCCAATTGTAAATTTGTTCCAGGCTTCTTTCCTATAATCTCAATCATTTCCTCTGGTTCAAACCCCCCATGAGCTCTCTCCCTGCCACTAAGGAAGTTTCCCAAAGCTTAAAGTAAGATAACTGCTTGTCCTTTGTCTTCTCTGATTTTTCAGTTGTTTGGATTATTAACATTAGAGTTGACAAAGGACACGGAGGTGCTTACACCAAGGCACAGCTACATTTTCACGAGACACCGCATCAGGAACTCAGTCGTACCTCCCGTGTTCTGACATACAGAGAAACAGAAAATGACACACCCAACTCCACACCCACTGTTCCCTCAGTCCCTCGAATTAAAATCCACTCCATCAGACAAATATGAAGAAAACAACCTTTATCTTTTTTAAAGGTTTGTTAGATATTTTATTTTTGAGATTATGATATAGTCCCATTTCTCCCTATCCTTTTCTCTCTCCAAACTGTTCCCTACACCCCTCTCCAATCTCCTTCAAATTCATGACCATTTCTTCCATTAATTCTCATTGCATCTATATATGTATACACATGGATGTTTCTCAATATACCTTGTTAAGTCTATATAATGTCACTTTTATGTATGTTTTCAGAGCTCAACATTTGGCACTGGACAACCAATTTATCTGCTCTTCCCAGTTTCACTCAGTTACCTACAGTTCTTTGTGCAAGGTTGAGGTCTCATGGACTTTTCCCCATCAAATTTAGTATGTCCATTCATATTGTCCCTTGTGCAACTCATGTCAGTGAGACTTTACGAGTGTAGTATTACTGATGTTACTAGGAGACACAATCTCATAGCAAGCTTCCTGATCCTCTAGCTCTATAAACTTTCTTCCCCCTCCCCTCTTTGACAATCTTTCCTGAGTCTTGGGTGTAGTATAGTTTTGTAGATGTATCCATTGTGATCAAGCTCTGTAACTCTGCATTTTCATTAGCTGTGATTTTCTATAGTGGTCTCCATCTGTTGCAAAGATAAGACCTGCTCGACAAGAGGGAATCCACGCCTGGTACTGGAAACCTAGCTAACCACTCAGTGCTAGTGAAGTCATAGTTGTTGGAGAAGAAGAATCTGTAACCACTAATTTACTAAGCCAGCACATTCCTTAATAGTCTATAAGCACTGTTCCTTTGATTTCGGTTTTGTTTGCTTGCTTCTCAGGACAGTGTTTCTCTGTGTAATGGTCCTAGCTCTCCTGAAACACACTTTGTAGACCAGACTGGCCTCGAATTCACAGCTGCCTGCCTCTGCACTCTGAGTACTGGGATTAGAGGCATATCTCTATGCCCGGCTAACATGGTTTTTACAACTACCAATAACTGTAGTCTGCATTTCTCATCAAGAGAACGTCTTTTTGAAACAGGAGACCTTTTATTTTTTTATTTTTGTTAAAAGCAAAATTTACATTTACTCCCCTTGTTCCCGGCCCTCCCGCTCCCCCACTACCCCACCGCCCTCCCCCTGCTTCCTTAAGATGGGGCAGGATACCCTGTCCTATGGGGAGCCCAAGGCCCTCCCCACTCCATCTCAGTCTAAGAAGATGTGCATTCATATAGAATAGGTTCCCAAATAGCCAATACATGCAGAAGAGATAGGTCCCAGTGCCATCATCATTGGCCTCTCAGTCAGTCCCCTCTGGCAGTCACATTCATAGAGTCCAGTTAGGTCATTTGCTCATTCAGTCTTGGTCCAGCTGAATTTGATGACCTCCCAATAGATCCAGCACACTGTCTCTGTTGGTGGGCCAGTCCCTCATGGTCCTGAATTCCTTTCTCATTTTCTCCCTCCTTCTGCTCTTCCACTGGACCTTGGTAGCTCGATCCCTTGTTCTGATGTGACTGTGGGTCTCTGGCTCTATCTCCATTCATCATGCAAAATTTCTATGGTGACGATTAGGATATTCAACAAAGTAACTATGGGACAAGTTCAGTTCAGGCACCCACTCCTCTGCTGCCCAAGTATCTAGCTGGGACCTCCCTATGAAAGCCTGGGATCCCCTCAAGAGACAAATCCCTTGCAAATCTTAGAAAGACTCCCGTTAATGTAGATATCTTATTCCCTTCCCCAATAACCATCCTTCCTGCATCTCCACCCTCCCCCAACCCAGGCTCTCCGCAGTTCTTCCTTTCTCCCTTCTACCCCCTCTCTTTCACCTCCCCCCTCCCCCATCCCAACCCTCACCCCCATCCCCACACCCGTGCTTCCAACTTTTGTCTGAAGGTTTTGTTTGCTTCCGACTTCCAGGAAAATCTTTATGTTTTTCTTTGGGTTCACCTTGCTATTTGGCTTCTGCAGGCTTGTGAGCTGTAAGCTTAATGTCCTTTGTTAATGGCTAAGGTCCACTAATGAGTGAGTACATACCACACTCTTCTTTTTGGGTTTGAGATATTTCACTAAGAATAGAGTTTTCTATTTCCATCCATTTGCATGCAAAATTCAAGATGTCATTGTTTTTTTCCACTGAGTAGTATTCCAATGTGTATATATTCCACACTTTCTGGATCCATTCTTCCATTGAGGGGCACCTAGGTTGTCTCCAGGTTCTGGCTATTACAACCCCAGTGGCACAGACAGTAAGAACAACAATAAATAAATAAAACCTCCTGAAACTGAGAAGCTTCTGTAAAGCGAAGGTCACAGTCATTAGGACAAAAAAGGCATCCTACTGAATGGGAGAAGATCTTCACTAACCCCACATCAGACAAAGGCCTGATCTCCAAAATATACAAAGAACTCAAGAAACTGGACATAAAAATTCTAAACTGCCCAATTAAAAAATGGGGTAATGATCTGAACAGAGAATTCTCAACAGAAGAAGTTCGAATGGCCAAAAGATACTTAAGGTCATGTTCATCTTCCTTAGCGATCAGGGAAATGCAAATCAAAACGACTTTGAGATACCATCTTACTCCTGTCAGAATGGCTAAAATCAAAAACACCAATGATAACCTATGCTGGAGAGGTTGTGGAGTAAGGGGAACACTCCTCCATTGCTGGTGGGAATGCAAACTTGTGCAACCACTTTGGAAATCAGTGTGGCGGTTTCTCAGGAAACTGGGAATCAACCTACCTCAGGATCCAGCAATACCACTCTTGGGAATATACCCAAGAGTTGCCCAACCGTACTACAAAAGCATTTGTGCTACAGGTGACCTTTTTAAATCACATATCTACCATGGAATCTTAAAAACCGAAATAGTATTAGAAAGTTCCTCATTCTTTTGATTTCATTGGGTGACAAAACTGAGAATTAATGTTTTTTCCCCTCTGATTATTAACTCCTAACATCAGCATATCTAGAACCTGAGTCCAGTTTTTCTGTATCTCAGAGTAACTTAAATATTAACTTACTTTGCTCCATGTACAGTCCAGGTCCCCAACAGAGATTCCCCAATAGTGGATCTTAATAGCAAATTCAGCTTGCATATGATGCCGCCAGTATAAAAGACTGTGAAAATTGTGCTGAACTAGCCATATTAATAGTCTGCCTTTGCCAAAGCTCTGGGATTCTGTAAAGTGTAAGGAAGGACACACTAAATACAAAACGAATTGGTAAGTGGAGTTGAGAGTTTCAATCAACTCCTCTGCAATCAGTGCTGGTTTTCTTGGAATTGTTCGTCCACACACTCTTAGGTAGTGTTGCTGCCTCACCTGTTGGAAGCCCAGTCATAGCTGAGAGTAAAAAAGAGCAGACTTCTGTTTTCTCTTGTCTTAGACTTTACAGTCTCCTTGCCATCCTCTCTCAGGCCTGCCATTTCTAAGTATTGGGGTTACATACCAAAGAGATTTTCTTCTAGACCTGAACCTCTTTAAGAAGAGTGATATGTGGAATTCTCCTCAAGGATTGGACATAGTGCTCAAGATGTCCTTGTTGAAACCTGTCTGAACAAGTAAATTCTAGAATATCTTTAAAAATTGCATTTGGCTTTTTTCTCTACACCATATGGAGCCTGGTTTATTGATGACATGCTGGGCATATCTGGGTGTGGAAAATCATAAATGAAGCATTATTTTTAAAGGATAAAGTTTGTTATTGGTTTCAGTATCTGTCACTTTACTCTGGAACTGGTTAGGGATGATGTACTCTGTAACCAACTTTATCTCAGGGTGGCATCCATTAGAAACTTACACAATTTCATTACTTAAACATCTGCTTAGAAATCAAACTGATCGTGGGCAATGCTTGCACATAGAGAGTCTTCACAAGAAATTAAATTTGAACTTCTCCCTTCTGATTTAATATAAATAGGTAGTACAAGAGGGAGCATGGTACTGAACACCTCAATCACAGTGTGGACAGTGATCATAATATTTAAGGGGTAACAGTAGGTGATAAATGTTTTAATTTGCAGAGTCGGATAGACAGCTCAGCAGTTAAGTGCACTCATTGTTCTGGCAGAACTTGGTATTCAGTTCCCAGCACTTATATGAGATGGTTCACAATCTTCTGTAAATCCAATTGTACGGAACCCAATATTCTCTTTCAGATTCTGCATGTATGAAGCATACATACATATATGCATGCAGGCCCATACACATATACATAAAATACAAATAAAAACACGTAGCTTGTCTCCATTTTGACTGTAAGAGTCATATTTAGGAACTAAAATGATGCACTGTGTTGTATGGTTGGAAGGCAAAGGGATTGGCAGCATTTCTTGATGGAACAAGTGATCCCTGTAGTGACAAAATCTTCACTACTAAAAAAGCACTGATACAACTGCTTTCTTAGACAGTGTGAGGAATAAAATCTGACTTTCAGTAAGTATATCGGTCACATACCAGAGGAAAGGAAAGGCCATGATGGTTACCAAAGTTTAAATTAAATGGTATTGCATATGTATGTATGTATGCATGTATGTATATATAACTACAAAATATTAAATGTAAAGGTGGCCCTATGGATCAATAGCTCTTCACTATCATGTGGCAGCATACTAACTGAGTAATGATAATTGCTTAAATCACATGTAAAGTAACATCTACAAATTAATAAAGCTTTCTGTTAATGCACATTATTTTAGAAAGTGGACTCAGATTTCCATTAATCTTGACTCTTTTCACTTGTCAAGCCATTACCATGATGGAAGAGATAAAGGCTTCTCTCGTTTCTTCCAGCAGGAATACCCCTACTCAGCTGTCTAATCTCTGGGTCCAAGCTCTTGAGGAAAAGGCAGGTCCAGTACAGATCTTCACTCTCCTCATTATGAATGAAATAAACATACAATTCTAATTTAACTTCACTTTCAAAGGCACACAAGATTGTCTCTCAACATGTCTTGCCTATTAAAAAAATTTTTATGATGGTAAATAAACCCTGGAAAATTCCTCCTCAGATTTTACCACCCGAAAATGCAGCTGTTGGCCGCCACTACCACGGCCTCACAGCTCCAAACTCACGTGCAAACCTCATCAAGGGCAGACATTTCTAATTGATTCCAGAAGGATTTCTTGTGCTTAGATCAGGGGGCAGAGGAAGAATAATGAGCAGCTTTTCAGAGGGAATTGGGGGTTAGATTGTTGAGCGGAGAGGGGTGGGGGCTTTTAAAATCTTGGGCTTGGCCCGAAATGCGTCGCAATTTTACGGTCCATTGGCCAGAGCATCTGGAATGAAGCATTCTGGCCTTGTGGTTAATGATGGTGCAACTAGTTTACAGACCATGGAGAGCCCAAACTAGCCCTTGCCGTGTCCCTGTAGAAACATGGGATGCTCCCTTAAATAAGCTGTACCTTCTCCTCATTGGAGGATTCCCTTCAGAATCTCAGGTGTGGAAGGGGTATCATGGCTATCCCCTATTTTCATCATTTTAAAAGGACACATGAAAAGGCAAACCACGCATTAAAACATGCATGTGTTTAATTTCATGCGTGTTGACAAGGTTTTCTATCACAAGTTTGCATTTGCTTTCATTTAAGGCCTTCTTGAGGTTGTATGGAGAGTGTCTGATGCTCAGGTCATAAATCACAGAACAGAACCAAGTACATACAGGCAAGGACGCACAATGGGAGGTTCTTTGTTATTTCAAATCAGGGACAGGTGATTATGTGGGAAAAGGTGTGTGGGAAGGCAGTCCTTTTTCAAAGCCAAGAAGAAAACCAGGAGTGATATGGAAATCATTTATGTGAAGAAAACGATGTTTACTTTAAGCCTTGGTTAGGAATTCACCTTGCTGTCCTGACAGCCTACACCCACAAGGAGTCAGGTAGTAGCCCAGCCAGGAAAAATGCAGAGATGTTGAGTCTGAAGGCTGGAAAGCACAAAGCTAACTTCAGGCATGCCTCTCTATTTTTATCCAAACAATATAATTAATAGGGATTGTGTCCATTTGAGAACTTACTCAAAATTCCAAGGTTTGTGATGTTAAACTAAATTCAATATGTTTGCCCTTGGCTGGGGATCGTTTCCTGTTTTCAAACAAAAGAAACAGACAAAATGAAGCGAAACAATCAAACACTAAACTAAAATAAAAATAAATACATGAAAACTTACTTTAAAATGTTTAAAAGGTTTAAAATGTTCCTAGATGGAAAACTTTCATTCTAACATCTGTAATCTGACCATGACCATGTATTTTTTTTTATCAGAGATAACAGATTTGTGCTACTTAAAATATATGACAATGTAGAAAACTTCTAGGTATTAAAATATCTTTGAGCATGAAACACAAAAACGACTTCACTTGATGAATTCTAGTGCTAAGACTTTTCAAACAATGATGATGGAAGAAGGGGCAGAGTAGGTGAACGTATATCTTATACCCCTTTCTTTGTGTTTCTCAATTATGTTCAGAAACAGGATCCTAGAAACAGGATCCTGGACCTCAGTATGTAGCAAATGGCAGCTTCAAGCTGGCTGTGGTCCTCCTGTCTCAACTCAATAAATGTTAGGCTCAGAGGCCTCTGGTTGTACATTTTAATTTAAAAGTGTCTTCATAAGACAATGCACAGAAAGCTATCAGGCATAGTTATTTCCTTGGTTGTGACATCAATGTTGGAAACTAGCACACAAAGTCCAGTACATCACGGGGTCATTTACAATCCACCCTGTTGAAGTTACTGTATCCCTCTTTTTACAGGCAGAGAAATAAAATACTTCAGTGCATTTTTATCTTATTTACCTTAATGAAAAGGAAGGGTGATTATTAACACATGAAATAGGCAGTGTTGGCATGTATAGTTCATACAAATCCCCTCTGACAGGTCATCCTCATCTATATCTTGATTTGCTGTGTGTAGGTGTGAGGTGCATATGGTGGTCAGAGGTGGGTGTCAGAGTTTCATCTATGACTTCCTGCTTGATTTTCTGAGACTGGGTCTCTTCATGGAATTAGGAGGTTACTGGCTATAGGCTGGATGTGTTGATCAGTGAGCTTCAGGGATCTTCCTTTTTCTGCTTCTCCAGCAATGGGTTCCTAATATGTGCTATCTTGCCTGGCTTTTAATGAGGGTGGTAGGATCTGAATTCAGGTCCTCATGTTCACACAACCAGACTGTCTGCAGTGACATTTTATTTGTGTTGTAACAAACAAAGCTTGCCTGAAGATTAGAGTGTAGAACTAGCTGCCAGTTAGCCATAGACGCCAGGCAGTCATGGCACACGACTTTGGTCCCAGTACTGGGGAGGCACAGGCAGATGGATCTCTGTGAGTTCAAGGCCACACTGGGCTACAAGAGGCTTATCCAGTCTAAAAGAGAAACAGAGCCAGGTGGTGGTGACTCACACCCTTAATCTCAGTACTTGGAAGTCACACACCTTTAATCTCAGCACTAGGGAGGTGGAGACATATATATGGATGGGTAGAGAGAGGAATATAAGGCAGGAGGAGACAGGAGCTCAGGATTCAGTCTGAGATTTTGTGGAGATGGGATTCAGTTTGAGGACTTGTAGAGAGAAGAACCCCATGGGTCTGTGGATTATGTAGAGGTAACAACTATAGTGACTGGGCTGCTCTGCTTCCCTGATCTTTCAGCTTTCAGCCCCTAATATCTGACACCAGGTTTTTATTGTCAAGACCAATTAGAAATCACGCTGCAGTTGTCAACTAACAAGACATCTTTCCTGCTCAAGGAAGATTCTTTAGGAAAATGTGAGAAAGGTTTCATATCATGACACACTCAAACTTCTGAAAACCAAAAACAGACAACCAAACAGAAGAGTGTTTAAAAGACATGTAAAATAAAAAAAAACCATAACGCAAGAAAAAGAAATACAAATACTAGGAAGCATGATAGAATGTTCTCCACAATACTAAGCAAAAATTGTAATTATGGATAAAGTAGTATACTATTTAATATTCTAGGTGGATAATGAGTAAGAAATCTGAAAATTATGATTTGACTGGAAAAATTTACATTGTTTATACGTACTTTGGAAAACAAGTTAACTTTATCTCAAATTTAAACACATACACACTTTTTAAAACTCTATGTATATATGCATGCATAATGAGATTTCTACATTAATTTTCATTGCAACACTGAACCAGAAAATCCTAGAAATGAGTGCTAAAGTATAAATATATCTTGATATATATACATGGGGAGATTTTTAAATAAGGAAATGAATAAACTACATCTAAATAAAACAAAATGATACTTTTTAATAAAAATATTCATAAATTTGGCTGAATGTGTGTTTTGGCTCCACCTTGAAATAAAAGTTTTGTATTAAAAACCATAAAGTATATCCTAATGGAAGTTGGGGGCAGCAGCATCTTTACAAGCATAATGAACAGACAAAAAGTTGAAATGATTTAAGATGACCGACTAGAAACATGGTTGCCTAGCTTCAGCAACTACAGCAAACATTAATCATCACTATGGTATGTACCCACCCACATGACAAGTAGATATGTTTTCATGCTCATACTTTTCATATACCCTTTTATAACTCATTCCTTCCACACAGCAGAAACTCAGGTTCCTGTCATCCATTGAAGAGCATCTCTCAGTGATTTCTTTGATGGTTAGATGTGGTCAAAGAGTGAGTCCTGCTGCAGCCCAGCTTGATGGAGTGCTGCAGATTCTGCCTTGCAAACTGGACAGTGAGGAGCCATGTGGAGGTAATAGTGTCTTCCCCCAGGTTCCCCCTGTGCCACTCAGGTCAGTTGACCCTTGATATTTAGTGCAGTCTGGGAGGAAGCTAAGGGGAAGCAGCAGAGTAACTTACACAAGAGTGTAAGAAAAGTGAATCTTCTGAGGCCATTAAGCTTTGGGTTAGTTAGTTACATAGAAACTAGTAATAGCAAGAAATGTTTGATTTTGCTATACTAAAAAATGTAGAGGTAACAAAAAAGCAGCAATGAAAAACTCTGTTAAAACATGAGACTGCTTACTGCTGAGTCTTCTGATAATGTGTATTTTTCTCAAACACATGGCTGAAAAAAAAACCTAAGGCTGCATTCCTTCCAGTGTGAAATCAATACATATTTAGTTTAGACTTCTATGTAGTTAAAAAAAAATCACATCTATATGCTCACCTCAGTTTTGTTGAGTGGCATCTAATGGCAGATGCTGTCAGTACAAATTCAATGTTTACTGAATAAATGAATATTAACGGTCCTCCTGCTGCTGGGAGGGTTGTCTTCCATTTCTGCATGCATCATAACTGAGGTTCAGTGTATACATTTTAGTTAAAATTTTATTAAAAGGACTGAACTTTTAAACCAAGATTGCAATGGCAAAAGAATGAATAAGTAAGTATGATGCTGAGATCTGAATCAGAAAACAAGAAACTTACTTCCTAAAGGGCGAATGAAGTGCTCACTAATGTTGCTGTGCACAGGGTTTCAGGCAGAACCGTTAATCAAGTGACTATTTTTTTCCCTACGGATTATCTCTGTGAATACAGGAAAGATTTCTCAGGCTTCACACCAAGCCCTTTCCCATGAACCTTCGGAACTCAAATGACACTCTCCAACTCAACAGAAACTTCCAAGATCCCCAGCAAGGATGTGTCTCTATTGTAGAATATTACTTTGAGAACCTGCAGAAAGAGGACTGCTGAACTTGCCTAAAAGGTGAGATGATCCTTCAGGGTTCCTGATTCGTAAAAGAGTCTGCAAGACATTCTGCACGACACAAAAGAAAGTGACTGAACTGTCTTTGAATTTTCCTGCTTCATAGGAATGTCTGCTGGATACTATGGGCCTATAGGCTGAAGATGGATGCCCCAACAGTAAAGAGGAACTTTTGACTGTCCAGGCAGCGAGATGTCTCTGTCATTTTTAGAGTTTTTGTAGTTGCTTATTTCTTGTTTACTTAGGTAATATTATATCCTTCTGGAGTCTTTGATAGAATTGAAGAATGGATAGTTATAGTTATAGTTTTCCTTAGTTATGATAAAATAGAAAATAGAAAAAAAAGAAATTTTGAATACAACTGCCATGTTAAGATGCTAATTTATGATATAGATATGTCATGTATGCCTGAAAGTATTATGCAGTGTATGTAAATTTTCATAATCTAGTATTTAGTATAAGTTTTATCTAAATAAATAAATAAATTTATTTTAAAAAAAAAGAATATTACTTTGAGATGCATTACATTTGTTTATTCTTTGGGACATTTGTTTAATGCTGCAAATATGCATTGCATTCTTTCTTGTTGCATTTGTTTAACTCTGGAAAGCTGTGTTACTTTACCTGTCTAAAACACCTAATGGGCTATTAAAGAGTTGAATGGCCAATAGTGAGAGAGATAGAAGAAAGGATAGGCAGGGCTGGCAGGCAGAAAAAATAAATAGGGGAAAAATCTGGGAGGAAGAAGATCAAAGAGTGAAAAAAAGAAAGGCCTAGCCAGTCACAGAGTAAGACTGAAAGTAATTTATACAGAAGTAAAAAAAAAAAAAAAAGAAAAAAGCCAGGAGGCAAAAGGCAAAAGGTAGACAGGATAATTTAAGAAAAGCTGCCTAGAATAAGTCAAGTGTATGCCAGGCATTTCTAAGAAAATATCTCGTTGTATTTATTTGAGAGCTGGGTGGCAGGGTCACCCCCAAAAAGTAAAGAGTAAAATAAAAATCAACTGCATAACTTCTATCCAGTTTCTAAGTAACTCCAATCCATGTGTCATCGACAAAGAAACAGGAAGGCAAGGCATGCCGCAGGGTGACCCTTGGCACACAGCAGTCGTGTGAGGGAATCACACGAAGACGTCTCTGGGATTCTGGAAACTACTCATTTGTCTTCATTTTGTTTGTTTCTATTCCACTGTTTAAATAAGATTTTAAAATGCAAAAGAGGATGGGATGGAAATACTAGAACTTGAAGGGTTTTTTTTGTTGCTATGTCAAAATATCTGAGATGAACAACTTTAAAGAGGAAAGATGTTTTAAAATCTTTTTACTTTATAAAATTCAATAACTTGAATTTATGTTTTGGACATTTCTATGCCTTAGTACTCTATATCTACTATAGCAGTAAAAAGTCTTATATGAAATAAATACATTTATATTTTATTGAAAATAGTTTTATTTTATGCAGTATATTCTGATTATGGTTTTCTCCCATCTCCTCTCTGACCCTCTCCCCTTTGCCTCCCATCCAAATCCACACACATTCTTTCTCTCATTAGAAATGGCCTCATCCAATTTTCAGGGAAATATATGGAACTAGGAAAAAAATCAACCAGAGTGAGGTAACCCAGACCCCAAACCACAAACAATGTATGTGATCACTTCCATGTAGATATTATCTGTGATGTCACTGATAGCAAAGCTGTAATCCATAGATCCACAGAGTGTAACTACAGATACTGGACTTGAAGGAACAGATAGATCCTCATTAGAAAGGGGAAATAGAATAGATAGTTATGAAAGGAGAGTAGGGCTGGAATGGGAGAACCAAGTGGGGCGGTGTTGACTGAGGTTTCTGTCCCACCCAGTCCTGAAGTCATCCAGTCCGAAAAGAATACACAAAGGTCTACATTAGTTATAAACTGATTGGTCTATTAGTTCAGGCTTCTTATTAGCTCTTATAGCATATATTAGCCTGTAATTTTTGTCTGTGTTAGCCACATGGCTTGAAACCTTTTCGGCGAGGCAGTAACATCTTGCTATCTTGCTTCCTCTGCAGTTGGGTCATGACTGCAGTCTGAAACTTCCCTATTCCAAGAATTCTTGTTGCCCCATCTCTACTTCCTGCCTGACCACCTGCCTGTACTTCCTGTCTGGGTACTGGCCAAACAGTGTTTATTTAAAATATAAGTGACAGGGTACAGATCCTTGTCCCACAGCAGGGAGGACAAGAAGAGAGAGAATTGTGGGAAGAAACACAGAGAGAAATAGTTACAATTAAGCAGCATTTGAGAGGAGTATGAAAATCTAACACTGTAGGAACTCCCTAAAATATATACATATATGAAACCAAACCAAATGAAATTGTCAAATGATGGGGGAAGCAGAGTCCCAACTAACCATCTCACCACCAAATGAAGTTTCAAGTCAGCAATTGGCTTACAACTAATCGAGTTATTGGGCAAAGGGGCCCCTCGGGAATCCCTAAATTATCCATGCTATTGCTTAGGCTGTAAATTGCTTTGTATAAACTGACAACAAGGCCTCATTGCTGAACATCTACACATTATTTCATTGAACATGAAGATATCAAGCTGGTGACTACATAGAACATTCATCCCTATATCTTAGTGTCTTTACTACAGAAATGTACCCTGCATGCTATCAAAAGAGAAACAAACACCAGGCCAGCCTTTTTAATTAATGGGGTTGAATAGCCTTAGTTTGTGTCTTTACATGTTCCATGACACTTTTCTTGCTATTTATATTCTAATAACTTATTTTCCACTTAATTGTCTGTGTTGACATTTTGAAATTGTTTTACCTTGTACTCCAGAATGGTTTGAAACTTGTGACCCTACTTTTCAGAATATCCTTTAGTTCTGGGATTCCAGGATTGTGCAATCATGTCCCACACCCTACACATTTATTATTACACAAATGCAGTGTTGAGCAAAAAATATCTGAGACAAAAGAACTTAATAAAGGAAGCATTTGAAGCCAAAAGGGTGACTCAGATGGTAAGAGCTGCTCTTTCAGAGTACCTGGGCTTGATTACCACTACCCTCTTGGAGTGGCTCACAATCACAGGTAGGTCCCGTTCCACGCAATCCACAGCCCTCTTCTGGAATCCATGGGACCTGTGGTGCTTCACATAGAAACAAGCAGCTACACGCGCAAACACATAGAAATGTAATTTTTTAAAAAAATGTAAAAGAGGGGAAGGAATTTTTTGGCTCACAATTTGAGGGTAATATCTATCCTGACAGGGACAACTTGGTGGTAAAGGTGTGAAACAGTTGGTCATGTTGCATCCACAGTCAGAAAGCAAAGAGAAATAAAGGCTGATACCTGGCTCACCTTCTCTATTTGATTCACTCCAGGTAACCAGTTTAAGAAGTGATGTTGGCCACACCCAAAGGACATCTTTCTACTCCAGTAGGCCCAATTTAGAAACTCCCTCAGAGATATGCCCAGATTCTGTGGGATATATTCCTTCTGTACCCTGTAAATATGTATTACTATCATTGGTTAATGATAAAGCTGAATTGGCCAATAGCCATGCAGAATAAGGCAAGACAAGCCAAACAGAGACACAGGGAGAAAGAATGGTGGAGTTTGGAAGATAGGAGCCAGTTGCCAGAGGCACAAGATGTGCTATAGAACTGGCAATATGTAGATTAATAAAAATATATATCAACAGAAATGGGTTAAATTGTAAGGGGTAGCTAGTAACAAGCCGGAGCTATAGGCTGAGCATTCTCTTACTAATATAAGCTTCTGTATGTTTATTTGAGACCGGGAGGTAAAGACAAAAGAAAAGTTCAGCCTCTGATTACAAACAGATATGTGTTTCCATGGTGATTCTAAATCCTATTTAGTTGACAAGATTAACCATAGTGAAAAGAATAAAAGGGCATCCTGAGTTTGTGTGACAATGAAATGGGACATTTGAGTAGTGTGGTGAGAGCTATACACATATACCTCTGTTAAAGCCTGTTTAAATTGTGGGTACCCTAAACATAAAGTCTAATGTCAGTGTGAGTATCACAAAAGGACACACAACTAGGAGTTTCTGTACCACAGTAATGTTTTTCATCCTGTCCATAATATTAGGCTCAGGCTTGGCTTGTGGATCTTGAGGTAAGTTACCAATGAATTATTTCCTGGTTTCTGTATATTCATATCAATAACTAAACTATCAATAACAATAATAACAATAAACATTTACTGAGCACTTGCTGTTAATTATTATTAGAAACATCACAGGTACAATTTTCTCATGTAATCTTCAAAATTTAGTAGATGATAATCATTTCTTCTTCCTTTTACAGGTAAGAAGGCTAACGCCAAATATATAAATCACCAAGTAATTATCCAATAAATCACACAAAAGCAGTTCTCAAGGTGGGAATCAAATTTAAGCAATGGTGTATCAGAGCTCAAATTTTAGCTAGGCATTTCAACATCTTAACTTAAGAATTAAACATAGCATATCATCACTGTAGTTTGTCAGAAACAACAGTCTGCTTCCTGCCATGCCATCTGAAACTCCAAATACAATGTGCTTTCATGATCATATAATCATATGTAGAAATGATGTTGACATTGAGAACGGTTTGCTTCCAGAGCACATAAGAATAGCTCCCACAATATACATGACAGTAGGTTCGTTAAAAAGGATTTTAGCTTTTCCTACTGGAAATTGAATATATCACTTCTTTAGAATGTGATCTCATTTGATTTTAAGGTTTTTCTGACATATATGTCTGAATTTCAGTGAAAATGTTATTATGCTTCTAGATTATAATATGTATAAACACTTTTATGCACTATGTAAATATGCAAGCACTATTGTCACTTATGTGTAATGTGGGTGACTGAGGTCGTAGAAAGCAGATCAAGTTCTCAGTGAATAAGTGTGTGTTGGTGACATGAAAACTTCCGTGTGAAAGATCCCCCAAGGCCTCAGACTCAGAGGGTGACAAGGCCTTCCTAGGTTAGGAGCAGAGGACTGGCACAGCATTATTAGATTTTACAGACAGCTGACCTTTTGCTAAAACCAACGTTTGCAGAAACTGTCAATAACAACTGCCTCGTCTGGGACGACAGTGACCAAAATCTGGTCTCCCATAAAGCCTTCCTATCAATGCTAGCTAGCCTATTCTCTCCTCATTCATTAGTATACAATGAACCCATTTCCTCTGTCAGCAATGGATAATAGATGTGCTAAGTTTCTGGGCTGCTAATTTATCTCCATCAGAGTGTGTGATACACCTTATAGTAGCCTTTCTATGTGTATGTCTTTTCTTTACTACCTTGTTGCCCCATTCAGGTCAAGTTCAAAGTTCTGCAAATCATGGTACAAGACTTTGATACCAAAATTTTATGCTTCACTATTGAATATTATATATGTTATATAATATATATTAAAAATAAAAATACATTTGAGAACTCAAAAACTGTAAAGATACTAAAGAAAATCAATTTAATAAAGAATTGTTTTTTTTTTCCTTCTAACCACATAATTAGCTTTGACTTTCCATAGTAAACTATATGTTATTTTCTCCCTTGTTTTCTAAAGTATATGAAAAGCACTAGATAAAATACATTAACTCACTTCTTTGAAATCTTCTACCGTCTGTGTTTTTAGAGTGACACCATCATAGCATTGCATACAACATGGAGATAATTTATATTTTTGAGACCAATCCTAATGGGTTCTCTATTTTTATATTCCAGATACTGGTTTTATTTTATGAGTTTGGTATAGTTGTTAGGCAGTCACCTGTGAGTGGCATTAGTTGATTGAAAGCTTTTGTGCCATTGCACATGATGGTACCTGAGTTCCATTACATATACATCAATCCATGCATGCATACCTATCATACCTACAGCACAAATTCAGCATACGTGAGATACTTAGTCAAAAGTAGATGTGTCTTTACAATATCAAACTGCTTTCAAAGAAATGTGTCAAGTTTAGAATCACTACAAAGTGTGTCTCTGTATTAGCTTACGTGGTTGTCAGCTTTGGAGACAGGAGACACGATTAAAGAAATGCCATCGTATCTATGAGGGAGTCTCCTAACTGGTATGGGAGGTCCTAGCTCCGTGTGGGCTCTGGGATCCCTAGACAGATGAGCCCACGCTGTATAAGAGGGGTACTGGCTAAGTACACCCTGGGAAGCAAGTCAGGAGAAAGCATTGATGCACAGATTCTGCTTTCTGCCATGGTCCCACCTTGAGCCCCTTTCTGACTTCCCACAATGTTGTGCAGTTTTCTGGAGACAGAAGATGAAGTCAGCTCTTCTCTCCACAATCTGTTTTTGGTCAGTGTTTTATCACAGGAACAGAAAACAAACGAACACACTTTGTCCTTTGATAATGAGACTGTTTTCATGTATGATGACTCCACTTAAATTAGCTGTCATTTTGCATATTCCCTTAATATTGGTATAATATTCAGGAACAAAATTTCAAAATTTTGAAAAGCACTAATAAACACAAGTGATGAGTAAAACTGTTCAGGGATTTCCTGAGTAATAAAAAAATAGGCACCCCAAAATTTCTGAGAAATCTTTGGAAGAACTATCTTAATCATCAACTATCATATCCAAAAACATCTTTAATTTTAAGTCTCTTTGCCTTCAACTTTTCATTTTCATATAATTATTTCTAATATAGGTGATATGCAAACATCTCAAATACTTTTCATCTTCCAGGCTTTCATTAGAAGAATTAAATGGCATTATCCTTCTTGTAAACTAATACCTACCACTAAGTTCTTGAGGATCTACAGCGCACCATGGTTTTCTTCAAAATGTCCCACAATGCATTGTGTCCAATTTCTGTGATTTAATGGTATCAACCAAAATTTTGGGATAAAAACTCGATGACTCATCAACATTAACTAACTGAAAATTTTACAAAATAGTAATTCAATATATATTACACAGAACAAAAAACTTACCTACAAATACTGGTCAGAGATTCAGTAGAGAGAAAACATCACTGAATGAGTGGATTAGATAGTTCAGCTACCTACACCAAATGTCTTACCTCGAATACAAATGATAAAGATGGAACAACAGGTTTTAGGTGACCAAATCTGAACAGGGTTAGGAATATTAGGCAACGAAGAGTTTCCACCATAGCTGCCTTGGGTCTGAAATAGCATGGCATTAATATTCATTAGTTGTTCATACAGTTTCCTCGTGCTTATGTCATAATTAGCATAGCAATAATGTTTACTTTATATTTTCCGAATAGGCAATGTACTTTGACATCATTGAGTAGTATGTCCCTGAAGTCCTTTGAGCACAGCCTTAACTAAGGAACAAAGTGTATATTTTAAGAAAAACTTGTTTTTGTTAACTTATTGTTGAGTTAAAACAGTGATGAGCTATAGTGAAACGATAGTGTTCAACAACCAGAAATCAAGAATGTAAGGCCTGTGAGACTCTCCTCAGTAGCCCTGTGTCTTTTGATGGCTTAGGGAAAGCTGATGCAGCTAACTCATTGAAAACAATGGTATTTGGCACTACAGTTTTATAAAACTAAACTGCAATGCTCCACATTACATGGATATTTTATATTATTATGGAAAATTTCTCTTTTGAATAAAAGAAAAATAACAAAAGAAATTCATGTCTTGCCTTTGATCCAAAAGGAAGCCAATGGATGTCAAGGTCAGGAGAATGAAGGAGCCCCTCAGAAGCAGAGTAACTTGGGACAGTGCCTGTCAAACAAACACAGAGTTCAGTGGATCCTGTGGAGGGTGGAGGAGAGACATCCTGCACTTTCCCGCCTACCACTGTATTCTCTGCACAAAGCTGTGGATACAAAGGAGTAATTGTCTTGTCTACCGACACTACCTTATCAGACACTTCAGAAGGAAACAGATAATTTCATCATGAGTTTTTGCTTAAACTGTTATTTTCCCTTGTCTCCTGTAAAGCTTTGACTTTTGAAATAGATGAAGCATCAAGCAAGGGTAAGTGAGTAACAGCTGAGAAATAAATATTCTAGTATATATATTTCAACATGAACATCTCATTCTGGCTTGAAATCCAAATTTCTTTATACATGGAAATATACAAAAGAAAATGTACTCATTGGAGCTGTGTTAGTTAGTGATTTTAATTTTATTTTTTATTCTTGTATAAAAGCTAGAGTCATCAAGAAGAGAAAAACCTCATCGGAGAAAATGCCTCTGTAAGGTTTTGCAGTAGTCAAGTCTGTGGGGATATGTTCTTGGTTAATTATTGATGCGAGTGAACCCAGCCCAGTGGAGGTGGAACAAATCTTGGGCATGTGTTCCTGAGTTGTGAGAAACAGCCGGGCAATATTCTGGGCAGAAGAAAGATACTTCATTTTGTTCTGTACATTTCAGATGTGCTCTTAGGTTGCTAATATTAGTTCTCTCCATTTTTAATGTATAGACTGCATTTATTGCTATGAACTATTCTCTTAGCACTTCTTTCATTTTTTTTCCCTAATTTGGAAATGTTGTGTGTGGGAGGAGGCTTCTTGTTTGTTCCTGGTTGCTCAGCCCCAAAATAATCACACAGAAACTATATTATTTAAAACACTGCTTGGCCCATTAGCTCTAGCTTCTTATTGGCTAACTCTTACATCTTAATTTAACCCATTTCTATTAATATGTGTATTGCCAAGTAGCTGTGGCATATCAGCTAGAATTCTGGCATCTGTCTTCAGCAGGCTACATGGCTTCTCTCTGACTATTCCTCCTTTCTCCCAGCATTCAGTTTTGTTTTCCCTGCCTAGCTCTGTTCCCCTATAGATCTACGATAGGCCCAAAGCAGTTCCTTTATTCATTAATTGTAATCACAGCATATAGAGGAGAATTTCACATCAGTTGTGCATTGATTATCATTGAATTCTCAGAAGTGTTTCTTTGTCTTTATCCATTTTTCAGTCAGCAGGGCATTGTTCAGCTTACATGAGTTTGTAAGCTCTCTGTTGTTTGGAGAAAGTTCAGAGAGATGCTGAGAAGTTATATTCTTCTGTGTTTGAGTGGAATATTCTAAAAATATCTGTTAAGTTCCTTTTGTTTATAAAGTCAATGAGCTCCAGCATTTCTCTGTTTAGGAATTTTTTATGACCTTTCTATTGAGGTGAGAGAGATACTAAGTTCTACCACTATCAGTTTGTATGGTTCAATATGTAATTTAACTTGTAGTGGTATTTCATTTAGAAATATTTATGCCCTTATGTTTGAAAATTAAACTTTAAGAAGTAAAATGTCATCTTGGAGTACTTTTCCTTTGATGACTATGTAGTGAACTTTCCCGTCTCTTTTTTAATTAATTAATTATTTTTAAAAGAAAACTATCTTTTTTTATTCTACATACCAATCCCAGCTCTCACTCCCTCCCATCCTCCCATTCTTTCCACCTGACTTCCCACCCACCCTCATCGATTTTTCAGAAAGGGTGAGGCACATTGCTTTGGGGAAAATCCAAGGCCCTCCCTACTATATCTAGGCTGTGCAAGGTGTCCGTCAAAAGAG
>JAQHUG010000014.1:9868983-9904941 GCA_028555095.1 Dicrostonyx torquatus | reverse complement strand
AACCTGGAACCTTGCCAGTAAGCCCACAGCCACATGATAATACACAGATTAATAGAAATGGTTTAAATTAAGATGTAAGAGCTAGATAATAAGAATTTAGAGCTAATTGTTCAAGCCGTGATTTAATTAATACAGTTTCTATGTGGTTATTTTGGGTCTAAGCAACCAGAAACAAACAATCAGCTTCCTACAACACTTTTGTTTCAATGGGTGTAATTTACCTCCTTGGCTTGGACTTTTCCTCTCTAACCTTCTGTAGGGCTGGATTTATAGATAGACATAGTTTAAATTTAAATTTATCATGTAATATCTTAATTTTTCAGTTTATGGTTATTGAAAGTATTGCTGGGTATAATAAGCTGGCATCTGCAGTTCCTTAGAGTCTACAGCACATCAGTTCTAGTATTTCTGACTTTCAGAGTCTCCATTGAGAAGTCATGTGTAAATCTAATATATCTATCTTTATATATTGCTTTGTCTTTTTCAGCTTTTCATATTCTTTCCTCATTCTGTATTTTTACTCTTTTGATTATTATGTTAAGGGTACTTTCTTTTCTATTCCACTCTACTGAATGCTCTGTGTGCTTCTTGTATCTCTATAGGCATATCTTACCTTAGGTTAGGAAATTTTTCTTTGATTTTGTAGAAGATATTTTCTAGTCTTTGTATTGGGATTCTTCCCATTCATCATCCCTATTATTCACACGTTTGGTGTTTTTATAGAGTCTCAGACTTCCTGGATGTTTTGTTTCAGGAACTTTGTAGATTTAAAATTTTCCTTGAAGGATGTATCCATTTTTTCTATTGTATCTTCAATGTCTGAGATTCTCTCTTCTTTCTCTTATATTCTGTTTGTGAAGCTAGCCTCTACAGTCTTTGTTCATATTCTTAAATTTTCCCCTTCCAAATTCATTGAGTTTGTGTTTTATTTATTACTTCTATTTCTATTTTCAGGTCTTAAACTGTTTTATTTCTTTCCTTCAATTGTTTGGTTGTGTTTTCCTTTCTTTCTTTGAGGGATTTTCATTAGCCCAATAGTTTGTTTATGTTTTCCTGGATTTATTTACAGGATTTATTCATTTCCTGTTTAAGAATATCTTTTATCTTTAATTGGTTTTAATCTCTTTTTATTATGCTTCAACTATTTTGGAATATTCAGGATCTGCTGTGAACTACAATAGTGTGATACTCTCTTGCTATTATTGTGTTCTTTCTATCCTGTCATATGCTAATGCCAACTGTAGTTTCCCCTCTCTCCATTCCATCCAGTCCTCCCAAACCACCTTCCCTGTTCCCCATCTCCACACCACCTCCTTTTCCCTTCAGAAAAGATCAGGCCTCTGAAGAATATCAAATGAACATGGAATAAAAATTTATTATAAGACTAAGCACAAACTCTCACATCATGGCTGAATGAAGCAACCCAGTAGAAAGTAAAGAGTCCCAAGTGCATTCAAAGGACTCAGAAACAACCCCCACTCCCACTGTTGGAGTCCTATAAGAAGATCAAATTACATCTGTATAGAGAACCTAGCACAGACCCAAACAGGCTCCATGATTGTCATTGTCACTTAAGTCTCTGTGAGCCCCTATGAACCCAGCCTAGTTGATTCCTATATTAGCTTTTAGGCATCTGGGTTTGGGGTGATTATAGGTCTAGTTGCTATTTTTATGTTTTTCCTAGTTGTGTGGGAGTTGTGTATCTGTTTTCTCTCTAGATTTTCAGAGAATGTGTCGACTGAGTGTTTTTTGTTTAAATGGCCTGCTTAGTTAGTGTGTTCCTGGCAGAATTCTTGCTGGTGTTGGAGGCTGGGGGAAGGGTAGGTCAGGGGGAGATGGTCTGAAGGATCCACAGAAAGTATGGATAGGGGCAAGGGCAAGCTTACCAAGGTGTTTTGTTGCTGTGCTAGGGGTGATCTTCAGAATTGGGTCTTGAGTAACAGAGAGTGGGGAAGGTCCAATGTCTGCCTACCTGGTCTTATGGCAGATGTGACCTTTTGGAGCAGGGGTATCAACCCAGGTGAGGACTCGTAGACAGCAATGAGGCAGGAAGGGAATGGCAGTATAGGATGGTTTGTGTGATCCACTGGAGGCTTGCCTAGCAGGGAGGGAGGCTGCAGCTGGTATTTTGTTGTAGCACTAGGGGAGACCCTGAAAATTGGTTCTGGGTTAGTAAAGAGAGAGGGGATGTTCCAAGGGCAGCTTATCTTAATCTTCTACATGCCAAAATTTAATAATAATGTTTATTGAGTATCTATTATTTCCAGTTTCCAAATTAGGTTTCATAATTTTGTTTCTATAGTCTCAATAATTAAACAGTATTATAAGTAATATACACACATACACATTCTCTGAGTTTCAAAGGGTCACATAACTCTTTCCATCATCACACAGATAAAAATAGATGGTTCCTCCCATTATGGTTTGGAAAACATGCTAAAGTAGCCCATATTTATATTTCCAGTATCTGTTAATAATATCATCCCATGATGAAGATCTTGTAAGGTTAAGAACTGATTTCACAAGCATTACTAAAGAAATTTAATGACTAAATTTACCCGGTACTAGTTACGGGTTTAGTACAGGCAAGAGAATGACACCAGCAGAATGAAACATGAGGTTGACAAGAAACTCTGAATATGTTCCATAAATTACAGAATGATGTCAATAATAATATCTGTGAGAGTTTGTTGCCTTTGGCAACAATCTGCCTGAATTTTGCAGATGAACTAAATCACAATGCATTTTAACAGCCAAAAAAGAATAGTGTTAAAACACAGGTGCAAACCATGCATTCATGACTAAATAGAACACACACACACATACACACACACACACAAACATAAACCATGTGTACGTATATCCTATTGCAAAAATATATGTTTTTATGTGTGTGTATGCATGTATGTCAAGTAGATGCTGATTTGCCTCATCAAGTCTATTTTCCTTGTTCTACAAATTTTTACCACCGTTTTTCTTCCAAGTCTCCTGGTTTTCTCTTTCAAAACATGAGGCTCTTACAGTTGACCCTCCTGGGTTCCCATTCATAGAATACATTGAATAAAAATTTCTGGCATGGTTCCACTGGCTAATTTTGGGGTATACAAATGAATGTTTAGCTCAGTTTTGTATAGTCACACAGGAAGATATTGTATGCCAGTATCTAAAGCTAGAGGGACTGGCAGCCATGTTGGCTCATGAAGGAGACTGAGCATGGAGAGAAGGGCTGAAGAAAATGAGGCTCTTGATGGATGGAACACTGAGGGGGCCACCATTCCAAAGGTGTAAGTGTGTTAGTCACTGAGCTCCCCTGGACAGAATCCCTGTCATATAACCAATGAATTCTGCTCACCACATTCAAGACCCTATTTCAAATGGAGTTACATAGTCACAGTTCAATATTTAAATTATTTAGAATCTATAGAATTGTTATAGTGAAATACTCCATCAACATATAACAATTTAATCACATCAGATTTAGATAATGACATTACTAACAATAATCAGTAGGACTAGTTCACAGCACACATTATTTATTTATTCTACCTAACTTTCTGGTTTTCAAAAGTGGTTAAGATATCATAGTTTCAATCATACGGACTCACAGAGACTGAAGGGCAGTTACAGAGTCTTGTACATGTCTGTGCACCTTGGTGTTCTTGTGAGATTCGTAACAGTGGAAGCAGAGTCTGTCTTTGCCTTTTTGTCTGCCTTTAAGACCCCTTTCCTCCTACTCGGTTGCCTCATAAGGTCTTGATAGGAAGTTGTAGGTCTGATCTTACTGTAACTTATTATCCTGTGTTATTCCTGGGAGTGCAACCCTTTTCTGAAAAAAAAAATGGAGAAGTGGATCTGTGGGAGAAAGAAGAATAGAGGAAGGAGAAACTGTGTTTGTGATGTAATACATGATAAGTATATATATATATGTCTCTTAAATTTAATATTTATCCAAATATTAACTTAGTATTTTGATTATATTATGAATATTCTGATAGTTGATTCTGCTGTAATAGTTCATGTTTTGTCCTATTTTTCATTAGCCTTCTAGTATGATTTTGTGAATAGTTTTGTAGCTGTCAGTTTTTAATTATTGGAGAGTCATATCCAGGCTTAAATTTGTGTATGAGATTGAGGAACAACTTGAATATTATTTGTTAGGTACCAGAACTCTGATCTGTAACCAGTTTAAAATATGTTTTTATCTGAAGTTTTTCTAGAATATTGTTGGTACAAACTTTCATTCAGTCCCACGAGAACAATAGGTAGCTAAAATTCTCAAAAATGGTCAGCACTGAAAGTATACATACCAGTAACTTTAAATGTAGTCAACAGGGTATATTTAGGAATATGTGTATATACATACATACATACATATATACATATATGCATACACACATACACCTATCCTAAAAGAATTAATGAAAAAAGAATCCTTGGATTTGAATTATAGTGGAGAAGGTTTTACGGGAGGTCTTGGAGGAAAGGAAGAGAAGACAGAAATGCAGTAATTGTGTTACAACCTCAAAAATAAACCAAAACAAGAAGAGAAAAATTCTAAGGAATCTTTTTTTGTTTTCTATCTCCACAAAGCTAACTGTAGGACTTTCAATCTTCCTTTGAATAATTTTTGTTTATTAATGTTTGCCCTTATCTTCTTGAAAATGTTTCACATTTCATTTTGGAGTCAGTTTCTGTACTCAGCGCTGCTATCCGACTGGGGCCAGTCTACAGTCTCAATGCAAGGAACTGCAGTTGCCAGACCTCTAAGTAAGCTACACCCACTTCTTGGGTTCCACACTCACATTTCCTCAACATGCTAAGCATCTTAGACACTCTGCGTATTATGTTCTTTCTTTGTGCATTCAAGGTGATATTTTTGCAGAATTAGTTCACAAATTGTAGATGGTCTGTACATCTTAAAACCAGATATATACAAACCTACCACATTGCAAGGAATAGAATCATTACTTTAAGGCTCAGCCATTATTTGTCCAGAGTAATTGTGACAACATCAACATTACCAACTGTGAGATTATTTCCTGAGATTCTCATTTTCTTTGTGAAAAGAACAAATTTTATGATAATTTTGTCCTATGATTATGTGTTATATTTTATCTACTCTTTCATTAGTTACTTTATTACTTTTATCTTCCTCTTTTTTGGACTTCTACACTTCTTTTTTTTTGTTTTTTGTTTTGTTTTTCGAGACAGAGTTTCTCTGTGGCTTTGAAGTCTGTCCTGGAACTAGCTCTTGTACACTAGGCTGGTCTCGAACTCACAGAGATCTGCCTGCCTCTGCCTCCCAAGTGCTGGGATTAAAGGCACCACCCAGCCCTGGACTTCTACACTTTTATGAAGAATATATAACAAACAAATTGAAATAATGGAAGTTGGTTAAAATACTTATTTTTATCATTTTTGCAGTTTGTAGACCATTTTTATATGCTTTTTGTTACTTTACAGGCAGTAAAGATAATGTTCATTGCATAAAGTATGCCCACTCCTAAACTATCTATACCACTTAGTGTACTTATGTTTAAGCTACCCCAGGTTGAGTATTATATATATATATATATATTCGAAAGAAAAATATAAAAGCTGTAAACCTTGCAGTGGAAATTCTCTAAACTCAGTTTATTAAGCAATTGTCTAAACATAATAGGTATCTTGAAACTGGTAGAAAATACAGTGTTTTTTTACTGTTTAATTCTGATTTTTGAAATCTTTTATTTCAGTTACAAAAATACATGACAAGTCACAAATTTACCATTTAGACTGGTGTCAAAACATTTGATTTATATTTTATATAGCAGCACTTGGATATAATTATTTTTTTTACATTTAATAGTCTTGAGAAAATTAATTTTCCTCTTTAAAATGTATGGTGTTCCCCCAAAATGAAAGCAATTACAAAGAAAAATAGAGCATAGTCACTAGGGAAGAACTTATTTTAATTAAAAACTTGATAGATTATTTTGCACATGCTATATTAAATTACCTACCTCTGTGTTTGCAAAGGTCTCTTCATAAAATGCCAGCATCACTGCAAACTGCAGGACTGTGTACATCTTTAATTGCTGGGATGCTGCCGATGACAACGGGACTTCCTGTCCTGTAACCTAGGTAGACCAGAAGGACACTTTCCTTTACTCTGTGTCATGGCTCATCTCCCTTGCAAAAATTCACACTTTGGGAAAGAATGAGTCCCAGAAAGTTCTATTATCCACCTTTGCTCCAGAAAGACTCAGACATTCATTTTCTTGACTAGAAAATTGTCTGAAGATTAAGAGACTTGTGTTTTGATGCAGAATATTTTACATCTTAGTTATGATTTAGTCTTCCTTGAATGGAAATGTCGCAGGTTCTTTATATATATTCATGATTGCAATAGCCAAGAGGAATACACTGGAACGTCTTACATCTGAAAATATGTCTAGCAACATGCCAAGAAAATGAAGGCAGGTGATTCTAGGCAGCAAAGAAAACTATGATTCAACATCAAGTAGTATTTTATTAAAACAACTTTCTCAAGCTACTTAGATTTCTAGAAGCATGATGCTGTACTTTTAGATAAAGCAGAAATAAACACTGATATAATTTAAAAATATTCACTTTGACTATTCTTTAAAGAAAGAAAAGTAAAACCTTCCTTTTTGGGCAATTTAATGAAGAAATAATCAAAGTATTCTTTAGCTCTATCAAACTGACTAATTACAACTAATTATAAATGTAAAATATATGTAAGTAAGATATTTAAAAACAATAAAATATTATTCCAATAAAATTATTCTTTAAGATATCACAAGATATTTTTTTTACCTAAAATGTCATCTTACAAATGACAATCAGCTGTTCCTGTTATTTCTGTACTTGTATTTGTGACCTTCATTTGATAAAGAACCATAGCATAGATCATGAACAATTGAGTAGAAATCATATTTTCCTCTGTTGTGAACATCACTTACCTCTGGAATTTCCTCACTCAGGCCAAGTCTTGGTTTACCTGGACCCCATCCCGGTCCTTTAAATAGGACAGAAACCTTTTGAAAGAATCCAGGTGTGGCCCAGAATGTATTCCATATATGGAGTAAATGGTGAAACTAGGGGAAAAATACATATACATATATATGTATACATATACATATATATATATATATATATATATATATAGTTTACTCTAAATAAGACAAGCATAACAGAGTTTTACATATAGTTAATTATATACTTTATTCAGTGTAAAAATATTTTGTTCAGTGTAATTTACATATTTTAATATACATCATGAGAAGATAGGTAATATATTGATATGTAATCACATTCTTCGTTTAATTAATTCTATACATTCTATATATCTTTGGTGTTTTGTAAAAAACCTTTAACGTTAAATTAAATTACAATTATAAAATGAAAAGTATATAGTTAGTTACAAAATCATCAAAGTAGAGTAAATAAGTTATGAGGTGCATCAAATAAAAACAACTAGCTTGTGTGAAAGCAACACCTTGTCCATTGATTCCTCCCTAACATCTTACTAGGCAGATACTGCCGATAACTAGAGGCATCATAAGATTGCTTATACAGAATTTTTAAGGCAATGATTTATTGTGTTACTGATATGATAGCAACAAAAGATATTCTCAAGCATTGCAGCTTGTAGTGTTCCAAGTATCAAGTAACTCATATTCAGTCATGGAAAAGAGGGGTTTTGTGGCTGCAGGAGACTTTTACAATGAGTGTTACAGCAGGAATATGCATTGTTTAAATAACATTCATGTGACATTCACAGAAGTTAAAAACCATGCTCACATATAAGTGCTCAATAAATTCTAACTATAAGGAAATTTCACACAAGTGCCCATAATGCATCATAGTACTAAACGTATTCATAGGATTTGAGCATAAGCTCCAGACTCTAAATGTGAGGGTTTTTTTTTCAATTACAGAAATGCATTAAGAGAAAAAAAGAAAGCTTTTGCTCTCAGAATTTGTGATTATGCTGGTATTTTTAGCAGTCAGTCCGTGAATAAATTTAAATTGCTAAGTTTAGAAAAATGGATTTTATAATTACTTGAAATATTCCAAGAATCAACCTGAGTTATTCTAGGGCTTAATGGGGAGGTTTCCAAAGACGAGGTAAATGTTAGATGGGAGTTTAGCCTGGCGATTTTCAATACTAGTAATACAGAAAATTAGTGTGTTTAGAACTTCCGACGCACATTAAAATACTAAATCATTTGGTTATTTTCAAATTACTTCAATTTTATTTCTGCAAGTCTGGATGCTAAGCATGAACGATATGTCATAATAGTTTAATGACATTTCCCCAATTTACTTGGTTTCCAATCCCCAGGAACTTTGGGTCTTTCAAAAGAGAACAGAGTGGTCTACACCTAAAAATGCAACCTTATCCCTGTGTTTAGTGGGGGAAAATTCTAAGTTCCTTTCTGGGTAATAAAAGCTAGGTAAGCAATTTAGCTGTATTCGAAGGGAAATCACTGAAAATAGCAAATTTGTGTGTTACAAACTCTTAATTATCATAACTTGCTGACTTAATCTTTCTGACTAAAATGAACACATAGGAGAATAAACCTTAGACCCACACATGACAACTATCATGCTGAAGAAAAGGTTTTTAAATGTACTTTAATTCTTGACTTAAATGTGCTGTGGCTCAAAAATGCCTTGTCCACTTTGGCACTTAGCAATTTCTATCCATTCATCTACTGTGTGTGTAGTGCTTACAATATGCATTCACTAGTCTTTTCTCATGCATGAACCCCTCATGCTTAAAACTGTATGTTCCCAAAGCCTTGCTTCCAAAGGTGTTAAGTATCCAATGGTAATATGACATCCTCTATAATCTCTCCTACATTCTCCAGTGCTGCTGGACAGCATCTGCACTTTATAAAGATGATCTCATGAAGCACATTGGTATCAGGCTTGTAAAGCTCCATTCTAGAGATCGAGGTGGACTTTTCCATGTCTCTTTCTTTATTCATGTTAAGGAGAAAAATCTACCTGAAGTTAAGAAAGAGAGGGTCTTTCATGTGTATTTTTTAAATTGGTGATAATTTAATAGAACTAGTTCCAAAGATTTGAACATATTTATTATGTATCTCCTGAGAGACACACCCTGTTGTGTGTACAGCCTGGGGTAGAGATGGAAAGAAAAGTGCCATGTAGTGGAAAATATGTACTCGTACATATGTATGTTTACATATGTATACACACATCAGCAATTTTCTTTCCAGCTGTGGATATAGAGCCACCACTTTCATTATGGAAAGGATGACATTTGATCCAAACTGGTGCATGAAGCCACAGTCAAGTAAGTAGGTTGAAATGAGCTAAGTGAACCTGAGTATTGGATTCCTAGGGCAAATTTGTAGCTGCCAATTGAATCTGGAATTATTTAACAGCTGTAGATAATTCTTTTGTCTCAATGTTCTGTGCAATTTTAAGTAGGTTTGCAAAGCAAGCCCAACAGGAGCCTGTTACTTTTATTTTACTTTTTGTTACTTTCAAGATGTGCAAGCAGCTTCAAGTACAGACCTGTCACTGACTGAAAGCCACAGCTTTTAGGGAATTCTTATCTTTTTCTCATTTGTGATTCCATAACCCCAAGAGCCTTTGTGGTCATCTGATGATGACACATCGGAACTTGGCAGACATTCTTCATTTCTCTAGTGCCAACCACTAAGGCCAGTGAACAAGCAATACCATATGTCTGGTGGAAAGTGGTCTGCTCCACCAAGTCTTAGCAGGAGAGGTACCATGTGGACCTCACTGATGGATAATACCCTTTGACACCAATCTCTAAGACAAGAAGGGTAAAGGCCTCAAGCTGAATTTCTAACCAGAGGCTGAAAACTTGAAGCAAATATTTTTCTTACTGTGGGATCAGCCTCAATTACATGTTGCACCACTGTTCCTGAATACATGAATATATTTCGGTCTATTCTGAGAAAGAAAAAAACATGTTTTTTAAAGAGCCACTCTTTTTGCATTTGAGGTAAAAGACACATTTGAAAATTCTTATAATGAGTTTTAATGGATTTTTTGCCCATCTGACTCGTATCACTTAACTGCAAAAGCTATTTCAAATTCTTTTAAATGTAAAACATTTTTTCACAGCAATGTAATGTGCTTCCATCTACAACAACTGTTTTTCTTTTAAACATAAAATTTGTGAAATTATATGCATTCAGGAAGGACAAGGCTGAATGAATTACCTGAACTTTGAATGGTTCAAATGTATCAATGGGATGCGTTAGACCATATATAACCTGTTCGTTCTCAGCTTCAAATGTCCCTGGAAGATAAATTTACAATATGATTATTGATTTTCTACAAAACCCAAAGCAGCTAATTTAACTCTTTTGGTAGTTGTGCATTTTACTTACCAAACATTCTATCCCAAATAATAAGGGTGCCAGCATAGTTTTTGTCTATGCAGTAACGATTTCTGCCTGTGTGACAAAATATTAAAAACAATTTTTCAAATACATACAATTGAGCTTTTGAAACATTTTTTCTCTTGTTTTTAAGGCATGTAAGAAAAACTCAAGCAATGAATTGGCTCTAAATATGTCTTCTCCATAACTTTAAACAAATAACCAGAGTAATTGGGGAGAGTTTTGAGTACCTAGAGAAGACAACGATTAGTTGTTCAGTGAAAATAGTCTACCTTGAAAACATACATACAAGTAGCACATTACAGACTGAGAAGGTTGATTTTAAGAATATGCCTATGTATACATCACATAATTCAGAGAACCACATAGTTGCCCTGGCCTAGCTGCCTTGACAGACATGTGACATAGGTTTCTTAGGTTAGAGTCCATGACTCCTGGGGCACAATGTGCCTTCTGCTTCCGGAGAAACCAAAACACCCACTTATGCAGTGAGGCAGGCAGGCTGCTTTGAGTTTCTTTGCATGATTTTTTTTAGTAGTCAAGGATGCATGGAAACTTTGCAGGGCAATTAGTCTCAGACATCCATCTTGTCTCCCAGGGATAGCTGGCAAAGTTCCCTGTATCCTGGCAACCACAGCTGTATAGGTCCTGGCCATTACAATTATATTCCGTTTCTGATAAAAGATCTAATTGCTCTCAATGAAATTGTCACAGTCTCAGATGTGACCTATCAGGTGACCTTGGCCCAATAAGTCAGCACAGGCACTTTTAATATGAATATTTGAAATTTGTGCCCTGGCAATGCTGAAGCACGCATGGGCAGGCATATATGGTGGTTCTGTTGAACTTGTCCATATTGGGTTTCATGGTCTAAGTTGATGAGGACGACTGACCAGGTCTCTTCCTCAACCAGGTCTCTTCTTCAAACTTATAGTATATATCATATATCAAAAATATATAGAAGCATAATAATTAGCAAAAAAGGAGACTGTGAATCTGAAGGTGAGTGGAGAGGGGTATATGGAGGGGTTTGGAGGGAAGGGTGAAATGTTATAATTATAATCTCAAAAATTAAAAAACAATCTTATATTCTATTCATAGTCTCATTTTAACTGTTTTAGTGTTAAATTTATTAAAGAGATAAAGGTTTTACTAATTTATGCACATTTTCCCAATGTTTTAGTTAAATGTCTAGATATAGTCATATAGCTGGTTTTATAAAATGAATGAATAATTGAAAATCACATTGTTTGGAGGAAAGTAAAAGGGGGAGAGATGGGAATAGATGTATTTGGGCTTGAGCAATGGTGTAGTTCACCATTGTACTGGTTATTCTTACAGAGGACCGAGGTTCAATCCCCAGCACCCACAGTGGCTCACAGCCATCTATAAATGCAGATCCCAGGCATCTGACACCCTCTCCTGTCCTCCAAGGAGACTACACACATGTGGTATACAGGTGTACATGCAGGCAAAATATCCCCGATATACACAATGATAATAATAAAAATAAAGTTTTTTAAAAGGAAATGTATGTGTTTGCTTTTATTTTGTTTTTTGTGCTATTTTTAGTCTTGCTCTCTGCTGATGTTTTAGAAAGAAAATTAGAACAATATTACACTATTTTAATAATAATAAAAGGCATAATTAAAAATGAAATTACTCTTGGAATTACAACTTTTACTAATATGCTAATTTTCCAGCTCCAAAACATACAAATTACAATTTAAACTTAATGCAAGGAACTGGCAATGACTTTTATTTTACATGTTTTGAAACTTAGATAGGCATAATGATATGTTTCTAAGTCCAGAGGAAAAGAGTTTTAATCTAATAAATCATGTGTCTGCACACGTATGAGAACAGGGCAGAGAGTTTACACATGATCTAACCCTGGTTCTCCACTAGTGTGAGAGTGCTTTGCCCCTAAAGAGATTGAGGGAATATGTGAAGATGTGACGGCCATCACATTAAAAGGAGGGTACAACAAAGCAGGCATCAGTCAGAGACTCTGCTAGGCACCCTGCAGTACCTGGACAGCTTTCACCACAGTCTTGGTCCCTAAGGACAGGACTCTGCTGATGCCGACTAGGTCTGCCCGCTGTCTGGGAAATGCAGAAGGGGTGATAAAGAAGAAGAAATGAAGCTGTTTATTTTTCAGTGTGGACTCCGCTTTCCAGATTTTTCTGTTTATGCGCAGGAATCCACAAGAATCTTACACTCCCTTCCTAACTGCTCCCCGGGCACAGGAGAGGGCTAAGTTTGGAAGCGCTAGACACAACCTCTCCTGTGTTGTTGTTGTGGGAGAAAGGGACAAATTCTCCTCAAGAAGGCTACCCTGTCGTGTTCCAAAACTGTCTGTGAAGGCAGAGGTTCAGACCAGCAGAAGCACAGTGTTCATTGTTTTTCTTGTGCCCTTGGCAATACGCCCCTAAGATTTATTCGTGTCAGTGTATGCGGAAGTGACTAGGACTATCCCAACACTACGTGGTCTCCAAACGTAGAGTCTACTATCTATTCATCGACACTGCAGTTCACACACACTCCAAGTTTATGCTTATTTTTCCATCACAATAATGCACATTCTTAGTGGTTCCTGTGGTGCTCAAATAAAACACGTTTTGATTTCCCTTAAACTTGGTGTCTCTGCCTTAGGCACCAGCCACATGGAGTCTTCTCATCAGGTCATTGCACATGTGCTAAGATAGGTTGTATATTCAGCGGAGTAAAGCATTGGTCATCATGTTTTATTCAAATCCCGATACTCATTTTTTAGGTTTTTAAAAGAAGCTTGCTTTTGTTTTTCTGTTTTTTGATTTTGTGATTGGCTTCTGCTTTATTTCCTGTAGTACACATATTTCAAAAATAAAAGCTTCTTTCAAATCCCAATAATTTTCAGGACTAACAAATCCAGTGTAGAGAGGGCAGCTCCCAGTACTGTATCAGAGTATCCTACAGAAGACTCTTTCAAGATGTGACCATTCCTATCTAGCTGCTTGGCTCACTTCCCAGCTACAAAGAGATAAGATGGGAAGCTGCTGAAAGAGGTCACTTTTCACCTTTGACGCTCCGGCTTCTCTGAAGAGGAAAGGGGAAACAATACTTATTTATACAGCATATAGTAGTGCACGGTATGTTTCTGCTAATGTGACACAAAAATAACACTGCAGTTCTTAATGAAACAATAAAGGCAAAACCACAGATCTATCTTACCATGATGAACCCTGTGATGGCTGGGAGTGTTAAGGACCAGTTCCAAGGGACCGAGGCTTCTGATGACCTGTGCATAATAAAAAAGAACCACACACATAGTTACCCCTGAGTGTGTCTATTCATTGCACAAACACATAGCAGTCACATGGGAGATGTGTTACAGAAAGTTTCAAGCTCATTCTATCTACCCCTGTCCATCACAGGAAGGTGGTGCTGATCAAACTGTCCGAGATACGGTATGACAGTCACAGACTTGCCTGACTCAGTTCAGTGGCCAGATTCTCATGGCTTACTGTGTCATCCCAGGAAAATCTGCTAAGCTCTTTTTCATTCAGTGCCTGCATTTCTAAAATAAGAATAGTAACAGTGCTGCAAAATAATGTAATTCCACATTTGTAAATGGGACTGTATCTTGCATTCACTGTGGCTAAAGGGAAAAACAGCTACTATTGGTCACGACATTCATATGTATAGGCAACATGTCAGTGGCACAGGGAAAGAACAGGATGACGGAAATAAAAGCCTGAACTGCTCATGACACAATGACAAAATGTAATGGGGGCATCTTACTTGGATACTTATTTGAGACAAAGCAACAATCTTAAACATTATCTTGTGGGTAATGAGAGGATTAGTAACAAAACCCATTTGATTTAGAATGATATAGGCATTGGTACTGGGTATGAAAGTACAATTTTACAATAGCATAATTGATGAGATCTAAACTTTGCTTGAAAATACTTTGGCAATGAAAATAGAAAGAAAAATAGAATATTTGACAGAAATGAATCAAAATCTCTGCTTAATAAAAGCAACCTACACAAAGACAGGAATCTTTCTACTTTTCTGAATTCTTGACAAAAACAGAAGTAGAAATGTATAGAAAAGAATTTATAATCTGTCAATATAAAGTGATGTTTATTAAGCCAGATGAAGGCATTAGTAAATGTCCAAACTCAGAAATATACTTCTATTTATTCATTTATTTTATTTTTAATTATGAATATATATGTGCTTCTTAGTATGAATTGTGCATCCAAGTGCCATGCCCAAGTAGGTCAGATGAGCTCCTAGAGCTGTAGTGAGAGACAGTTTTTAGCACCCAAACCTGGGTGGTGGGAACCAAATTCAGTTCTTTGCAATACAGTGCATGTTCTTAACCACTGGGCCATCTTTCCAGACCAAGAAACACTTCCTAATGGAAATTCTTCATTTATGTCGCTGTGCTTTGCTTTATTTTATTAATCTCTAATGTTAAAATAAGTTCTTTAATTGTTCTGTAGATATAAGAGGAGGGTGGCTCACATTATTTTGTACTTGTGGTTTCACTTATCCTCCTGGAACTGAAGATGGACCCTCATTGACAAACATAACCTATACCATAACACAGCCTCCACATGGTCACCCTATTGTCTGTTATTTACAGGCCTGAAAGGGAGTCCTTGCCTTCACCTCTATTGCTATTTCCTTAGGGTTTCTCAGTTTCTGTCTGAAATGGACAGATGTCTGCATGAACAAGAATGTGAATAATTACATGCCCTGTGCTAATTTAGATTTTTGTCTATTTCTCCATCCCTTTCCCTATTTCTGCCTTATAGCCTCTCTCCAGCCCTGCTTTCTTCTCCATGAGGTTATTAGATTACAAAGGTGTTATGTTTGGACTTATAATGATGCTGTCTTTGAGTGTGAATAGAATTACAATGTGATATCTTTGGCTGTAAATGGACTTATAATGGTGCTGTCATTGGGTGTAACTGGAGCTACAATGGTGCTGTTCTTGAGTGTGAATTGAGTTACAATGATGCTGTCATCATGAATGGAGTTACAATGGTGCTTCCTTGGGTGTGAATGGAGTTACAATGGTGTTGTTTTGGGGTATGAATGGAGTTACAATGTTTCTGTTATTGGTGTGAAGGAATTACAATAGTAATGTACTTGGGGCTTATGTAGCTACTACAGTGCTCTCCTTGGGTATAAATGGAGTTACAATGATGAAGTAATTGGGTGTGAATGTAGTTACAATGGTGATATCCTTGCATGTGAATGGAATTACAATGGTGTTGTCTTTGGGAATGAATGGAGTTACAATGGTTCTGTTGTTGGTGTGAAGGAATTACAATTGTGCTGTCCTTGGGTGTGAATGGAGCTACAATGATGATGTCCTTCAGTGTGAATAGAGCTACAATGGTGTTGTCCTTGGGTGTGAATGGAGTTACAATGAAGTAATTGGGTGTGAATGGAGTTACAATGCTGATGAAACTGGGTGTGAATGGAGTTACAATGGTTCTGTTGTTTGGTGTGAATAGAATTACAGTGGCGCTGGCCTTGGGTGTGAATGCATACAATGATACTGTCCTTGGGTGTGAATGGAGTTACAATGGTGATGTCTTTGAGTGTGAATGGAGTTACAATGGTCTTGTTGTTGGGTGTGAATGGAGTTATAATGGTGATGCAGAACTATGTGACAGAAACATTCCCACCCCCTCCTCTTCCCTTCTCATCTCCTTCCTTTTTTCCTCCTTTTTATGATTCCTTCCTTTTTTCCTTTCTTTCATCTGTCCTACCTGTCCATCTATCTTTCTGTCTTTATTTTTAATATCTGACCTGGGGTAGGGGTGGGGTGTCCTATCCACTTATTTTCTGGTTATTTCTAGAAGAAATGTATTTTAATCTCGAAATCCATCTTCTTTTCCCTATCAGAATGGTAGAATTCATTTGGACTTCGAGGATTGTGGTTTCTTATTAATAATTTTAGCACTGTCATGTACTTTGACTCTGTGTCTTGCATTTGTTAGAGTATAGCCCTATGAAATAAAGCATAAAACTATTGTCTCACAAATATAGTGTTAGTCACAGAGTTTGAGAAGGAGCAGTGTGTTTTATTTCTTATAGCCTATCACTACATCATGGTCTACTGGTGGAAAACCTCGTGTACAGAAGGGTGGTTGGTGATGGCAGAATGGGAGAGTGGCCTCCTCAGCCCTCAGAACATTACCAACTGATGATTTTGGTCCGACTTTTGGTCTCTGGCAGAGAACCAGATGGGAAAGGAGAAAGCCATTTTACCCATGTTTGTCTCTCTCTGGTGCCTAACATTTGTTACAAAAACAAACAAGAAGAGGGGTGGAGGGGACTCCACTAAGCGGCTTCTGCTTACCAGATGGGTTTCTGAAATTGAGTCCTGGCATGTGTGCATCTCGATCCAAAGCCACCCAAGTGAGTGCCTTCAGATGCCTGGAGTCTGGGCTGTGCGGCATGCTTTTTTTTTTTTTTTTTTTTTTAATGTCAAGTTCTTTTCTTTAGAGACACCTTTTGTTCCTTTAGGCCAAAATTAGTGGGATCAATATCGAAAACTCCTTTGAAATATTTTAGGTAAAAGCCAAGTATGACACATCAATCAATCAATCACAGTTAAATTCTCTGGTACTGTGCCCATGAGTACCATAGAGTTGAGGAAGACCACCACAGGGCAGATGGACTCATCATTGACAAACCTGTCAGAAGCTCCCATGTAAAAAAGCTCTCTGATTCAAAGTCATGGAGAATTCATTAATATTTAATAAGAGCTGAGCGTAACGATTTAATTATCGCCCACTTTTGCAAATTCAGCCATTTAGCAATTCTACTATATCTAGCTGAAACTCAACTTCCTGAAAACATGTTAGTTACTCTGGGAAAAATCGGACCTATTCTAAGTTTGCAAAAACATTGTCCTCATGTATTGGATTTAAGTGAGTTATCTAAAAATGCAAAGATTTATTATGATAGGGCTTAAATATGGTGCAGGTCAATTTTCTATCATAAACAAAAAAAGCAACAAAATGTGAAAATCTAGGGGCTAAGTTACTCATCTACATCTTCAAAGATTATAAGCCATGAAGTCTTTCTAATTTCACTTGAAAAATGCTTCATTTTATTTTTTTATATTGCCTCTGTTAAACACATAGAAAATGATTTTCCATCAAGTAAACTGAATTTAAACCCATATAACCCTAATAAGAAGGAGCAACTAATTTGACTACATCAAAGTGAAAATAATTCCACTTATTTATAAAGGTTTAAGCATTTACAAAGGTAGTTTTGTACCAGGTGTACTTCTTAGGTCTTTGAAGCAATACACTTGGTCTTGTAATATTTTGCTTTAGATTTTCTGATCTGAGTTATATGGGTAGCCAGAAAAGACATGGGAAA
This sequence comes from Dicrostonyx torquatus, assembly GCA_028555095.1. NCBI lineage: Eukaryota > Metazoa > Chordata > Mammalia > Rodentia > Cricetidae > Dicrostonyx > Dicrostonyx torquatus. The sequence continues at coordinate 9,887,122 of JAQHUG010000014.1, read as the reverse complement.
GCCTCAGAAGGTCAGAAATACTTAGATGGTTGAGATCAAGTTTTATGATTATTTTTCTGGTAAGAAAATTTTGTTTTTATCATAGACTGGAAGGGAAATATAAATTTTCAGATATTAGTAACAAAGACCCGCATCTAAGCAGAGATGTCAACAATTATTTTCTTTGCCCTTCCTATTTCTGTTGTGCTGTTTTTATTCATATCATTAAATCTTGGGTGTGGATTTGTTTCCCAGACTTAAAAAAATCTTAACATTTTTGATTATTCTTGAAATAATTATCTCTTCTAATAAGACAATTACATAGATCATGTTTATTTTCAGAATAAGAAATTATAAATGTGTAGTTAGCAAAAATTAAGGGTTTTTTTTTATAGTGAATTTCATGATGTTACAGATCAGACCCTGTCCATCAGAAGAGCTCTGGGTCATTTGCTAGACTCATCACATAGTCTCCTTCCTCTAACAGCCACAGGCTCCTTCCTTCACACTGCAGTCTGTATTAGGACTGGTGAAGAGTTTGAATATAAAAACAAGTGATCAATTACCATGCGATGCTGTCATTATCCCTGCATAGCATTTCCTTTCACTAAAAACCTGTTTCAAGGTCTTAATTTCTCTTTTGGTGTTCTGGGAACCAAACCCAAAGCCTCATACATAAGAAGTTAACACTGTTTGAGCTATTCTCATAGAATATGTCATCCATAATATGATGATGCCACATGAGAGACCACATTCAAAGACATCATAACTCCTGAGTTAATCAGAGTTCAAGCTGCCTGTGAGCTGTTCTGGGAGGGACTTCCACTGTTCCCTCATCTTACTTGCTTTAATCCACCCCTCTTCCATGTCTGGTAGACTCTGACCTTCCCTGAATATATTCCTTCCACATTCTCTACTCAAACTACTGAATTTTTTCAATGATAATTTTGGAGATTATCATTAATGAATAAAGAAACTGCTTTGGACCTATAGCAAGGAAGAACTTAGGTAGGCAGGGAAAGCAAGGTTGAATGTTGGGAAGAAGAAGGGCGGAGTCATGGAGCCACCTGCGGAGATAGACATGCTGAAATTTTGCTGGTAGGCCACGACCTTGTGGTGATGCACAGATTAATAGAGATGTGTTAAATTAAGATATACGAGTTCGCCAATAAAAGCTAGAGCTAATGGCCCAAGCAGTGATTTAATTAATACAGTTTCTGTGTGGTTATTTTGGGTCTAAGCTAGCCGGACAGCCAGGAGGAACAAGCAGCCTTCTCCAACAGTTTGCTCTGCCCCCACTTCCAATTTGGAAGCATGTGAAATCATTAATTCTTGTGTCTCTTTTGTTCTATGTCCAAGCTCAACATCCCTCATACTATAAGGCAAATTCAGTAAGGAGGATGCCTTACACTTCTTGTTTTCTACAGCATAAATGGAGCTTCATCAACTCCATGACAGCTCAGCAGGAGCCCATTTATAAGATCACCATGCCCTCCCATTCTCACATTCTTATGTTTTCATAGCAACGATTTGCTCATCCAGGTGTAATGGTTTGATTTATCATGAAGGCAGGGAGTGCTATTGACCTCTAGTGTATAGAAGGCTTACTCCTGATAGCCAGTTTAATTGTACAGGACAATGCACATGATCAAATAAGGTAATATGGAATGTGCTCAGAACTGAGGTTGAATATACCACACGGATACAGATACCTCTCCTCCAGGCCCTTTCAGCTCAAGGGGAGATTATGAAATGATTTGAGGACTTTCCTTTGGATGTTGGAGGATTGAGTCTGGTTGTCATTCTCAAGAACAGAGGTAATAAATCCATCCAGAACAATGGGATTGAAATGAGGAAAGTAAGACCAAGTATAAAAACTAATCAAATGTTTTGGCAATTAAAAGCACAGCCAGGTGAAGTGGAGATGAAGACAAACTACAGAACAATATAGGACATAAAATGGGTTAAATCAAATCTGATGGTCATTGTCAGGGGAACCCATTTAATGATTCTTGAATTCTTAGAATGTAGATTTGAGAAAAACACAGAAAAATGTATTACTGTGTCACCTGGTTGTTTGTAAGTAAGTTTTGGAAAATCCTTATATTCTGCTTACCCTAGAGTCACAATCAATGTCTTAAACAGATGAAAGGCTGGTGAGCCTGTTGTCTTGTCTCAGTGATCAGTTTGGAATGATTCCACTGTGGTGAAATAAAATGAACAGTAAATCCACTAATTAATGCCTCTCACCAGCTGATCACATGTTTCCCATTTTCTGACTGTCACCCATTACCTGAAAACATTGCCTTTTTCAGTTCAAACCAAAATGTCACTTGGAGTAGGAACGATGTTCAGAAACAATTCTATTCTCAGTAATTTTCCTATTTTAAATTGTTTCTTAGGCAGGTAACATGTTCTATGCAATTTTTGTTTTCAAATATTCTTTAGAAATGGTGATTTCTCTATTCATTTTGCAGTAAGAGGTAAAAAATCTGTTAACATTCACAGAGCAGTGTTGGCACACCCTTTAATCCGAATACTTTGCAGAGGTAAGCAAATCTTTTGAGTTCAAGGCCAGCCTGGTATACAGAGTGAGTTCCAGGACAGTTAGAGCTACACAGAAAGACCCTGTCTCAAAAAAAAAAAAAACAATAAAAAGGCTATTGACATATTGAAATTGGAAAGCATCACTTTCAACAAAAATATTCAGTTAATTTACTACAAATCAATGCATTAAAATTCCTCAAAAAATGCATTTTCTTACCTCAGTCCAGTGAGAAGTAAGAAAATAACAATAATGCTTCCTAAATCTTTAAGCAAATATGTGTTTCTACTTTGTTATCAAATTTTAGAAGAATGTTGAGAATACCATGTAATAGTTCTTTCAGGTTTTATATATGAAAATGGCTGTTAAAATACTAAAATACAGACTTGAAAATCCATAGGGATATTTATAACCACTTTTCAGAAAGAATTCATGAGTCTATGGCTCATTTTAAAGTTATTTCCAAGTAAGAAATTGTTACAAATAATCTTCCTTCCTGTGTGAGAAGTAGCACAGCTAATGGGTACAGTATGTTCTAGGGAGCATGTGTTTTTTGAGAGTTCTCTTTCTAAAACTGACTATGATAGATCCTGGGGAGCAAGTGCCTTGAGTACACAGACATCTCCACCACAGGAGCAATGGCGGCACTGAGATGAACATGACTTAGAGTGGTGACATGGACTGTAGCTGCTCAAGACTTAGGACATCAGGCATGATTGATGGAGCAGAGGCCCAGATCACTGTGGGTCTCCTCATTCCAATGCATCCAGTATGAAAAAAATACTATGTCAGTCCCTTAAGCATTTATCAGCTGTCATTTATCATCATTGTTATGTTTTATTTAACAAAGAAATATACACCTTAAGTGCAACTGAGAGTATAAAGATTTCTCAGGTAAAACAGTGCCAAGATGCCATGGAACTCAAAATCAAGTGAACTAACAGTTATAATGCAATGAGTGTTTTCTTCATAGTTTAATATCACACTCTTTCTCCTGCTGTTCACCATCTTAATTTCCTTCCTTCCCCCTCTCCTTTTTGCTTATTAATTATAATCAGAAATCTATGAATGAATTAATAATCTAATATTTGTACATATAAATGTATATAATATCTATAAATACTTTTTATAATTTTTATATTATTTGTGTATGATTTTGAAATATGAATGGTTATAAATACTTGTCACCCTTGAACAGTCATATTTATTCCAATTTACAGATAGAAAACATGAAGAACACACATGTCAATGTATATGTCTGTCTTATGTTTACCCCTATTAAATCTACATCTCATATATTAAATATATTCTCAAATCCCAAATGATTACTGCTTTAAATACTAAATTACCAATAAGCACTTTTTTGTAATGTATAAATAACTGAAGCATTTAAATATGATCTGAATCTTATATTTAAGGTAATTTTTATATTTAACTGAGCAAGATCTGTCTTAGCATTCAAGCACTCTGGTTCTTGTCAGTTGCTAAGAACTTTCACAGGAATTTAGAAATCAAGTGAAATGAACTTCACAGGGACTTCTTAAGAGAAGTTCTTTACAAGACTGAGTAACACCCAACAGAAAGTCAAAATTATGATAAAATATATTAACAAAATATCAAAAACAATAAATTGCTCTTTTGTCCTCTCTTGGGACTGACAAGAAAATCACTCATCTTTTTTTTTTTCTTTACAGTGACTACTACATATGTGATTGTGTTGAATTCATAATCAGTTTGAGTTCATAGTTGGTACAAACATTATATAGTAAGAAACAACCTGAGTTTTCTTCCAGATCTCAGGGTGAAAAAACTTATAGTAAAAATGCAAGCTCTAAACAGTCACGTGGAGTGATTTAGAAGTCTTTGTTCACTTCTTCATTGGCCAGGAGGCCATCAACATCAGCGTCATCCATTCTGTATTTCTTAGATACACAGGACTCTTGTTCTAAGATTTCTTGAGAGGACATGCAAAAGAAAGTACAGTGTTGCATCTGGGAACTGAATGATTTACCTCAAATGATGTCATAAAATGTTACAGAATATTATAGAAATGTACATTTCACTGTTAGTAGCACAGCCACAATTCTTATTTAAAATTTAAAAAAGAATGCTGTAAAATTCTTGAACCACATATATCTATATATTAAAAATACTTTTAGTTGTTATTGGTTGATTATTAATACTCATTGTTTTCTTTGTTAAGAGCTTAATTATTTTAAGGATTTGTTGAATATTTTATATTGCTGAAGGTCTGTTGAAGAAGTGAAAAACAAAACCTTAATTGCATCCTCCACCAGTATTGCTATGTTAATTCAGGACAACACACTCTAGTATTTAGACAGATGGCGGTGGCAGCCATGTTAGCGCCAATCTCTCTACAGGGAAGCAAGCAGGAGAAAGCAGAGTTCTTAGGATATGTGCTTGTCTGCCTAGTTTTACACTTTGAAATCCTGGACAAATGCTGATTTATTCATGGCCAGATGTTTTCCTACCTGATTCGGCAGTTTACCACACCAGTAGGCATGCAATATGGAAGTAGCTGACTTTCCACACCAAGGAGTGAAAAAACAATATTTATAGTTTGGAAATAAAACAATCGTTAGGGATCAAGACTGTTGTGATCATAAAGCGCTTCATAGGGAGTATATTTCTGAGGGATCTGTAGCCTAGGTTTAAAGGCTTAAAGTCTTGGTTTGAACAGAGTCTGGCATTGGGCTATGTTTACATAGTAAACAAGTTTTAAAAGACTGGGTTTATAATAAATTATCTGGGAGGTTGATTCTTGACACTTCCGTTTACAGGAGTCTTTTACAAGAAAACACTGTTAGTACAAGGTTGGCATTTATTTAATTTGTTTTAACTTACACTTAAATCACTTTTTAAAGAAAAGAAATACAAGCAAATTCTAAACATGTTCCTTCAAGGAGAGATGCATTCCTGGTGACTTATTTTTTAATCATTATTTTTTTAAATTAAAATATAATTAAAAATTTTCTTCTACTTCCTTTTTTCCCTGTTGCTCCTCGCATATGTCCCCCCAATCTCTTGCTCCACCTTGAATCCATGAGTTCTTTTCTTTACCAGTGACATATTTATAATACCTTTTTAATTACCAGAGGAAAACAGGAAACAGCCATAGTCACAACCACATTAATCTTAAAAAGTCCACTCTTAAGTATCATTTTGCCAGTTCGTGTGTCCAATGATAAAATCAGCCACATTGTTATAAATAACATGATGCAACTCTAAAAAGAAATGCTTGAAAAACTGATAAATTGAGTAGTCTATGTGAGAAATCCACCCCGAGAGCTGGAGAGATGGCTCAGTGGTTAAATGTACCTCCTGGTCTTGCAGAGGGCCAGGATTCTATTTCTAGCACCCACGCAGCAGCTCACAACCACCCACAACTCCAGCTTCAGGACTCTGATGACCTCTTCTGAACTCTGAAAGTTAATAAGCATACACATAGTGCATATACTGGAAGGATGGCAAAATAACCATAATCATTAAATATGTATAATTTAAGAATTCTACTCCCAGAAGTCCTGAAATGTATGCTGCATGCATTTGAATATTGTAAAACTCCTGTTTTGACATACTGCTTTATAATCATATTTCCAAATCAACAAAGAACATACGAGTCTCCAACCTGGTTTTCCTTCTCAAAAAGTAAATCTCCTTACAGTTATTCATTATTAATATATTTGTCAAAGGGGCTGGAGAGATGGCTCAGAGGTTAAGCGCACTGCTGCTCTTCCAGAGGTCCTGAGTTCAATTCCCAGCAACCACATGGTGGCTCACAACCATCTGTCATGAGATCTGGTACTCTCTTCTGGCCTGTAGGAATACATGCAGGTAGAACACTGTATACATAATAAATAAATGGATTTTAAAAATGTATTTGTCAAGAATATTTAGAAGTACAAATCTGTTTAAAGTCAAATATTTCTTTGTGTCTATGTGTGTGCCTGTTCATGTTTGTGTGGGTGAACAGGTGTGTGTGTGTGTGTGTGTGTGTGTGTGTGTGTGTATGAGAGAGAGAATGTTGGGATAATCTTTTTGTGCAGTGTGTGAAGATGTGTCTCTATTTTACTTCATCTGCCTAAGGCACCTTCTGGTTTGTTTAATAAAGAGTTGAACGGCCAATAGCTAGTCAGAAAAGGACAGGCAGAGACAAGAACTCTAGGGAAAATCTAAGGTACAAGAGATTTGCCAGCTAGATATGGAGAAAGTTGGATTTATGGTACTGAGGAGGGATAATGAGTCACAAGGCCAAATGTAGATTAATATAAATGGATAAATTTAAGATTTAAGAACTAGTTTGGAACAAGCCTAAGTTAAGACCAAGCTTTTTTACTCTTAATAAGAAGTCTCCATATCATTTCTTTTGAGCTGTCAGTCCAAAGAAAAAGTGACTATGAGAAAAAGCATATTTAAAGGCAAATATTATAAAATAAAATTTCAATCAGTAGAGTAGAATATGCAAGGAGTATATGTATTACATTATTTTGCCCTTATAAGAACAACATCTGGTACATGAGTTATTTTAGCTAACAATTTCAGACTGCAGTCTATCAGAGTAGTCTATCAGAATAAAGACCCAGGGTTTGGAGATTGAGAGAATCTTCTTAGGCTGAATCATCCATAGTTAGAAACACAGAGCAGAGAATATATACATCTTGTGCTTAACTCACTGTCTCCACTCCTTTATAGTACAATATTTTCAGCCTTGGTAATGATGCTACTTGCAAGGAGCTGTATCTTTTCATGGCAATTAATAATATAGCCATACACAGGTATGCCTCATACCAACTTGATCCAGATAAGCAAATTCTTTAATTATTTTAAAGCTTATATACTGCATAAATTTTAGTCAAAAGAATGGTTCCTGAATTGGATCTCTGACTGCTTATATCTTGGTATCACTGAATGCTTATTAAGTGGGACTTATTTCCCCTAGGAAACAATACATAAATACCGCTCTGGGGGACCTAAAATTCTACTTAGAGGGTATATTCAACTCAAGCAACACTAAAGAAGTGACTGAAATAATTATCCCTTTGATGAGATAATGTTCTTTTACCTCCCAGAAATTCTGACCCTTGGACTGTCACTTATGACTGAATTAATTCTATCTGATTTTCTGAATTAGTCAGAAAAGGATAACTTTTATTTTATTCTCCTCTACAGCTCTTGGATTTGTTCAGAGACCACACGGATACTGAAAATCATGTACTCCCTCCATTTCTGCCTTCCTGATGTGGCTGCTTGCAGTTTGCCTTTTCCTTTACTCCATCTTCATCTTCTTCATCCTCTTGGCACCTGCTAAGATTTTCAGCTTTCTTTGACTGTTTTTTCCCTAAGAAATTTGGTTTTGAGATTCCTTCTGAATCCACCCTCAAATTATTTAATTTATGAGACTAAGAACCCCGAGTGGGACCCTAGTTTCCCTGTTAATGCATGGTAGGTAGCTCAGGTGAGACGAGCCAAAATTTCTGATAATAATTACAGGAATTACTTCCTGCAGTTGAACCTGCTGTATTTTCAGTAATAGTCACCATCTGCTGCCAAGGGAAGCTTCTCTGATGAAGGGTTAGAACTACATTTCCTGATGCCACAGTCTCTACTGATGCAGCTACAACACACCTCCTACAGCCAAGGCCCAGAGAGGACTTAAAAAGTAAGAACAAGAGGACCAGGAAAATCTGCTGCCAGTTGGTGTCTGTAAAAATGAAAAGAACCTTTACTCAGGATATCTTACCAATAGGGCCACCTTAACAAAACCTGAGAAGTAGCACACTAATGTACGTTCTAAAGTGGGAGGGGGAAGTCTACAAGGTCACACCTGACACCTGTTGGGAGTGGGAGAAGCAGTCTTTCCCAGTGATGAGTCTCTAATTGAATATCCAATACCAACTGGTCATCCCTGATATCATATACATACAAGTAATACTAGATGAACTGGCCAAGTTGTTTCATGTATTTAGGTATAAAATATAGGCAAAAGGGCTATGAATTCACACTGGAGTTAGGCAAGGGTAGGGTGGGGAACTTTACAGGAGGCTTTGGAGAGAGGAAAAAGAAGGGGGAAATAATTCATTTTATTTTACTTTTTACAAAAACATTACTTTTGTTGTCCAGATTAATAACTATCTATCAGAAGACTTTCCTCTAAAGAAAAGAATCAGGCTATTGTCCCATAATTAAGGCCTAATCTGAAAACAAGCCCTGACTCATAGAGACAGTAAAATGTCCAAAGAAAAATTGTCCCAAAGACTTTAAAAAAAGTAGTTTCTTCACTGTGTTCTCTTTTTGCCATTGTCCAGTCTCAGTCTTTGAGGGTGTTCCACTTTTCTCTGCAGTAGACTTGTCCTGTCTTTTCTACTATACCCTAAGCTCTTGTCTGAATTCTTAAAGTAGAGGCCAGAGAAAGATCCTGATAACAGAAATGAAAGGGTATAAAGGATATCTTAAGAATATGACTTGACTTGGGAAGACAAGTAGAGACTGAGGCAAGCCCACTCAGAGCCTTGAAAGTTACTGTATGGAGAAAAACAAGTTGGCACAAATAAATCTGGAAATTCCCCAGCTGAGGTCAATTAAAAGGAACTTTACATCACTAGCCCAGGCTGGGGCCACTCCAGGTTATCTGAATGAGGCCTATGACTATTGTAATACTAATACATATCCTTGAATATGGAGTTACATTATAATACATACACTTGGGTGGAAATATAAGATGCTGGCAAGACTATAAACAATGAAGATATATGTATAATTTATGTGAAATAAAGTATGCAAACAGAATCCAAACTATGCAAATGAACCCCCAAACCGTGCTATATAACAAGTATCCCTATCTTTGTGCATTGTTACTGTCTGAGCTACTAAACTTTTGGGGTCCTGCCCGTTCCCTTCCTTTGTAATAAAACCTCCCATTTGCTTGCTGTTATCCCAGTACCTTTCTTGGGGACAAAAGAACCCAGAACCTCTCCACAGTTTCCTTCTGAACTGAACTCAATATCAGCTGCTATGATAAAGAAGCATATTGGTGCATGCTAATTTAGAAAAGATAGCAGACTTCTTCAGACATAGCGAAAATAATACTGGAAAGAAGTTAGAGTTTAAGAAAATAATAAAAAGTACAGATAAAACAAACTATTGGAGACTTATAGTAGATTTATTATTTAATTTTGTTGATTTCCCTAAAAGAAAACTGACAGGTTAAGTCTACAATAAATATAATATTTGGAGAATTATACAATGTGCATAATTAATGTACTTAAGAACACTATTCAAAAGATAGAGAGGTCATAAATAATTATTACAAGAGTCCTAGACCAGAATTCAAAGTTGGGGTGATTACAACACATTGGCTGTCCCACTCACTCCAAATTCAGCAAATAAAAGTAATGTTGAAAAGGTCAGAAAAGATTTTAACCAAAATCTTTATTTGGAAAGATAAGAATTATACATTTCAGCCTGTCTTGCATTACTAACAAGAGCCTTAAGCACACAGAGGAAGAAGGGTGTTGGGGACAAAGGGTATGTTTAGTTAAACATTGACAGTCTAACTCAATCATATCAGCTTTGATTTTGCAAGGTAGCCTTAGGCAATCTTCATATTGTCATGGGACAAACTGATTCCCATTAGACCAGTGTTACTGCCGACCCGAGTTAAACACATCCTCAACTCCCGATTCACATTTGCACGTGTAGTGCCCATAGAGACAAGCATGCATACACACATATTACATAAAAAGTTTTTTTTAAGTCATTACTAAAATAACCACTATTAACAGAAAGAGGGCAAGAGAGAGAATTACGCAGAAAGACAGACGCAAGGACACAAGCCTAGAGAAGACACCTGTAACTGTCATTATCTCTTATCTTCTATTCTAGCTTCTTGCCAAAGTGATGAATCAAGAGAAGTAAAGACAGTAATCAGACACAACTAAAAGAAGAATGAAATAGATGGTTCCTTTAACATTGTTGTCCAAAAATCTGATAGGGAAATGCCCGCAAATGTCGCAACCTCCACCTTACCGCTTACTGTGAGAGGTCTGTGTAAAGGGATATGAATAAACAGTGAAAGAGATTGCCAAAGCAGAACTAACATGATAGTCAATTCCCTATTTAGAAAGGTACTAGGACCGTCTGATAAATAAAACTGTTGGAATGAGTGCATGTCTGTGGAGCACTGCGTTCTTTGCTCGGGATCCAGAGTGAATCTTGGTCTAAACGATGTGTCATCAGCCTAAATGACAGAAGTTTAAATGTAATGTAGACGTCAAGGTAAAAGTTAAAACTCAAAAAAAAAAAAAAAAAAGGACAGAATAAAAGAAACAAATTAACAAAACAATACAGGAAACCTAAGCTAAAGAAGCAAAGCTGAACTAACATTCGTCAAGGGTTTCAGTTTAATGTTATTAAACCCATCAAATCGTGATTCCAATCATTAGTCTCACAGCATTAAATTAATTTTGTATAGGATTATAGCACTCTAGATGAAGTCAGGTGATTACCACCATCCTGTGATGATGCAGCTAAACCTTGAACACTTAACACCTAAGAAATGGACATTTATAGCTTTGAAGTTTAAAACTTGAATTTAAAATTCTTCTTATTCTGTACTCATGCATTTATAGAATTGTCAATGCCCTAGATCCATGAGAAGTCAATCTTTAGACACTAAAATCTCAGCAACAGCTGGACATGATGTGTACACCTTTAACTCCAGCACCCTGGATGCAGAAGCAGGTGGATTTCTGTGAGTTCCAGTCCAGCCTTATTTACAAAATAACTTACAGGATATTCAAAGCTATGTACAGTGACTTTGTATTCCCTGCTTAAAAAATGTATCAGAACAGACTGTCAAGACAATTGTGAGGTTTTTATGTAACTTTCAAAATGGAGGTGGGACTAAGTTACCCCTATTTCTTTTCTAAAAGAACCCTCAGTGAAATAATAACAAAAACATCAAGCTTGATTTTTGTCTTATGTATGTTCTATTAAATAATTTGTGCTCATTTTTTTCCTTTCCTCACATCCTCAGAGGTATCAATTTGACAGAAATGACTTTTTTCCCTTTCAGAAAAACCACTGTCTCCTTAACCAGCTTCCCACTCTGTAAGAAGCAGACCTTGAGGATGGTGGAAAAGAAAGCTGTTCGTGAATGGACCAAGCTACAAGGCCAACACTGGAATGATTGCAGTTCACACAAGGTTTTCTCAACTAGAGAGTCACTCCACTGATGCTGGATAGTTGAGTGCTTAGGAAGCTCAGAAGATATTAGCAAGAAGCGAATTGTTCTTCAGTCTGAATGTGCACACTTTGCTAGATTGGAGTCAATAATTTTAGTTTCTGCTTTTACTCTGTGTGGTTACACTTAAAAACAATTAATGAAATTGTGAGTGTGTGTCCTGTGTGACCCTTGTGTCCCAGGGTTCATGTGGAAGTCTGAGGACAACTTGCTTGAATAAGTTCTCTTCCACACTGTAGGTCTCAGTGATTAACCATATATTGTCAGGTTTGGGAGCTTAGATTATGTTAATTTTTAATGAACAAAGTAAGACAAGCACACTTTGAAAACATGTTCTTTTAAATTATCATCCATGGGGGCTGGAGAGACGGCTGAGTAAATGAGAGTACTGATTATGCTTTGCAGAGGCCTGGGATTCAGTTCCCAGCACCCAAATAATGGCGAACAACTGTCTGTAACTCCCTTGAAAGTCATTTGACTTCCCCAGGCATTTTGTGAATGCTATAATACACATACTTACACATGCACACACACATACACACACACGTGTGCACATGACACACAAACACACACACAAGTATATAAATATTTAAATACTAAAAATAAAATCAAATTTTCTCCACCTGGTGTCTATTCAATTCATCTTCCCCCAGAAATCACCACTGCACCAACCTTTTCAGTTTCCTCCTAAATAATTCTCTTACTTGTCAACCAATAAAAATATGTTATCTGAATTTCACAGCTATGGAAATTGTCAGGAATGAATTCATACCTTATGGCACAACTGAAACAGTAAGTTTATTAAATGGGGGCTTGCCTCTCATGCAATCCGTCTAAGGCAGCTCTGCTTGTTTAACTTCCACGCAGCATGTTTAACAGGCACCAACATGTTGCTATTCATCTGGAAAGGCAAGCAGCCAGGGGAACTGAACTTTAAATAATCCCCCACTGGCATTTGATCTCTACTCGTCTTCTGAGGAGGCACTTGGACCTTGGCTCAATGACTCTTGGAGAGACACAGGAGAGGCATTAGTTTCTTAGACATCATCATTCCGTATCCTAACTAATACTGGGCCTGACACAAGGCATGACCTTGGACAGAGCCGCTGTAAAAATGTTACCCTCCTTTAACACCTCCAAGTAAATCAGGAGACTGCTTCCCTTTCCTGATTTAAAGAAATTTTGTCTTTGACCTCTACAGTCAGAACTGGCCTCGACAACTTGTTCAGATGACTGTAGTATGAGCTTGTTTGATATATGTTAACTATCATAAAAAAACAGTATTTCATGATAGACCTTTAAATAATATACATATGTCCAAAGTCGGGGTAGCTGTGTTTCTATCCCAAGCATGTAGGCAGAGTGAGATAATGGAAAATGAGATGATGCTTCTCTATGCCATGTTTTGGTGTCTGGTGAAGGTATGATTGGTGATATGGTGCACCACAATGTACCACGATCAATGTGTTCAATGTCAGAACTTCAAAAGGCTGCCAGTAAGTGCAAATGCTCTAAATAAGTCTCCTGTTCATATAGCAATTTTCCTGAGTCTACGTTACATCTATATTTAACAGTAAAATGAAGATGAATAGGTCATAATCTAGATGGTTGCTTAGTAATTTATCTGCAATCATTCAAGCCTGAGGATCTGAAAGTCTTTAGAACTGAGAAGTTCTGCATTCAGTTTTCAAGAGAAAACAAAGTAAAATTCTAATAATAAATTGAACAAGTTTAAACAAACACAAACTCTTGAATTAAAGTAAAATTACAAAATTATTTTCTTATTTTCTGTAAATTCTAAATATGTTTCAAGTGATCTTCACACACACAAACACACACAGAGACAGAGACAGAGAGAGAGAGACTTCTATCTCTAAATTGAAATGGATTTCAACATCTCTTGTTGAGTAATGTTTAATGAACTGTAATACTGCGAGATATTGTAGCAAATACAGTATTAAAATGTTTTGGTACTTAATAGTTCAAAAATTATTTTATTTAATTGGGACCAACCAACTGGCTTCATTGCATCTTATAAACTTTGCAATATATATTCAGAATAAAAGGAATAAAAATGAACAGATGTTTCTCCTTAAAGAAGGCAGACTAAGATTTTTCTTACACAATAAATCAGCTGCTGGTACATTTCTAGGACATTGCTTGAGGCTGTTTTAGTATAAAATTTTTAGCACACACACACAAACACATACTCACACTTACCTCGGTGTGGATCCAAAATTGGTACAGGAGATTGAATTGAATATGAACAGCAAACACTGAAGGTGGTATGAAGAGGGCCAAAGGAGAGTAGAAAATCTGTAAGAGAAAAAAAATCTACATCACTTTAAAATCATGAGTCCTCAACAGAAGCCTTATTAATGGTCCTTCAGCAAACATAATTTTCCATGTATTTTATGGCCCTCTCACTTTGCAATATTAATTTTCACATAGTGATAAGATTTCAAGTTATAATCTTCTATTTGGAATTTAATGTTTTGTAATTAAAGCATCACAGGCTGTGTGTTATTTCATTACAGTTGGAAGATTAGATGTGTTTTCTGGAAGTAAAGTGATGGCTTCTAATGCATAAATACTTTATTGAAGCAAAATTATAATGCACATGCCTTTGTACCTTGACCACTCCCAAATGCCTAAGTGTTCCTAGCATTTTCAATAATAAAATGCAATCATAATAAAAGAAAAATATGTGGCATAATGAAAGAGTAAAATGTTTCTGTTTTAATGTTTATATGATAGATTAAAGGTAAAAGATTTCTTAGGTTTGTATCAAAGTTATTAAGGTAGGAGGCATAATGTGAGGACAGTGGAATCAAGTCAAAGGGTCCAGATTGTCTAAAAGAGGCATATTACCATGCCTTGGAAAAACACCTTTTCCTTAAGCCCCAAACTGCTTAGAACTGACTAGCAAGTATGTTTTGTTGTGGAATCCTAACAGCTTGTTCCTGTGAACAGTCTTATATGGTCAGAATAATTGCCCTGGAAGAAAACCAAAAGACAAAGTAGATTTCAGAAGAATCTGACTCCCCCTAACACTTATGATTTTATAGAATTCATATTTCTAAAATGCTGCACATTTTCAAAACCCCTCACCTGAATGCTATGATTTAATGCTTTGTTGTTATAAAGTTTTTGTCACAATCATAGAGTCATTTGAAGGATATTTAGTAATGGGGTTGCATTGGAAATGAGACATTTATATAATTTTTATTTATGCTTTAAATTTAAGTCATCTAAAATGTAAGATTTTACCACTTGCAAACAGGATGGGTTTCATCATTTTCCAAAGAATTTTTTTTTTTTTTTTGGCTTTTCAAGACAGGGTTTCTCTGTAGCTTTGGAGCCTGTCCTGGAACTAGCTCTTTTAGACCAGGCTGGTCTCAATCTCACAAAGATCCGCCTGCCTCTGCCTCCCGAGTGCTGGGATTAAAGGCGTGCGCCACCACCGCCCGGCCTGGTTTCATCATTTTCAATAGATAAAAAAGCAATGGTTCAAATCAATGGGCAATAAGAGAATATACATTTCTCATTCAGGAACTCAGCTTCCCAATCATGGTTTTATTACAGACTTCTTTGTGAAGGTAAAAAGAAGAGTTTTTAGCCCTCTTGGTTCCTTAAATTAATAGTAAAGAAAAAATTTAGAAATCTAACCACCTACTGAGTTTCAAAAATGCTATTGTAGTGTGTGATATAGAATAGTGTATAATATAAATAAAGCTTGACTAAAAAAGAATAGAAAATAAATATTTTGAATGTTCAATGAATAACATTTTTGGAAAGACTGCATCTAACAGATGGATACTTAGAGTGCATTATATTTACCCAAAGTTTAGAGAAATAATCTCTTACAATAACAACAGCTGTTATACAAAAGGTGGCTTTATGGCTACACTAAACACATTTGTTCCGTAAAGGGACATTTCAGATCCTTTTCTTGCTCATGTGAATCTGTCAATCTGTAGAAGAGTTTCTTTTTTGATAAGTTTTTCACAGGATTAAATCAATTTTAAAAAGTTCCAGAAATCTTCTGTCTTAATAGACAAAGTGATGGACTGACCCTACACACTGGAGGCCACTATGAGTCTTAGTTCATTTTTTGTTTTGTTTTTGTCCTGGGAATGATCTGAGGGCCCAGCACTTGCTGAGCAAACACCTCTGCTCTGCTGGATGTAGCAGCCTTGCTCTGAGACCGGATTCACTATGTAGCTCAGGCTGGTCTAGAACTAGAAATCTAACTACCTTCGTGTCAAAGTGCTGGGATTTCAGTGAGGCACCACTTTCCCTAGCTAAAACTCATTTTTCTTAAGAATGAAAGCAAACGTTGGGGAATAATTTACAATAATAAACTGAAAGACAATTCTTTGTGATTAATTCAGTGCTATAAAGAAAACTGTAGGAGAAAAGGTCCTATTCCTTTTGCCTGAAAACAAAGCAGTAAATGTGGTTTAGGTATGAGAATTCTTTACTTCCTCTCCCTTCCCATCCTCAACCTTCTTTTATCTCTCTTATTTTGGTTTTGTTGCTGTTTTGCATCTGCGTGCTAGAGGAACAAATCCTAGGCCCAGTTCATCTAAGCCTAGTGCTCATTAACAGAGTTACATCTCCAGATTAGTGAACCTCCATCTCAAATCTTGTATCTGATTGTCCACATCCTTTACAAATAATTTAACTTCTTCTACCATAAGTCATTAAATGCACTTAGTGATTTGACTGAAAAGTCCTCATACTCGGTTAGTACCCGGGACAGGGGATAGTGCACATATTTACTAAATACATCAGCCTCTGCCTGGCACTCACACCAATGTTATTTTGACTCTAAGGCTCTTTAGCTTTAAATGACACTGTACACATTCAGTTGATTATTCTAAGAGATAATTGACATATAATAGAGTTATTATAGAACTATATATTTGAGGAATCAATTAGGATAAGACAAAACATAGTCTCAGTCCAGCAAAGACAAAGTGAGGGTAATCTACCCTGCCTCAAGCAGTAGCAGAACAGTGCTTGAGAGTTGGCATCTTGAAGCCATAAAGAAATGGAATATGGGAGAATTATAAATATTATGACATTGTCACAATTGTTGGAATTAGTCTTGTAAAAATTCTAGACTGTGGGAGGCTTGGACAGATCTCCCTGAGACCAGGAAGCAGGCTGCTAATGTAACCGAGAATGATCTGGAATGACCATGCATTTCCTGAATAAAGAATGGATTGCTTCCATTCATCAGAGTGTCTATTGTGCCTGTGACTTGGTACAAAAAAAGTTTACAAAGAATGGTTAATGATAAGTAAACACTGAGTGGCCACATAGGAGCATTTTGATATTATTCTAAGAAGGCTGGGCAGAAAGTGACGTGCAATGCTTTTAAATATGTTCAGGGAGACTATGAGAGCAGCCATATTTAGCATAAGGACTAAACTAAAAAAAGATGAATATTATCTTTTTTTTTTTTGGTTTTTCAAGACAGGGTTTCTCTGCAACTTTAGAGCCAGTCCTGGAAGGCTGGTCTCGAACTCACAGAGATCTGCCTGCCTCTGCCTCCAGAGTGCTGGGATTAAAGGTGTGCGCCACCACCGCCCATCTTGAATATTACCAACCTAGAAAGGTTTCACCAGGGCAGAAAGGAGATAAAAGTGAGATTTCATGTTTGTTTTAGGACTTGCTGAGCATAGAGAGATTTTCTGTGTCTGGAAGTGGTGGCCAGATTAGGGGTCACACACCGCAGAGGCAGTTGCTGGACTCCCAGTGTGTAAGGCCTTGTGGTGCTCATGAGGTATATGAATAGAGGGATCATTGTTTCATACCCCAAGGATTTCAAAGTGGACCAAAATGGTCCATGCACACACTGGCTGGTTTGCTAGTCATGGGAGTTTGCCTGTGATATAAAGTAGACCCAGACAGAGCTGGGAAGAAAAACCGGGCTTGTAGGACAATTGCCTACTAGTAAACAGCTAAGCCAAATGGTTCAACGTTGGAGGAAGGACCGCTTACTCATTCCCAGCAGCTAGGAACCAAAATATTCACACAGAAACTACATTATTTAAATCACTGCTTGGCCCATTATCTCTAGCTTCTTATTGGCTAACTCTTACATCTTAATTTAACCCATCTCCATTAATCTATATATTGTTATGTGGCTGTGACTTAAAGGGTAAAGTTTTGCCCAGCTCCAGCAGAGCTACATGGCTTCTCTCTAACGCTGCCTCCTTTTTCCCAGCATTCAGTTTAGTTTTCCCTGCCTGCCTAAGTTCTGCCCTATCAACAGGCAAAAGCAGTTTCGTTATTCACCAATAGAATTCACAGCATATAGAGTGAAGTCCCACATCACCTCC
>JAQHUG010000014.1:9837905-9858301 GCA_028555095.1 Dicrostonyx torquatus | reverse complement strand
GTCAAAGGAGACAGTGATAGGAAATCTAAAGTATTCTTGTGTCTCTTATGTCCTAGTGTCTTGACCACTTGAGCAATGTCACTTGCTGAAGT
Organism: Dicrostonyx torquatus; assembly: GCA_028555095.1. NCBI lineage: Eukaryota > Metazoa > Chordata > Mammalia > Rodentia > Cricetidae > Dicrostonyx > Dicrostonyx torquatus. Next base: position 9,858,209 of record JAQHUG010000014.1, on the reverse strand, counting down.
CCAGGACTGCAAACATCATTGGAAAACAATAGTCAGTAGTTTGTTAGTAGCAACTACAAGCCAGGTCCCTCTTGCAGATCCTCCCAGCATCCTGTTCTGCGTCCACAGTGATCCTGTTACTGTTTCCCAGCTCTTGATAACCATCCTTCTTTGAAAGCCCAAGTCTACTTTTTTCCCCAATGTAGACAGATAAGTTTTGATTTCTCAAAGAACTACCATTTTAATATTTAGTTGTGAATTTATTTTTAGCTTTAATATCTAATAATATAAAAATAGGGTTGTAGAGACAGAAAGAGTAAATAGTAATGATTTCTAAGTAGAAATGGCTTCAGAATCCATTTGCCAGTGAACAAAGAGAGACTGTTCAGTATCATGTTCTGTGTCAGAGAGCCTGACTATAACCCCAGTGCTGAGGAATAATATCTTTATGACTTGCAGGAGATCTTAGGAATGGCAAAACAATCAAAGCAACAATAACAACAAAATAAACACCACACTGGCCCTGGAAAGGATGTTATTGAATGTAATATAAAATGATAAAATAAAATAGACCTTTGAAGTCATGCTTTGAAGACTCCTTGTAACTTAAATGTGATTTTGGTACTAAGAGTTCATGTGAAACCTCATGTCAAGCACTTTGATATGGGAGTGTATGAAACCTTAAAGTAGTCTTTGGTTATTTAGGGGTGATGTCCTCTGAGGGACTATAGCAGTTCTTATGAAATGTAATGGCAGCTCCCATGAGAAGATTGCTCTAACACTGAGTTACACTTTATGCTCTAAAGCCAAGATTGTAATATATATAACATATAATATATATGGGAGTATATGTGTGCATATTTTATTCAACTTTTAGAAACTTAAGAAACAGAATAAAAGTTGAAAGGTTTATACGATCTGAAGAGAAACCAGAGTAGATAACAAAGAGGACCCTAAGAGAGATATATATGAATCTACATAAGAAGAAGAAAAAGAGTAAATTGGGAGTATAGGGGTCAAAGAGGGGGTAGAAGGGGAGGGAGAATGAAGAGAGGGAAGCAGAGAAAAATGCATAACTCTGTTGCAGGGGGCTGCTTGTTCATCCCAGCCACCTGGCTAACTTAGCCCTGAAATAACCACTCAGAAACTGTACTAATTAAAACATTGCTTGGCACATTAGATCTAACTTCTTATTGGCTAATTCTTACATTTTAATTTAATCCATTTCTATTAATCTGTATATTGCCATGTGGCAGTGACTTACCAGGTAAAATTCCCAGCGTCTGTATCCAGCGGCTCCATGGCGTCTCTCTGGCCTGCCCTTCTTTCTCCCAGCATTCAGTTCTGTCTTCCCTGCCTACCTAAGTTCTGCCCTATCAACAGGCCAAGGCAGTTTCTTTATTCACTAATGCTAATGACAGCACACAGAGTGGACTCTGTTATGTTATAACTCAATAACATAAATAAATAATAAAATAAATAGAATAAAGATATATTTGTGGAATGGTGAGGAAAATGGAGTATTTTTTCTCTCAAAAAGACTGAGTCAATAGCCAGAGTATATTTTGCACATAGATACCCACAGAGCATGTGTATGGTATATCCTATATATTTATTAGGACAGATACACTGAGAGTTGGGAGCATCACACAGCCTCACATTTTCATACTGAGGTATTGTAGATATCTAGTGTGCTAATGGTTACATGTCTGGGTTAGAGGAATAAATAATGGGCCATTCACAGTGATCACCGCATTTTGCACCATTAGTCAAGCTGATTTGTGCTTACAGCTGTCTATATGCCTGTATACCCTTTGGTAGGATCGACAAAAATAACCTGGCCGCTTAGTAACCAAAGGTCATTGTAGATGTTCAGTCTATTGTCTGTTTTATTTTCAGGTTATGGTAAGGGTTAACTCTAAATAATGTTATGAATGAGACAGTCCAGTCAATTGCCTCTCTTGTTTCTCTTAGCTGTGTCATTCCTCCTTTGTAACCTTCTGCTCATAGTTATCCTGTGGTTTGATTTTGACCAATAACAGATTTCTGTCCATTCCATACATAGCTGGAGGTCTTGGCCAGGGTCTTCAGATAGGAAATTCTGATATTAATTTTGAAAATGTAGCCAAAAATTTCTCCTCAACAGAGGATGTATTGTTGAAATTGAAGAAACACCAAATGATATGACCACTGAAATGTCAAGAAATGTAACAATCTAGAAAAGAGACAATCTTGGTTGAAGGGCTTATTTAATGTCTCAAAAATTTGATACATCAGCATTCCATGTAGAAAACAAAAGTTGGCAGAGATTGAAATGAGCATTATGAGTATCATCAAAAACTAGTGAATTAGATGATTTTTAATATCTTTCCACAGCCACCTATTCAGTTATTAAAAACAAACATCATGCATTTGGGTGTAGCTCAGATTAGTCACATCCAAATCCTAAGGTTGACTTCAGTATGTTTCAATGTTTCCCTTGTTTACAAGAAGCAGATTGCAAGGAATCTGTGTCTTTTGCAAAGAAAGAGGGCATCTCTTCCACAGTAGCAGCATGCATAATAAGTTGAACAAGCTAAATTAGGGAGCAGAAATTATGGAGAAGAACTGCCATCTTGTGAACAGAGTACACTAGATTGGGAAGTGTTCCCACTCACTCCTATGCAGTACGCTTTCCTGCTGAGAGAAACAATGAACTTCTGGTACATTTAGCATGGGTCAAAGATTTATGTAATTTGCATCTTTAACTAGAAGAAGTCAAAAACAAATAACTATGAAGTTTGTCACACAAAGAAGTGACAAGGTGAGCAAAACAATACAGACCTGTCAGAAAAAGACAGGCAACTGGAAAAGTACAGAAGTTCCCAAGTCAAACTGAATTCCTGCTCAGTGAACCTCCTGGGTGGATAGAGATTACTCTTGGGAGCAACAGCAAAGCATGCCAGGTTCTCTTTCTAGCTAGTAAGGACTTCTAACAGGTCTGCCAATTTATCTTTCTGTTTTGAAATTGGTTTTTAATACTCCATAACAAACGACTCCAGTTTTTACATTAGAAATTTCCAGTGTTACTGAACTTGCAAGGGGTAAGGCTGTGTCCAGATTAAATCAGACTTGAAAATCTTAAACTGAGTATTTTAGTTTTCCTCTGTGGTACCTGATAGTGAGAATTCTAAATAGTCCTTATAATAAACCTGATGATGTGGGATTCCCCTCTGTATGCTGTGAATACCATTGGTTAATAGAGAAATTGGCTTGTGCTGATAGGTAGAACAGAGCTAGTCAGGGAAACCTAAACTGAATTCCGGGAGAAGAAAAGCAGAGTTAGACTTACATAAACATTCTATCTTATAACACAAAATTTCCTTGACCATTGTTTTCATCTTAAACATCGAAGAAAGGCGGAAGAATTGCTTCCTTGCCTCCCTCTCTCTGAAGATCATTGCTGATGTCATTTGAATCACCTTAAAACTATTAACAGTTTCCTCTAGCTAAAACAGAAGCCTGCATTTGAGATGTGATTCTGTTCGAGCTTTTCAAACACTGGAGTCTAATTCTGCTCTCCATAGCTTTTCTTTTGGTTTAATCAGCACCACTTGCTCCTGGTCATCTTCTTTTGCTCCAATTGTGTACACTCCCAGCTTCTTCCCTTGTTTTAACCAGCCTCTAAGGACCCAACTCTTACAAGTGATAAAAAGCTTGAACATAGTTTCAATACGGAAAGTCATCATATAGAAACAGTATCCTTGAATGACGAGAAAGAATTCAGGGAAAGAATCTCATTCATAGTCACAGTTAAAAAAAAAAAAAAGAGTATGCCCTATAATGACGCTGAGGAAGTGAGATTCCTTAATGAAAATATCTAAAACAAAGTAGAAAGAAGTAAAGGAGATATTTTGAAATGGAAACTCTCATTCACGTATTGTTATAATTTACATTCAGAAAATTAGGGTATGCTTCTTAAAGTCTTTTAACAATTAGATGCAGTCCCCTTCAAAGTCCCAATGCCATTCTTCATAGAAGGAGAAAAAAAAAGTCAAATCCATTTAGAAATGCAAAAGAATCTGGGCAGCTAAAGCAAGCCAATGAACAAACAAACTTTTTGTTATCATCAGAGCTGACTTCAAGTTAGACTGTGAAGGGATGGTGATGAGAGAGCTTCTAGCACATGTCTAGCACAGAGCAGACATGTAGAACGATGAAAGAAAATAGGGGCTGATGTCTACAGTTATGCAGCTGTAATCACCTTGATGTCTTTAAAGATATGAAAAAATTTTACATGGGAGATAAGATAGTCATTCTTCAACAAACAAGGATAATTGATACTGAACTGTAAAATAATGAAATTACATCCCTCTTAGCCTCTAAGAAAATCAACTCCAAATGGATCAAAGACCTTAATATAAGTTCCAAAATTCTAAAACTGTTAAAGGGAAATTGGAAAAAAGGCTTCAAGATACAGACATCAGTTAAGAGAGATCTACCAACTGACCCAGCACTCCTTGGAAATTGCACAAAAGCCACCAAAACCATATTGGTTTTTCAAGACAGGCTTTCTCTGTGGCTTTAGATCCTGTCCTGGAACTAGCTCTGTAGACCAGGCTGGTCTTAATCTCACAGATATCTAACTCTCTCTGCCTCCCAAGTGCTGGGATTAAAGGCATGAGCCACCACCACTAGGCAAGTCCATATATTTTATATATACTTGAACAGCATTTTATTTTGCCAGTTGTATTCACAAACACTGAGCTATGAAACCAGTGTAGGTGCACACAGGTATGTCCATGCATTTCTCATGTTGTCATCTGCATATGTCTACAAATCCGAAGAAGTCACATGCTCTCCATGTGTCCTTTGTCTTTTTCCCTGATTCCTCCACCAGTAAGATTCTGCTTCCACTAAGAACCAGACTTAGTCTTACCCTATGCACAGACACATGTTTGTCTGTACACACATGCACAGGCAAACATGTGCATGTATATACACACAGTCATGCAGAAGGAGTAAGAGAGCACATATGCATTTCCCAAGGAGTACCATTTTGTACTTAAAAATAATTTAAAACCAAGTATGAGAAACAGATTATTAAAATAATTAGCATCAAAACCCTTCAGTTTACAAGTGATGGTCCAGGCACTATAATGACAGCTATGTTTCAGACCATATACTGTTCTTGTTGAGGACTTAGTTAACTTCCTAGCACCCATGTTAGGCAGCTCACAATTTCCAATCATGGTAGTTTCAAGAGATCTGATGTCCTCTGTCCTCTGTGGGTATCTGCCCTCTTGTACACATATACATAATTATAAATAATAAAAAATGTTTTAAATGATAGCACATTAAATAAGAGCCAAAAGGTGTCAGCTATAGAAAGCTATGATGCATAAATTTGTTGAAGTCTGTGTCTCACATGGATTAGTACACTACCCATGAGCCTTAGCTTTCTTTGTCATCAGAGCTGCACAGTACTCTCTGCCTATAAGAATCTATAAATCAATTATACTATAACATTATGAGCTAGTATAAGCCAAAATAATAATTTAAACAAGTTTGTTCTATAATTAAACTTTCACTCCCTGTGATAAACTTTCATGTCAAATGTTGTGATTTTTTTCTACCAAGTCCAGTTTTGATGCTGTCTACCACATGGAACAGAGAAACTGCAACCAGATTAGCCTGTTTTTTTTTTCTGTTAGGCAAGATAACATGTACATGTGTCATGAAGAACTAGATTGTAATAAGTACATTCATTTATAAAGATGGTGTGTGTGTATGTGTATTTTTAGCCAATGGACTCTTAAATAAGTTCAGTACAAATTTCTTTTTGAGAAGCTTCCTGAGAGAATGCTTCAGTGGCCATCTTTCCTTCCTTTCTTTCTTCCTTTTGGCTGGATAATGCCCCATTTGTTCTTTTAAGAGAGTTCTTATTTTCATGTGTCTTGGACTGTCTTAGGAAAGATTGATGTCTGGAGTCACTGCTAGGAAGTGCCAACTGTTCAGACTCACTGCCCTCCACGTCCTCGCCCTCTTGCTCAGCAGGATCTCACATACTTTGACGGCCAATATTCAGAGGGGAAATACTTTAACGGCAAGAAGAGCTGCCAACGAAACCTTCCCCAAATGCTCAAAACTCTTAGTGGTTAGATGTTAGGGCACCAGATGGCAAGACTAATGGGAATACATTCATATGTGAGCTGAATAGTGCTAGCCAATGCTAAAAGAGATTCGGAATTCAAAATTTCCTCTATCATTAAACTTTTCACCAGAATGTCATCCCCATGGTAGCCTGCGAGGATCTGGATCTGTTTAACTACACTCTGACCCTCTTCTTCCAGACGTAGGAGCTTAGTGATCAATTGCATTAATAACAGCAATTGTCAGTGTGCATTTTAGGAGTGATTTCCACAGTGTAACATGTTCCAGCAATACCTTCACCCCTATGGAGAGGAGAGCAATAAGACTGAGCACTTTGCACTGCAAGGAAAATGAAAGGAATTTATGTAGAAAGACATGAAGCAGGTGTTTAGGAACCACTGAGCTCCGTAATAAGGGAAATGGCTATTGCAGAATTTAACCATTTAGAGGCTTTGAGGTCATGGAAAAACCATGTACTATCTGCTTTGTTTTTATTCTTTTTTCTTTCCTTTTTTTTTTTAAAGGGAAGATCTCATGTAGCTGAGGCTGGCCTCCTATTTCTGCCCCTCCCTCCCAAGTGATAGAATGTTTACCCCTTGAATGAGCAGCTGCCATGCTTTCTATGAGTTAAGGAACTGCCTTTATGAAGAAGAGTGTGATTGCATTTACAATGTTGCACAGGGATAGGATATGGAGTTTCTTTTAATAAATTTTTGTACTTTAATCTAGAGTGCCACAAAATTACCTTTTGGTTGTTTCAGACTGTAAGTGTAGAGAAATGCTCAAGCCAAATGCAGTAAATAGTGTGGGAATTTTAAAAACTTGTTGGGCTGGCTTTTTTTGGAGCCATTTCCCTATGATGGGAAGCCTTGCTCAGTCTTGATGGAAGCCCAGGTGCAGGGGCACTTGGTCCTGCCTCAACTTTACCTGCCAGGCTTTAGTGACTCCCTGTGGGAGGCCTTACCCTGAGGAGTGGATGGATGTGGGGTGGAGCTGGGGAGCAGGAGGAGAGGTGAAAGGGGGAACTGTGGTTGGCATGTAAAACAAATAAAAAGTTTTAAAAAAACCTTTTGACCTAATCTTTTGACAGATCAAACATGGAATGCTGTGAAGGGAATATGTATACGACAGAAATTTATTTCTAGGATCTCACCTTCTGATACATAAGTACTGGATGCGGAGAGCTTTTGAGGAGCAGCCAGTGGAGAATGACTAGATAAATAATTATATGATTAGGGAATGGGAATAGAGCCTTTATTAAAAAAAGAAAAAGCTCCAGAAATCCCTCAGCCATCCTTCTATGTGTGCCAACCCTGCACAGTGGTCTTGTTTCACCTAAGTGATACAGAATTGTCGGCCCTCTGATTTGGAATTCCCACAAAACCTTTCTGACCTATGAAAGCATTCTGCTTCACATTAAGATATCAGGGTGCGTGGATTTTTATATCAGTAGAAACAGACCAATTTGAATCTAAATATTCAAATTGGTCCTAACAGGAATTAAATTATTCTTCTAATGAATTTATTTGTATCCTTAAGTTTTCCTATGCCACTTGGCAAAATTTTATCAGATATAAGTAAAATGTAACTTCTTATTGCACTTTCAAACTTGAGACAATAGACAATCTTCATTAAGAAGGGTCAGGGAAAGAGAAAAAAGTTAAAAACAAAGGAGAGAGAGATGATTACTTTTGGAAAATTATGTATGAGAACACACAGAAGTGGTTTGAAGGAGGGAAATGAAGGAAAGATACCATGTATAGAGATCTGCAACACCCATGACACTGTCTGATGATTGACCTATTGTTTTACTTCCTAGTTTCACCACTTTAGAGATAAAATATTAAAAAAAGAACAAAACAACAAAAAGTAAGGAAGTGTCCCCTGCTCAGAGACACCAACTAACAGAGCTTAAACTTAAACCCAGACATGTGTGGACTCTGAGCTGAAGCTCTACTGAACTCCTGTAGATGACCATTCTCTGCTTCGCATGAGAGATTTGGCATTGACACAGGGTGGCCTCTCTCAAACATTGTTGTATAAAAGCAGGGAGAGGAGCGGGTTGTATTCCCAGCACCCAGCTCCAAGCCCCCAGTCGCCGGCCTGCTCAGCCGCTGGTTGCTTACTTATGCCCTAAATAACCACATGACAATTATATTCATTTAAACTCTTCCTGGCCCATCATCACCAGCCTCTTCTTGGATAGCCCTCACATCATAAACTAACCCATTCCTAATAATCCGTGTGTCACCACAAGGTGGTGACTTACCAGAAAAGTCTAACCTGCATCCATCTGCAGCGGGAGCATCATGGCGACTCTCCCACTTCCTTTTTTCCCAGAACTTCCTTTCTGTCTACTCCGCCCACCTAAGGGCTGACCTATCTTACAAGCCAGACAGAGTCTTTATTTAACCAATGAAAGCAACAGAAATAAAGGAGCCTCCTACAAAGCATTTGTGTAAAGAGAATATGAATATCTATATAACAGTTACAGCTAGAGAGCTGCACTGACTACAAATTACAGTGTAGTACAAAGAAAGTACAGATGATCATGAAGGGTCTGAATGTGACAGAGCTGAAGGGGACTAATGTGTTCTTCCTTGTGTTAAAAGTGACTGTGTTTCAGCAGGGGCTTAACCTAATAAGCAAATGTCTATGGATGTAATAAAAAATATTTACCTCAATTTGCCTTCTTTTAAAATATCCACATATGAACATTGAAATTAACTCAACTGACAGCTTGATAGTTGGGTTTTGAAATTCCAAAACCTATTTTGCTTAATATAGCATTATAGGTGTAATTTTAGGACCTGTTATTAAAGAGTAAGGTGAAGTCGACAAACTACAATCCATTTGAGAGAAGGGAAAATGAGGTTCATTCATTCGTATATTCAAATGAACAAGAACTACTAAATCGTATCTTAGGAGCCCCTTTCTTAAATTATAAAACAAATAGTTCTAACACATACGAATAAATTTCTGCTTGCTTATTTTGCAAGTTGAAATTTCCAGCTTACTTTCCATAATCACAGAATTTTATTCTTTAAAACTTTTTTGGAATTTGAACATACATTAAATACTCTTTGCATAGTCTGTTTTACAACTTTCATTTGTATTTTACTGTACATACTATGTTGGTATTTTCTAATTTTCATCAAAATATTGATTTATAATATTTTAAAGAAAATCTAAGTTTCAGAACCATATATAAATATATAGATATATATATGATTATGAATCTCAGTGTAGCACAAGATCAAATGACATCCAAAACCCAACACAATTAGTCATGTATATGCATTCATGTTGAACAGAATATGTTTGTTAGTATTATGGCCAGACAAAGTATTTGGCTTGTGCATATGTTTAGTAAACCATCACCCTAATAAAAAATGTTCATGAATATTCATAAATTTCCTTGATTTTACTAAAAAGCATATTTCCAGGTCATCAACTTTCTCTTACAGAATCATCCTATGTGGTCAAGTCTTACTATTATCTTAAAATTATAGCTAGAAATGAAAACTTATCAGAAAAATTAAATTAATAATTTTATGTAGTGTTACATAAGGAAAAAGTAAAATTATAATTTAAATAATAGAAACACTGTACACAAAATTTATATACATATATAATTGTGGCAAATCTTTTTCCTTTGCCTTTCTGTACTGGAATTACAAGGACTCACCACTGCGCTCAGCCAGTAGAAGATATTCCAAAACCAATTTTCTCCAGAATTTTACCTGTTTCATAGTCCTTTCATTAGAACAAGGGTTTATGTGACCATATTTATGTATTTATATGTATATATTTTTCTTTTTTCACAACATTATTCTAAATTTGCTTTGAAATTAGTTTTCTTATTTTGTGAGATTGCATTATAACTATAACATTCTCCCTTCCCAACAAAACCTAGTTAATTATGAGATTATGTTCATTTTATATTTTTGTATTTATTTGTGTGTGTATGTATATGTGTGCATGTGCATATGTGTTTGTGTACAATATGTGGTGTATGTCAGAAGGAGTTTCTGCCATGTAAGATTCACAACCCACTATTTTGAAGCAAAATCAGCTATGCTGGCTCTACTTTCTGTATTGTGAGCAGCCGATTTCTATTTAAAAATCTTGTTTCTTGTGACTTTGTGCTTCTTCTGTTTGTTTTGTCTAATTTCAGTGTGTTAGTTTTTACTTCTTCTTATTGTATTTTATTTTATTTTGTTTCATTAAAATCCAATGAAGCCTGTTTATTTTTCTAATAATAGACAAAAGAAGATATATTCTGGATGGAGATTAACTGTGAGGAATAGAGGAAGGGGGATTACATCAGAATATACTATGGGAGAATGAAAATAAGAGCTATTTTCAATAAAGGGAAAATTACTAAGTTTAAAGTATTCTATTATTATAGTTCAAATCCACTGAGACATTGTCTGCTAACTGGAAGAAGAAACAAGACAGAAATTCACTCTTTCTGTTTCACTAAGGCTTGGGCTACTTTTTAAAAAAAAGTGCTGTTGAAAAATTAAGATGATCATCTTTGCACATTATTTTTTCACTATATCAAAAAATAATACAGCTGGTGAGGTGGTTCTAAGCCTGCTACCTGAGTTCAATCCCAAGTTCCATATGGTAGAAGGAGAGACAAACTTCTGGAAGACACCCTCTGGGTAAAAAGGGAGAGCAACAGAGGCTGGGTCATGTGATTTCTGAGGGAAGTCAGGACTCTCTAGGAAGCAAGACTAGAGGCCATCTACGTGATACTGATAAAGAATCTTGCTGCATTAGGTCTACATTCCAAGAATTTATGTGAGGTGGAACTTAAAGGTAGTGACTTAATTTCTTTGGGAGGAGAAAATTTCAAAACAGGAAAGTATTTCAGCTGTGGCATGGTTACTGCTTTCCCTCCTAACTCCAAGTTACTGCAACAAGGCTAGGAAGAGAGATATAAAACCTGGGAAAATTGATGAGACGAACAAGAACAAGTTGATAGCAGTGGTCAGGATGGATTCTGAAAAAGAAGCTGTCATTTTAAAAGAGAATTCTACATTGAGACAACAGGAAGGATGTCCCAGGGACAAGACCTCACCCACCAAGTCCTCCAACTTGAGAAAATTGAAGATGTATTTAAAAGGCGAAAGTCTTAAAAGATGATGAACATCATCACTACGGAAATATCTGCCCAATAAGTACTGGAGGGCAAACAGAAGCAGAAGCAACTGTTCTCTTAGCAAGGCACGCTCCATCCTGAGTGCTGTCCTTGTGAGAATGGTTTTAAATACATGTACAATGCAAAACTGAGGAGTTTATGAATTCGTCTTTCCCCAGTTTCAGAGAACACTGAAGCCAGACAATGTCCGTGAAGGTTGGAGTCTCTTCAGGGAGACCACTGCATGAAGCTCTGACATTGAGGCCTAAGTATTAATGGTAAATCAGGAAGTTTTGATGACAAGGCCTGGGATATCTACTGAGGAAAGATGTTAGTATAAAGTGGAACTAGCAGAACAGAGAGACAATAAATGCTGCTCAGTTGTAGGTACAGGGCTACCCTCGGTCCTTCGGTGCCCAGGAGCTCCAGATGCCAAATACGGATCAGCAGTATTTGATTTTTTTTTCCCCTGAAGGGTATTGATCTTGCATTGGTCTTACCTTTCCTTGTCATGCTTCAGATTCCCCGCTTTGGAAATAAAATTGATTATTCTTTCCAATTATATATTAAAGCCATGAAATTTGTTTTTAACTGAATATGGGCTCACAGTTAAAACATTGCCTGAGTGTCAGGGTCAACTCTGCCTTTATTCATTTGAACAGTGTCAGAACTGTCAAAAACTATGAGGAATTTTGAACTTTGCCTGAGCGCTTTTCATTTTGAGATGGCCATAACCAGGTGCAACAAGTAGTGGAAGATTGTGGCTGAAAATGATGTATTTCGGGGGCAACTTAATAGGGAGTCAACTTTTGATGGTTAATAGTGATTGACAACATGACAAGAACTAGGAAAACCAAGGATATCAGCCGATCGGCATGCCTCTGAGGGATGATAAAGGTTAATTTATCTGAGGTGGGAAGAGCCACCTTAGTGTGGGCGGCACCATTCAGTAGGACAGGGTCATGGTTTGAATAAAAGGAGAAAATCAGCTCAGCATTAAATTTCTTCAGTCCAGAGTTTTGTCAATGCAATGCAGAGAATAACCAAAGCTACAGAATCTAAAAACGCTATTCTTTATTTGTCTCAGTTTCTTCTATTTTTCTTCAACTTTTCTTCCTATCTTTTCTTTTTTAATTGTTAATAAGCTATTTTTACTCTGAAAAAGGAAAATTAAAGTTAATTACTCTTAAATCCAGAATGAGAATTCTTTTAATATTGCATATTTCAAGTACTTCAAGTTCATTTTTTAAAAACTCATCTCATTACCTTTACTTTTACTCTGTCCTTTTAAACATTTATTTATTTTTATATGTGTGAATCTTTGTGAAGTATGTTGATGCCTGGTGACTGTAGAAGGCAGAAGAAGGTTTCAGAGTCATTGAAAATGGAATTATGTGGGTGGTGGGAAGCAGTGCTGGGTCTTATGCATGAGCAGCTAGTGTTCTTATGCATAGCAGCAAGCTATGTCTGTGGCCCCTATTTGTACTCTTCAAATCTATTATGATCACAATTTTCTTTATAAAAGGAAGTAGCATCTTTATCCAAAAGCTTATATAAATGTGCTGCATCAATAGAACTTAACCCTTGTAGAAAGGTTTTTGTGCTTAGTTGTATAGACATCTATTTGGCATGACACAATCTAGCTATTGATGTTAGCAGCATTAGCTATAGTCTAAATAGCATGTTATGGGATATATATATATATATATATATATATATATATATATATGTGTGTGTGTGTGTGTGTGTGTTGTTATGCTAAACAACTAGAAAACTGAACAAAAATGCAAGAAAAATCTTTAAAGGAAGAGGAAGAGAGGAAGGGAGGGAGGAAAGAAGAATGTACAACAAAGTGAGAGAGAAAAAACACAATTCTATATTAACAAAATATTAAATATTGTAGAATAATTATTGACAGTTATAGTGTTATTAACATGTATTGCTTGACTCTGAATTTTGATTTCAATTGCATATTAATGTTTTGCTTAATTTAGTACATAGAATTCATAGCTTATTTTATGTCTAAAGCAAAACATGAACTGTGTAATCTTTCAATTTATGCATGTAATGCAATTAAAATGTTGCTTAGTTTTGTTCTTTTCTTCTCAGAGGTATTTTAAAAATGGTAGTTATCCAGCTCCTAATGTCTTCTTGATGACCGTGTCTGGGTCCGTTATTTCTTATGTTTGTTTTCTTTATAAGACCAATATAATAAGTTCCTGTGACACTCAGGCCCTGTGCTTATCTCTTCATTCTTACTACAGAGTTTGAACTTACTGGATCTTGTCAAGATTTCACATAAGAACATAAGCCAGAGGGTATGTCTAACTTACTTTTGGGTGTGTAGAAATCTGATAACAAGTCACCTTTCACATGGATGTGACATGTTTTCCAGAGAGCCATGCTATGTGGTCAACTTGTGTTCTCTACACCTAGCATATGTAAATTAAATGTTTATAGAAATTTTTCTCTTATTTAACTGGACAATTTCAGCTTGCTGTTTTCTTGGTAAAATAAAACTCAGAAAGTAGTCACTGTCAAATTAGTTTTACTAAATAAATATTTTTATACCTCCTCGTTGAGTGCACTGGATGTATCCTACATGAAAATTAACGCAGATGGACAGACGTGCATTTTAAAAGCTGAAACAACAAATTGTTAGAAAGGAATACAAACTTGTGTCAAAACAATTTTGGAACTATCAATGGACTCATCAAAGGCATACAAAAGCCTAGGTAAGAGACAAAGGAAACATACTGCACTTTCTCAAAATAGAAATCCTGAGTGCAAAAAAGGTCATTGTGAAGAAAGTAAAAACACATTTCACACACCAGAGCGAAATGTTGAGTACACGTGATGAAGGACATCCGTGTACACACTGAAAGAGCGCTGAAGAAAGCAATAGTGGACGTCAACGCAGGGTTAGCAACACAATGTGCAGCACTCAGTCATTCTAAAAAACTCCAATATATCACTGAAAAATTCTGTTCCCAGTCATTCAACTACCCCATATAGAGCCTGAATATTAATTAATTTTTATTCCACATTTCAAAGTCACTGTTTTTCTGGAGACTACCTCCCTGTGTTCAGATAGGTATTATCAAGGTATATGGTCCCTTGAGAGAACCGTAACACTGACTAAGCAAAGAAAGACTTGTATACGTCCTGTAGTAATGAGTTAACCTTCATTATAATCAGCCTTCATCATTTAAAAAAAACTCAATACATTTCATGCACAATTATTAACAATTCAGTGAGCGTTGTATTCCTTGTATGATGTTGTGAGGGAACCTGCTGTTCAGTGATGGTTTGACTCTGGCCGTTTGTCCCAGGGGAAGTATATAATTACTATTCATTGGAGAAATAATCAATGCCTTTTAAATATCCTGGAAAATAACTATAGTAGATTTATTTGCTGTGGTAATAATATTGATTTTGCCTTGCAGTTGGTCAACATACTCAGCAAGTGTCAGGCTATACAAATAGTACTTTAAAGTGTATGCCCAATTTTTAGGCTATCAGAAACAGAGATGCATTCATATGGTAGTGTAATTAATATGTGGACTTTAACTCTCAAGCATGACAATCATGTTTTATTCAGAAGATAGAGTCCTCAGTAATAAATTATACCTGCATGACGTGACTGTGTTAGCCTGTGCTCCAGTTAATTTGCCATTGATGCCCAAACGATACTTCCAGCTTGTCATGAACACAAATGGTGACTATCTGACCCTCTAGTGATGGATGAAGTTGTTCCAGTCATATGTTGAAGTTAAATGTAGGTCAATATAAATGAAAGTTATTCAGAGCTATTCAGACACTGAAAGTGACTGTCTAAGTAATGCAGCTGTTGCTTTTCTTTCTTACTTATTATAAAACATTGCTTGATTTACCAAAATAACTGCATTTCCCCCCTGCTTGTTAGCCTTTAACCACATGCTGGCATTCAAGAGTACTATCTTCCCTTCGGTGAGTTAAGCCAAACACAACTAGAGTCCAAAAAAGACATCCTGTCCCTCCATTGACAGTCAGAGTCTCCTCTCACAGTGCCAAAGAAAAACAAGGGCAAATAGTTGCAAAAATTTGTGTCTTAAAGCAAAGAAAAAAAAAGAAAAAATCATAACAAATAGGATCATGCTTAGGGGAAAGAGCTGGGAGCTTATAAAATGATATTGCAATTTCAAATTGGGGAACAATAATTCATAATAAGCAGGGGTATTTTTAGACAGCACTGACAGCTTGCAAGAGGTTGGGAGGGTGTGACTTGCTTTCATAGGAAAAGAATGGTCTTGTCTGGGGATTTCATTGGTGGATAGCATAGCTTAAAAATGCACATGGGATGTCTGTCTCCTAGACTAGAAGTATAATGTTTTTATTTTCTCCTTTTATGATAGGAATCAGTTACTATGCAAGAGAAAGTATTTCTTGCTTTTCTCATTACTTCATCCCACTTTTGCGAGACATTGCATGTTCCGCATGTTAGCTTGTTTTTACAGTTCTCCCTAGGTTGTCTTCACATAGATCACTATCTTTCTGTTGTTTAATTAAAAAAATGAATATTCAAAGGTATTTGTGGATTTCTTAAGGTTTATAAGACTGTTAAATGCCAGGGCCAAATATAAATCCAGAAAAGACACTTTCCCACTTGTGTGACATGCTATTGCTGCTAAGGGTTAATTTAGTGACACTTCACATTTTCCAAATTTTCAGCTTACACTTTGGTGTTATTTTTACCATACATCAGAATAAAGTACACTTTATCAGTACTTTTACATGAAAGAGATGAATATCAGAAATTTAATATAATTCAGTCTAATATCTTAAGAATTTCTGTGAAAGTATGCAATTCTTCTCATACATAATATTCTGTTAATATGATACTGCAAATATCTATTATTTCTTTTTTTCTTTATTTCTAGCATTAAAGCTATAGCAATCTTTCCATTCTATGTTTTGACCAACATAATTAAGCTACTTCTCATGACATTATCCAATTAATTATTCTGAATGAGTTTTATTTGTTTTTACTTTATTGTGGACAAGTCAGTCACATTGGTTTTAAAGGACTGATTTTCTCTAGAAGCAGCTTCAGTGATGCAGGGTGGAAAAGGTGTTTGTAGGCAGGAGTCCCAGAGCATTCTCAGATGGCCAAAAGCCACTTTGTGAGCTGGAGGACACGGCAGAATGTAATGTTCTGAGTGTTCTCATTTCCTGCCCTCTCCCCAAGGGAGCCACAGATATCATAAAAAGTCCTGGAATGAACTTCTCTGTATCTCAGAATAATCCTCTTTGACTTCTTTTCCCAAGTAAAACTAATAGCATGGTTTTCATTTATCACAATGTTTATTTCTAGTCCTTTCTTAGGAACTTAAGAAAAAGATCCAAATAGAAAAATCCAAATATTTCAGTATGGCATTTTTCAGATAAATCCTTTTTTTCTTCTTGCTGACTTTTCCCCTTCTCCCAACCTCCATGTACTTTCCTGATTTCATGTCATATGCACCTCCCCTCACTTCCTCAATGTTTGTTGCTCCTTACAGTGTTGGAGTCACTGTACCTTTCCTAGTCTGTGTACCCTCTGTCAAACACCCTTACGTACATAATGCAAACATCAAATATTAGGACTTTTTTTTTAATCTTTCTAAATCCAGGTAACCTCATTTAGTGTAAAACTTTCCAGACTCATTCATTTTCCTACAAACTTTTCTTTTTACTATTAAACAGAACTCCTTCATCAATCAATGATGTTTTCATTCATTTGTTAAACAATATCTCAGCTGATCTTTCTTTTATAAGAAACACTTGTTAACCACCAAAACCATACAGCTCAGTACACGAATTTTTACTCATGTATTTTGTAATTCTAAACAAAGTTATACTTAACAGTGTATATATCTGGCTAAATTTAAATGAGAGAAAAATAAAGGTAGAAAGATTAATATACATCTAGCTAAGTCTTACAGCTACCTAAACATTTACTGTTTAAGATATGTGTATCCTAGCTATTTTATATTCTGTCAAGTGGATAACATGCTTTCTGTGAAGTGATTCTTAACCTATTTAATCTATACCATCATTACAAGTTAAGGATTCTCATTTGTTATGTATATGTTTACTGACTAAATAATTATTCAGTCAGGAACACGTCTGTTCTTCTGTGTTTGTTCTTACTGCTATACTGAAAACATAACCCGGACCTCATACATATTAGGAAACTGTTCTACAAGTATATTATGTCCCCAGAGTAAACGTGCATGCTTCTGTAATACAAACTCCATACAAATTAGAGATTAGAATTTCAACTCATTTTAACATAACATAAGAGGGAAGTACCAGATAAATATAGCTATTAATTGACATGCAATTGGCTAGAGAAAGTTAAAAGAAGATAAGACATGCAAAGACAGAATTCTGGTAAATTATGATACAGAAAATTCATTTGATTACTGGAGAAAATTGAAATAAATAAGAGTTATTTATAAAATAAAAATAACTCATGTTTATTATATGAATTCCATCCAGAATTATAACCAAGGTTACATGCTCTAATTTTCATGTAATGGTATTTATTATAGGCCTACTGTGCAACTCACTCATGTTTGAAGAAGACTACAGAACCACGGATTGTTCAGTAACAGGGTGTTCTCCAGTGGGAAGATGCAACATCAAGCAAAATGTCTTTATGTAAATGTGTTTTAGAAATCCTGCCACCCTGTTAACTTCTCTACATTATAATTCTGGATTTTTCATAGTGTTATTTTGTAGATTTTTGTGTTTGAAGATAATAACAACTATCCCTGTACTAGGATGCAGAGTTGTTTGAAAGCATACCCAGAAGTGGTACAGGTAAGCCAATAGCAAATCTATTTTTAATTTTCATCATGTCTATACCCCATTTTCTGGAGTGTTTGAACCAACTACACTTCCAAAAATACTGAAAAGGGTGTGACTTTCCCTAACCCCCTTGCCACTGAGTGAGATTGAGAGATTGAGTGTGGAGGGAGATCAGAGGACCAGGAAAAGTTAGAGGAAGGAAAAATGTGATCAGAATAAACTATATAAAGAAAGCTAATACATATATTTATTAATCATTTCATCATTTTAGAACTGTGAATTAGGATCATTCACCCATTTATTGAAAGACATTTCAAGTTCTTTTGTTTGTTTAGTTTTCTCCATTCTTTATGTGCTAGATATTAATCCCTGTCTGAAACAAAGCTGGCAAAGTGTTTCTCCCACCAAGTTGACTGTTTACTCTGTTGATAACCTCTTGCTATAAAAAGCTTTTTAATCTTATGTGATTGCATTTGTCAATTCTTACAGCTAATTCCTGGGCTGCCATTCATGTTTGCAACAGCTTTCTTCATAACCACATGGAATGGAACTGGCTTGAATGTCCATTGTTAGATTATTGGATAATAAATATGTGTTATATATACACCATAGAAATTTATTTAGCTGTAAAAAATGAAAATCGTGAAACTTGCAGAAAAAATCTAAGGTATGGAAATTGTTTTATTAAGTGAAGTATTGTAGGCTCAGAAAACCAAATGCAACATATCATCTCTCATAGGTAGACCCTAACTCTAAATATTAAGAGCTAGAAGTTAAATATATGTATTGAAGCAAAAATAAGTATGGGGGAAAACCAGAAAATTAGAAAGGGACTCATGAGACAGGAAAATAGAGACATTCAGGAATGTGTTGTATGGAGGCCACTAGTTAGTTCTTGGCAGCTCAGCCCCCAAATAACCACACAGAAACTGCATTAATTAAAACACTGCTTGGCCCAATAGTTCTAGGTTCTTATTGGCTAACACATATCTTAATTTAACCCATTTCTAGTAATCTGTATATCACCACGTGGCTTGGCTTACAAAATAAAGTTCCTAGCATCTGTCTCTGGTGGGGCTACATGGCTTCTTTCTGACTCTGCCTCCTTTCTCCCAGCATTCAGTTTAGTTTCCCCCACCTAGCTAATTTCTGCCCTGTTATAGTCCAAAGCAGTTTCTTTATTCATTGATAGTATTCATAGCATATAGAAGGGAATCCCACATCAGGAATGGGGTAGAAAACACACCATAAAATATGATAGCGTAAAACGATGATTAGTGGGGGTAGAAGGGATACAGGGAATAGGAATAACTGGGAACATTTTTGCAGCTGTATTGAATGTACAGATTTTCATTTTAAAATTTCCTCAATACTGTGTTTACATAGCATTTATATTATATTAAATATTGAAAATAAAACATTTATTAAGCTAAATCAGTCAATAGCCCATATTTGACTTTTTTGGTTGTTATTTTGTTTGTTTGTTTGTTTGTTTGTTTCTTGAGACAGGGTTTCTCTGCAGCTTTGGAGCCTGCCCTGGAACTAGCTCTTGTAGACCAGGCTGGTCTCGAACTCACAGAGATCTTCCTGCTTCTGCCTCCCGAGTGCTGGGATTTAAGGCATGCGTCACCACTGCCCGGCCCATATTTGATATTGTCAATGAAAAATTATATCCATTGTTCCTGTATTTTCAAGAAATACCTGTAAATAAAGTCTGTAGAGAAGCAGTGTTATTAATACTCATTCTCAACATTATAGCTCTGGTTTTAACAACCATCAATAGCAACACCATCCATAATGTGTAAAGGACAAGTATAAAATGCTTTAGCAAATCACTGATTGGAATGGCAATCCACTTAAACAGTACAGTGGCCATGAAGGACCTATTTTACTCAAACTCTAACTTTTCAATATATGAACAAGGGAGTTTATATTGACATACATCATGAACTCCTGCAGAAACACAAGCTGCAGGTTGCCCTAGAACAAGTGGGACTCTTGACATTTTGTTGATCAGACCTTTGGGAGACGAGAAGGGGAGCATACTCAGTAAATGATTCCGGGTTTGGGATATCTCGCGAAGGATGGAGTTTTCTATTTCCATCCATTTGCATGCAAAATTCAAAATGTCATTATTTTTTTCTGCTGAGTAGTATTCTAATGTGTATATATTCCACACTTTCTGGATCCATTCTTCCATCGAGGGGCAC
>JAQHUG010000014.1:9805985-9832110 GCA_028555095.1 Dicrostonyx torquatus | reverse complement strand
CCCAGCCTTGCAGCAGGCCAATTCCCGCGGGGAACCGGGTAAAATTCATTTTCTTTGTCAAGAAAAGAAAATTCAAGTCTTCTGGGGACCTGAAAAGCTCACATATTTGCATATGCACTTCAGGAAGCATGGCCCACATTCCCAGGAATCCTATGCAAATAAAGATGGTCTATATGACCATACTTGGCAAAGAGTGAGATGTCCAATGTTATGATGGGCAAGTATTATAATCATTGAAATAAATGGAATAAGACTTTTCCTTCACTTGTGCACCACGAAGGATTCGAGGAATCCACAATACTTTCATAAGCATTAGCGCACTTACAGAGTTAAGACTGAAAGATACTAAGGTGGATACAGAAGAAGCCTATGGGGAAAATGTAAATTAATACTAAAAACAGACCCAAAATAGGAAGGTACTGTGACTGTGTTTTGTCACCTCCATACGCACAGTACTCTGTGATAATAAGATACAGAACCTATCGAAGCAGTATAGTTTTATTATAATTATATCCTACTTCACTCAGTTACACATCCTATACCTTTTGAGTGTAAGTCTCTTCTATCAGGTGCAGTATGATCAAATTTATATTGAGGGCCTTAATCCATTTGGACTTGAGTTTTATGCATGGTTATAGATATGGATCTATTTTCATTCTTCTACATGTTGATATCCCTTATGCCAGCACCATTTGTTGAAGATGCTTTCTTTTTTCCATTGTATAATTTTAGCGTCTTTGTCAAATATCCGGTGTTCAAAAATGTGTGGATTAATTTCCAGGTCTTTGATTTGATTCCATTGGTCAACCTCTCTGTTTTCATGCCAATACCAAGCTGTTTTCATTATTGTAGCTCTGTAATAGAGCTTGATGACAGGGATGGTGATGCCTCAGAAGTTCATTTATTGTACAGGATTGTTTTGGCTACTCTAATGTTTTGTTGTTCTTTCAAGGTCTGTGAAGAATTATGTTGGGATTTTGATGGGGTTGC
Source organism: Dicrostonyx torquatus (assembly GCA_028555095.1). Taxonomy (NCBI): domain Eukaryota; kingdom Metazoa; phylum Chordata; class Mammalia; order Rodentia; family Cricetidae; genus Dicrostonyx; species Dicrostonyx torquatus. The sequence goes on along the minus strand of JAQHUG010000014.1, from coordinate 9,831,120 downwards.
ATTGAATCTGTACATTGCTTTTGGTAGGATTGCCATTTTACTATGTTGAGCCTACCTATCCAAAATCCTGGGAGATCTTTCAATAATCTGGTATTTTCTTGAATTTCTTTCTTCAAAGACTTAAAGTTCTTGTCAAATAGGTCTTTCACTTTTTGGTTAGTGTTACTTTAAGATATTTTATGTTATTTGTGGCTGTTTTGAAAGTTAATGTTTCTCTGATTTCCCTCTCCACTTCTTTATCGTTTGTGCATAGGAGGGCTACTGATTTTTTTAGTTGATTATATATCCTGCCACATCACTAAAGATATTTATCAGCTGTAGGAATTCTCTGGTAGAGGTTTTGGGGTCGCTTATATACACTATTATATCATCTGCAAATAATGAAAGTTTGACTTCTTCCTTTCCAATTTGAATCCCCTTAATCTCCTTTTGTTGTCTCATTGCTATTGCTAAAACTTTAAGGCATGTTGAAGAGATATGGAGAGAGTGGACAGACTTGCCTTGTTCCTGATTATAGTGCAATCACTTTGAGTTTTTCTCCATTTAATTTGATGTTGGCTGTCAGCTTGCTGTATATTGCTCTTATTACATTTAGATATGATCCTTGAATCCTTGATCTCTCCAAGACCTTTGTCATGAAAGGGTATTAGATGTCAAATGCTTTTTCAGCATTTAATGAAATGATCATATGTTTTTTTAAGTTTATTTATATAATGGATTACATTGATAGATTTTTGTATGCTGAAGCAGCCCTGCATCTCTGCAATGACGTCAACTTGATCATGGTGGATGATTTTCTTGATGTTGTCTTGGATTCAGTTTGCCAGTATTTTATTGAGGATTTTTACATGCATGTTCATGAGTGAGATGGGTCTGTAATTTTCTTTCTTGGTTGAGTCTTTGTATGGTTTTGGTATCAGGGTAACTGTAGCCTCATAAAAAGAGTTTGGAAATGTTCCTTATGTTTCTATCATGTGGAACACTTTGAGTAGTAAGTATAGATATTAGCTCTTCTTGGAAGTTCTGGTAGAATTCCACACTAAAACCATCCAGGCCTGGGCATTTTTTGGTTGGGAAGTTTTTGATGACAGTTTCTATTCCCTTGCAGTTTATAAGTCTATTTAAATTGCTCACATGGTCTTGATTTAATTTTTGTATATGATATCTATCTAAAAATTGTCCATTTCTTTTATATTTTCCAATTTTGTGGAGTGTATGTTTTTGTAATAAAACCTAATGATTCTTTGAATTTCCCCATGGTGTGTTATGTCCCCTTTTCATTTTGATTGGTTAATTTGGATGTGTTCTCTCTGCCTTATGATTAGTTTGGATAAGTCTATCTTGTTGATTTTCTCAAAGAACCAGCTCTTTGTTTCATTGATTCTTTGTATTGTTTTAATTGCTTCTGTTTTGTTGATTTTAGCCCTCAATTTGATTATTTCCTATCTTCTACTCCTCCTGGGTGAGTCTGCTTCTTTTTTGTTCTAGAGCTTTCAGATGTACTGTTAAGTCACTAATGTGAACTTTCTCTGTTTTCTTTATGTGAGCACTTAGTGTTATGAATTTTCCTCTTAGCACAGCTTTCATAGTGTCTCATAGGTTTGGATATGCTGTGCCTTCATTTTTGTTGAATTTAAGGAAGTCTTTAATTTCTTTCTTTATTTCTTCCTTGACCCAAGGGTGGTTCAGTAGTTCACTGTTCAATTTTCATGAGTTTGTAGGCTTTCTGAGAGTAGTATGGTTGTTAAATTCTAACTTTCATCAATGATGATCCAATAATACACAGGGGGTTACTCCAATTATTTTGTATTGTGGAGGTTTACTTTCTAACTGAGTATATGATCAATTTTGGAGAAGGTTCTATGAGGTGCTGAGAAGAAGGTATATTCTTTTGTGTTTGGTTGAAATGTCTATAGATCTGTTAAGTCTATTTGATTCATGACATCTGTTAGCTCTCTTATTTCTCTGTTAAGTTTCTGTATGGTTGACCTGTCCGTTGTTGAGAGTGGAGTGTTGAAGTCTCCTTCTGTTAGTGTGTGGGGTATAATGTGTGATTTAAGTTTTAGTAATGTTTCTTTTACATATATGGGTGCTCTTGTATTAAGGGCATAGATGTTCAGGATTGAGACTGCATCTTGATGAATTGTTCCTGTTATGAGTATATATTGTCCTTACCCATCTCTTCTGGCTGATTTTAGTTTAAAATAAATTTTGTTAGATATTAGACTAGCTACACCTACTTATTTCTTAGGTCCATTTGATTGGAAAACCTTTCCCAACCGTTTACTCTGAGGTAGTCTCTGTCTTTGAGGTTGAGATATGTTTCTGGTATATAGCAGAAGGCTGGATCCTGGTTTCATATCCATTCTTTTAACCTGTGTCTTTTTATAAGTGAATTGAGTCTGTGGGACAAGTGTCAGTATTCTGTCAATTATATTTTAAATAAATGCTCCTGACCAGGCAGGAAGTATAGGTGGGACAACCAGATAGGAAGTAGAGATGGGTCAAAAAGAACAGGAGAATTCTGGGAAAAAGAAAGTCCTAGTTGTCCTGTCCTGGCCACAGAAGAAGCAATATGTCACTGCCCTGCTGAATAAGGTACTGAGCCACGTGGCTAACACAAATGAAAATAATGGGCTAATATAACTTGTAAGAGTTAATAAGAAGCCTGAGAAACTAGGCCAATCAGTTTATAACTAATGTAGACCTTTGTGTGATTTCTTTGGGACTTAATGACTGCAGGAACTGGGCATGACAGAAACTCGGACAACATGAGTCCATTGATATTAAGACATATTAATGACCAGTGATTGTTAATTCCAGTTAATTTTTGGTAGTAGTGTTTGTGCATTTCCTTTCTTTAGGTTATGCTTGTGGGGGTTATCAGATGCCTGTGTTTTATGGGTACAACTTAGCTTCCTTGGATTGTGGTTTTCCTTCTAGTACTTTCTGTAGCCTGGGTTTGTGGATACATATTGTTTGAATCTGTTTTGTCATGGAATATCTTGTTTTCTCCATTGATGGTGAATGAAAGCTTTGCTGGGTATAGTAGTCTTGGCTTGCATCCATGGTCTCTTAGTATCTGCAGCACATCTATCCAGGATCTGGCTTTTATGGTTTCCATTGAGAAGTCAGGTGTAATTCTGATATGTTTACCTTTATATGGTACTTGACCATTTTCCTTTGCAGCTCTTAATATTCTTTCTTTATTCTGTATGTTTTGTGTTTTGATTATTATATGGTGAGGGGATTTTTTGAACCAGTCTATTTGCTGTTCTGTAAGCTTCTTGTACATTTATAGGAATATCCTTCTTTAGGTTGGAAAAGTTTTCTTCTGTGATTTTTTTGAACATATTTTCTGTGCCTTTGAGCTGGAGTTCTTCCTCTTCTACCCCTATTATTCTTATGCTTGGATTTTCATGGTATCCAGGATTTCCTGGAGGTTTTGTGTTAAGAATTTGTTGGATTTAATGTTTTCTTTAACCAATGAGTATTTCCTTTATAGTATCTTCAGCACTTGATATTCTTTCTTTTATCTCTTGTATTTTGATGTATACTTGTCTCTGTAGTTCCTGTTAATTTACCCATATTCCATATCCAGAATTCCTTTGGTTTGTATTTTCTTTATTACTTCTATTTCAGTCTTCAAGTCTTGAACTGTTTCCTTCACCTTTTGATTATTTTTTCTTGGTTTTCTTTGAGGGATTTATTAATTTATTCCAATTTTTGTTTGTCTTCTCCTCCATTTCTTTGAGGGAGTATTTAATTTCCTCTTCAAAGGTCTCCATCATTTTCATAAAGTTAGGTTTAAAGTTGTTTTCTTCTACTTCTTCTGGCTTAGGATGATTACGTCCTACCTATACCTCTTCCTTCAAATGAGGCCGGCAGTGTCTTTGCATCTTGGTCCAATCCTTGCAGTGCCTATCATTTAAGTCCCCTCAGTATTGGAGCAAGGTGTGTTTCAGAGTTCCACCAAGGTGGCTGCAGGAGTAGAGGCTGGTCTCCAAATGGATGTTACAGCGAGCTAAGACTTCCACACTCGGGCTCTTTGCAGAGTTCCCTGCAGTGGCGCTGACAGCACAGCACACAAGCCACTGGCAACTACTCCGCGCCAAAATATCTTATATGTAAATTTCACATATCTGGTCAATATGCCACGAAGAGAAATACTGCTGTCAGCTGAACACACCTTCTCCCATGCTTTAAGGAGAGCTTCTGAAAGAGCAGAACTCAGCAGGCTTAGACTGCATATCATTATAGATCATCAGCCTTTCTTAGCAAGATAGTTCACCTAGAACACTGTCATAAACTCAATACACTTGACTGTCGGGAAACATGTATGTATGTGTACACATGCTAGACATGTGAAGGAGTGCACAAAGGCCAAAAAGGTCATTAAATTGAATAGATTTGACTCTCTAGAAATACATATGTTTATGTGCACATGCTAAATATGTGCAGGGGTGCACAGAGGCCAGAAAAGGCATTAGATTACCTGGAGCTGGATTACAAGGGCTGTGAGCTACTTGATATGAGTTGGGAACACAACTGAAGTCCTCTAGAAGAGCACTTAACATTATTATCTGAGCCACCTCTACAACACCTTCCATTTATATGACAAGTGCTTCTTGAATGTGTTGTCTGTTAATGCTAGATAGAGATTCAGTTAAAAAGTGAGATTGTATCCTTTTAAACTGATCATTTGAGAACATTTGTTGTATTTGTTGCATTGCTTGAGCCAATGCACCTAGGCTCCAATATGAGATGATACAAGACCTTCTGGAAGAATGCAGAGTATGATTAAATATGCCCTCCTTTATGAAGTAGCCATAAAGAAAGATATTCATTCTACTGTTAGATGAAGCTACTTGGTCCCTTGCCACAGATAAAATGTCTTTTTGAATATTAATAGTCATTTAAATATTAAACATATTTTTAAGTTTAAACTTTAGATTTTGGCTAAGCTTTAGGCAAATTAATCTCCAGTCTGTCTTCACTTATTAAAGACAAGAAACTAACAGTCTTCACACTGTTCAGGAGAAGGAGTCATAAACGCAAGCATAGTTCTTTTCAGAAGTAATCAGAAACACTAAGGACAGGGGAAGAACAAGAGGTTGCGAGCTTGTCCTAGAACTCTCGAGACCCTTTTCAACATTTTGCTAAAGCAGAAAGAAGTCCTCTCAGCTGTGCCTGTCTAGAAAAATCTCTCCCCTAAAAGACAGGAAAAGTTAAATGAGCATATTAGCAGGGTTTTTTAAATGTCTGAGCACAGTTTCATCTGTGAAACCATGAGAAATCTTTGATCAACTTCTTCCAACAATTCTCAGGTATTTGCCAAGGAGGTTCCTTCACATTTGTCCTAGTTTCCTTCAGCAAGATACATATAATCCTGTTCACTTAAAAAGATCTTGCTCACAAATCCCCCAATCAATGCTAAGATGAATGGAAATTCTTCAGAAGTATACATGTGCCAGACACATTTAGATGAAGTACACATGAAACATTCTACTGTCAGACAGCAATGTCTGCTTCCTTCCAACAGACCAACTAGGTGGTTGGATACCAATACTCTTTTATATACTAAAAATAATCTAAAGCTTAAATGACAGACTTTACTAATACTTTTAGACAAATTAATCTCCAGTATGCCTCATAAAACAAAGTATAACCAAAAAATTTTTAAATCCTCATAAAAGATTGTTTGAATGAGCAAGCTCCAAGCTCCTAGTTTCTGAGGTAGTTACTGCATTTTATATTTCTGCTATAAACCATTAAAGGCACTGGCTGATTTAGTCTCCAAAAAAGTTAGTTAATTCACATAACACAAATGCCTTGAAACATAGGAACATCAGTAAAAGGGCTAGAAAAAAATAATTCTAAGGCTAGGTTAATGGTTGTTGATTCCAAGAACAAAGATACTCATCTGAGTTTTATGTCAGAATAACTACAGAAATCTTCCATATTCCAGAGGTAGGTATCCTGGAACAGATGCTACACAGGTAAATGTTTAATCTAATTGTAAAATATTCACATATATGTTACTATTTTCCATAAGACCACTTTGAGTTTCCAATATCATGATGAATTTGCCAGTTATTCAGCCAAAAAGGAACTGCTCAGATCTATTCCCAAAGTGTGTTGTTATGTAGCCACACAAATTTATTTGGATCTTTCTAATGTTTCATTTAATTTTTCCGATGAAAATTTTGAACACCCCCTCATTAAATGATGAAGCACTGCAGAGAACAAAAGCAAATGTGATTTGTCTGGGAAACTAGAGGCTCTACAGAAGATTTACGCAACTGGAAAAAATTCCATGAGCAAGAAAGAACACAGAGGCCTGGGGAGACTGGGGAGGGAGCTCAGTGGATAAAGGACACAGGGCCTGGCAATGAGCTTGGTAGGCAAAGAGGTTGTGATTCAAGCCTAATAATGAGTTCAGATCTCCCAAATCCAAGTAAAAGCTGTGGCTGTAACTGCCTCTAACCCAGTCCTCAGGCCAAAAACAGGTCAATACCATGGACTGGCTGGCCAGACAGACAAGGCAGAATTGTGAGCTCTGGACCCAGAAATATACCCTGTCCCAAAAATGCTGATGGAAAGAGGTTGAGAAAGGCACTTAAAGTCAAACCCTGGCCTGTGTATACATACACATAGGGAAGAGCACACTCCCCTACGTGTACACTACACATATGTATCCATCACACACTCATCTATGTTTACAGCACACATGTATCCATCATACACCGTTCCCTGTGTGTATACCACACATACGTATCCTTCACACACACATTCCCCTGTGTGAACACCACACATGTGTACACATCATACATAATCCCCTATGCATACACCACACATATGGACACATGACACATAATCCCCTATGTAAACAGCACACATGTACACATCACACACGTTCCCCTATGTGTATGTATGCCACACATATGGACACATCACAGACTCTCTTATGCATACACCACACATATGGACACATTACACATACTCCCTTATGTGTACAGCACACATGTGTACATATCACACACACACACTCCCCTATATGATGTGGAATTTCCCTCTGTATGCTGTGATTACCATTGATTAATAAAAAAAAACTGCTTTGGATCTATAACAAGGTAGAACATAAAGAAGGGAAAGCTAACTGAATTCTGGGAGAAGGAAGACAGAGTTTAGAGAAGTCATGGAGTTGCTGCTGGAGACAGACACACTGGAACTTTGCTTGCAAGCCACAACCTCGTAGTGATGCACAGATTAATGGACATGGGTTAAATTAAGATATAGAAGTTAGCAAATAAGAAGCTAGAGCTAATGGGCCAACAGTGATTTAAATAATATAGTTTCTGTGTGATTATTTTGGAAGTCTGGGAAGCTGGGACATGAACAAGTGGCTTCCCTACAACACCTATTTGTACATCACACATGTATACACATCACACACACTCCCTTATGTATGCACCATACATATGAACATAATACACACACTGCCCTATGTGTATAGTGTACATGTGTACAAAATATACACACTCCCCTGTGTGTACACAACAATATGTATCCATCACACTCCCCTATGTTTATATCATATATGTGTACATATCATACACTCTCTCTATGTGTACACCACACATGTAGCCATGTGTGCATATAGCACACATATGTACACATCACACACAAAGAGAAGAGTAAAGGAAAAAAATATACTTGTTTACCCCACAAAGTTGACACTCTGATTAGTTGTAAATGGAGGCTTCACTTTCATTTCCCAGCCACCCAGCCTTGAATAATCAAACAGAAACTATATTAATTACAACATGGCTTGGCCAATGACTCAGGTGTATTCTTAGCTCTTAAATATTAAATTAACCCATTTCTATTAATCTGTGCACCGCCACAAAGCTGTGGCCTCCTTCAGAACTGTATGGCATCTCTCTACTTTGCCTACTTTATCTCTATATATCTCTTCTAGTCTGGCTGTATTCTGCCCTGCCATAGGCTGAAAAAGCTTCTTTATTAATTAATGATAATAAAACATATTCACAGAATACGCATCAATTACTGTCATATGAAAGAGAAGCAATTTTGTATTAGATAAATTTATACTATTATTCAAGATGTAATACTTTAATTTGCATCAGTTTTAAAGAATAATACAAAACATCTTTCTCTTTAATCAAAAGAAGAAGCATGCTTGGTAACATGAAAGTTTTATTTTTCTATTTTTAGCAAAAAGAAAACACCTCAATTTCTCTCACCCTTGTTTTTGGGGGAGTAGGGATTTGAAACAGAGTTTCTCTTTGTAGCCCTGCCTGTCCTGGAATTCACTCTGTGGTCCAGACTGATCTATAACTCACAGAGCTATGCGTGCCTCTGCCTCTCTGAGATCTGGAATTAAAGGCTTGTGTCACCACAATTTCTTATATTCAACTATCTGTTGATGTCCCGCAGGTTATTTATCCTTCTTGATTTGATGAAGGTTTTCTAATGAGTGACCAGGAAACATTTATAAAAAATTAAATATTCCAATAGAAAATTCACAGATACTTTCAGGGTATTGTGGAAATTTATCACAAAATAAATACATATTTTTTTAAATATATATGAAACAAAATATTGATATACTTTACGTAATCATTGCACAACTTTCTTTTGAAACAAATGAATTAACAATCGTCCATTACAACAAATGAATTATCAATCCTCCAATATAAATTGGAAATACAACAATGAAAACTGACAGCCAAGCCTTCATTTTTAATTATACTATGTTCAAATATCTTAATACCAAATCTGCAGGCACTAGGAATGATAGTGATAACAGTAAAGATAGGAAGATAGATAATATTTACTGAGTTTATACATATACAAATATGTGTTTGTATATAAATATATGTTTATGTGTGTATACATATATACATACACACATTTGCATATATATGTAATATTTACTGAGTATACATATGAATGTACATATACTAATATGTACTTCCCTGAGAAGTACTTAATGGAAAAACATGCTTAGTTAAATAGAAAACACATCTTCTTTATTCTTGGGAATGATTTCCCAAGATTTCAGATGAAAAGATGGGTATAGGCAGGTGCTGGAAAGGCTTCTGAAGAAGACATGTCTGCACTGAGATCATGCTGTACTTAGACATCCCAGGTGGAAGAAGAGAATTTACTTTGCATATGTCAAAGGCAAGTGAGGTACTTTTGAACCAACAACAGCCACAGAGGGACTGGATAGAAATACCACAAGACCGTTTCCAAGCACAGTTACCCGTGTGTGGCACCTGAAGTCACCACCATTGGCAATGACATTTTACAGATAAGGAAAGGCACAGAAAAGTTGAGGACCTTTCACAGAGGATCATTATACATGGAAAGAAACCATGAAATTATGTAAACTACCCGGGTTTCGGTTTCTACTCAGCTACTGTGATCCTGAATTCTCTGCACTCCAGTTTTCTCTTCTTTCAGGTGGACTGAAGCCATCACCTACAATGTGGTATTGATGTAGGATTAAATAACTTAATGTTTCTAAGACATTGTAAGCAAATTGAAGTATACATATTTTAAGTAGTGAAGGTCTGATGAAGGTAAAGTCAGTTCAAGCAGGTACATCAGACTGTGCTCTTAGCTTATGTTCACTAGGCTGTCTTTTAATATGTAAACAGTAGTGGATTTGATAGCAAAGAACTGGAAAGGATCTCAGTGATCAGGAATGACTGAGAAGGGAAGAAAATAATTAGCAGTAGGACTTAATTGGATTCCTAAGTAGAGCTGCAATAGCATCCTAAAATACAGATTTTACACTTTGACAGTAATGCTAACTTTTAAAATATGTGACAAAGAGTAAAAGAATGTAACCCCACTCAATGGAATACTCTCAGGGACTCTACATGGAAAGTACTTCTCTGACAATGAAATGCTATATTCCTACATGTCTGAAATATGTTGAATTTTCCCTTGCTTCCCTCATTTCATACGGACATGTGGAACATATTGAACAATGAATGGGTGCATTTAGAGATTATTAAAGAACTAAGTACAAGGGGTTCCTGTCATTGAAGAAAAGCTTGGCCAGACACACAAAACTTAATTCATCGAAAAGACAGCTACTATGGCCACTACTGCATTTGATCTGACAACATGATTAGTTAATGATAATTTTCTACTTTGGATATCTGCTTTTTTTTAATTAAGCTTGCTTCAGAATATGAAATCTTTATGTTCATCCTTTCACAAAACCCTGAACGAAATTATTTTAAATATATACGAAAGGACTAAAACTTTGCAGAGCTTCATGGAAATTTAATAATGGTAGGATTCCTGAAAATATTTACACCCCAACACCATGTCTATAATGACTCTTCCAGACAAATAGAAAATCCAGAATTTTACACAGGGTATTTGCACTATATTAAATAACAAGCATGAGTACTGTTTAGATATTATCTCTGAGACAGTTGTGGGATTTGTTAAATAAATATACATTTGAAATCATTAAGCTTTATTCATAATTCTACTCAAAAGTACTATCGTTTTAAGAAAATGTAGAGGTGAAAATATTTAATTCTTTTATAAGATGAATTTTTAAACATTTTTTTGGCAAAATAGTCTTATTCAGCCTATTATGTTCTTGAGATGCTGGGTAAAGGATTTGCCCCACCCCTGACCCCTGTAAGCCCACACCACCCTCCCACACAAACTCGACTTCCCCTTTGACCTCGGGAGACCTAGAAGTCTGTTTCTCATTTGTAACTCTTCCTTTACCTAACTTGCAAGATTTTTCAACAGATATACTCCTTATATCTCCTGACTGAACAAGATGGGAAATGTATTAAAGTCTCGTATGCTTCAGGAGAGCATATGGGAATCAGTAGAGAAGATACTGAATTAGGTGTTGTATCCATTTGTTAATCCACCACAATGATAGTTAAAAAAAGAACCATGACAGCTCTTATGTCTTTTGTTAAGTGTCATATAAGTGGCAAGGTGACATGAGGGTTATTTTTATTCTCATGTTTGGTCATAGAGATGTTAGTAACAGACATTGAAACCAAATGAGTGAATCAAGAAAATATTTCCCACGTACTTCAAGAATTATTCATCAACCCTTTTGCCATAGGGAAATAAAGTAAAAATCAATTGTATAATTATATATATACATGTATAATAATAAACATGCATTTAATATACACATATGAATACACATGCTTATCTATTTATGAAAGCTATATATATGGTTTCATTTTTCACTTGATGAGAAGATGCCTTAGAGAAGCACTTATTTTTAAAACAAATTAGTAGTTAAATTTGGTTTTCTTGTCAGATGATGGTTTGCAAATATTTATTAACTGAGAAAAATACATAATGAAGGATGATTTTACTCTTTAAGCTGTTGCAGTTTTGTGTGAACTGTGGGATAAAATACATTAAGATTCTGCTCTGGGGAGTAGGTCAATATATGTTTTCACTACTAAAATATATTTTAAGAAATTAAGCATTCTAGCATTCTCTGTGCCGCTAGCAGATTACTGTTCTATTTCCCCCTTCAATTTGTACTCATATACATGAAAGATACTTTTAAAAGGAACTTTTCAGTGGAGATTGTTGGAAGAGGTCCTTTGCTTGGTATGCAGTGTGGACTTTATAGCCTATCTGATAAGTGACAACTGAAACCATGATTTTGACTGAAATGTTATGTAAAATCTAGACTTCCCTTCAGCTGTTGAATGTAGTGAGACAACTTCTTTATATTCAAAATAAGATTTCATTTTAACTTCAGCTTTAAGTATGATATGAGAACTTTGAATGTTTTATTTATTTTATATTGGTAAATGTCTGTCAGGGGTTGGGAAGTAAACCTCTGTGCAGGCACCTGCAGAGGACTGAAGAGGGCATCGGGTCCCCTGGAGTTGGAGTTATGGATGGATGTGTGATTCCTCCTGTAGGTGCTGGAAACTGAACCAGGGTCCTCACCCTTCACCGGTGAGCTATTGAAGTGAGAGCTTTTGGAAGCTCTCTTTTGTCAATCAGTTTAAGCTCTGATCACCTGTACTATGTCTATCCACAAATCTGTTTGATAACCTCATCTATAAACACATAGTTATGATGATGATGATGTCTCAATTTAGCACCAGAAAAGTTTTTATGGTATAAGAAATTGATATCAGTATACAAACTGTGGTAGTTCAGGACAGTTAGTTAAAAATTAATCCATGTCTAATGCAAGGCATGATTAAGTAAAAACATGTACAGCAAAATAAACAATGGCAAAATAAACAAGTTGCTTCCATCAGTTACCAGATTAACTAACAGGGAATCATAGGCCTCCTTGAGTCAACTTCCTGCTGAGACATTGGCTAAGGTTGAGCCCATTATGGTTCAAGATTAGTGATGGACGAAACTGAAGCAGTACAAATGAAAGGAAAATGCACAAGACTGACCAGACTGGCAAGATTCTGTGATTGATTGGAGATGACAGCTGAATTTTTGTATTTCTATAAAGTGCCTCTGAGATTAATTATGAAATAAAAAACTAAAAATAGAGGGGGCAGGAAGAACGAGGGCGCTCTCACCCTAAGGACAGGTGAATGCTGGAGAGCTTGGAGATGGAGAGGAAGAACAATACAGTACACAAGAAGGCAAAGTAGAGGCTCCTGTCTTGGGGCAGAGTGAGCAAGCACAGACTGAGACTGGGATGCTGGTCATATCTGAGTCACATAGGAAAAGGCATAAAACACAGAGAAAGTCAAGTCATTGTGCAATACCATTCAAAAATAACTAACAGGTGATAGGACCAAAGAACCAAGATGTGATGGAGATGACATTTAAAAAAAAAAGCAGAATAGGTTAATAGCTAAGAAAACATGGAAAAGAATCAGACTGGGTCATGGAAACTGCAGTGGCATGTTAAGAGTAAACAAAATGATAGTATGGAATTACACAGTGCAATCTAAACAGATACACTTAACCATTGCAGGAAGAGACTCTGGAAGTGCTGGAAACAGGAAATTTCTTGAACCTAGTTGAAGAGTAAGGAATGATAAAGAGAAGGGAATATGATGCTGACAGAATAATCATTCATTGTTATTTCAGTTTTCTTTGTGTTTTTGATGACAAGGGGTTATGAATTTTTAAATCGTATGAAACTGTAGGTTAAATCTCTTCCTAAGCTTTCCAAACTTTAGTATTCATACTCAAAGCATTAATTGATTTATTCAAAATTAAATTCTCTCCTGTAACCTAAGTGGAATTTATCTTCATAAAATCTAGGTGACTTTATATCACTTAAGGACATTGCTACTTTTTTTATTGTTAGCATTTTTGAATTTTATCTCAGAAGGTGACCAATCTACAGGAAGATAAAAACTAATATGTCTATACTTATGCAGTTTAAGAGAGAGAAAGTAATTCCAAAAGACAAACTATTATTTCTCAAAAGACCCATAAATATAAATATTATTTCCAAATGTTTTCCTTTTTTTGTAAAGGTGTGAATACTTAGCACATTCATTTTCTCTATGGTGAGGATGTAAAAGTTTTCTGCCTAGCAAACATATTTATCATTTAGACGTGAACATTTTTCATAATAACCATAGTCTTCTGGGACAGTCAACTGTTTCTCAGTAAAAATTAACTGCTCATAGAGGCGCCGTTGCTCTCTGGACTTGGTGATACATTGTAGTGCCAGCACGGTTAAATGAACACATTTCCCTAAGTGGTTATTTGTGCTTCTAGAATCCTGTGCACATAAATCAGGATTGCACACTATTGTCACCATTATCTTTTCCCCATTTCCTCCACAATTGATTCATAATGGCATTACATACTGATACTGCCTCAAAACTCTGCAAGAGGGAAATGACTTGGGAATTCTTATGGCCAGTGATGGACAGGGAGTGTTCTGAAGCGCACAGCTATAAATTTAATATTTACTGGATGCATTGTGCATCCAGCCATCAGCTACCACACTAGAACTACAAAGAATGCGAAACATACTGATACTGGTCTACAAGGAACCACTTATGAGCACATTCCATTCACTTCAATCTAAGAATGATATCATTGCCCAGGATGCTTCCATCCACTTTAATTATTAGTGAATGGTATTGTGATTGCCATGGGTCAGCCATGCTTGGCAGGGCATGGAAGAGAGTCTGAATTCTTGAACATTGCTTAGTAGCTCAAACTGTAACGGAGGATTGCTTCCACAATAAAGCAGCATTGTTTCGGAGGCAATCTTCAGTTTGTGATTAATGAGGTGGTGGATGAGGAACATATGACGGCTTCCAGGTTCGTTCCAGCATTTTTCTTAACCTCAGCCTGAGCCAGAACTGTCAGTGCTCATGACAAGATGACCAGATAAAGTTTCACCTGTGAGCGGGGCTCTTGACTACAATTTACATTTTCCAAAACCTTCAAGAAGCACAGCTCTTATGAAAAGCCATTTTTTTTGCTTCCTTCCAAAAACTTAAAAAACAAATGGGATTGTAAATCTCTGAGGGTGAAAAAGAGAAGTTTGCTTTGCACTCTTGGAACTCCGAGAAGTAAGTGCAGGCTGATTAACAGGATGACAGTGCTGCCCAGAAGCTGCTACATGAAAAAGAAAAAATCCCACTAATATTAAGAAGAATCTTTCCAAAAAACTGGAATGTATCTAGGAACACAGTCATTCAAGAGGTTGAAATCTACAATCTTCAATGAACAGGTTTCGACTGATATGTTGTGTTCTATCATCTCACCTTACTTTTTAAGCTTCTTGTGATTAAGGACTGTCTCGTCAAACCTAGATGCTGGCTAGTGCTTAGTGCTCAGTATTGTGCGGTCCTTGTTGTCTTTTTGGGTAAGTGTCAGACTAGCAATAGGCACCACCCGTGTTCTCATGATGTGATAGGGTTTCTCAATAGTTCACCAAAGAAGAAAGCTCACAATATAGCTAACATAGATTTTGTTTTGTTTTGTTTTGTTTTTGTTTGTTTGTTTTTTGAGACAGAGTTTCTATGTAGCTTTGGAGCCTGTCCTGGAACTAGCTCTTGAAGACCAGGCTGGCCTCAAACTCACAGAGATCTGTCTGCCTTTGCCTCCCTACTGCTGGGATTAAAGGCGTGTGCCACCATCGCATAGATTTTTAAAAAATGGTAAATACACAAGGAACTCATCAAAGGAATTGTGTGCACTTAAAATCAGGTGTGTGTGATTACCAAATTATTTTAAGTCATCTCTGCATCTGTGAAGTGAAAACACATCATTGAACACAGCGTTCTTTTCCATCACCTTGGAATGCTCTAGAATGGCAGTATTTTAGAACTAAAGGAAACCCCAAATGTCAGAAAGTTTCAATACTGAGATTATGCATAATAAAGTAAAATGAATAGCCATATCCGGACTGAAAAAGGTAACATTGTTCCCTATTTGTGGAAATAATCCCACATTGCAGTTGATTCAATCATTATTTTTATGGGCCTGGAGAAATTCCTCAAACACCAAGTCCAAGGCAAAAAAATAGAAAAAAAAAAAGCTTATTTTAAGTTTAATGCTAGCAGAGGGTTAGAATCCATAGCAGTAGAAATACCAGGTGACATACATGGCGGCTGGAGTTGGTAGCTGAAACCACATCTCTAGCTACAAGCAGGAAAACTAACAGAAAATAGAGTAAGATGTTTGAAACCTCAAACTCTGCTGGCCCTGATCAACACCTCCCAAACCTTCCCCAAAAGGTCTAACAGCTGAGAATGAAGTATTCAAATGCCTGAGACTTACAGAAAATATCTCACTCCAATCAGCAGAGAATATAAACATATACATGCACATACAAGCTACATGCTCTCCTGCCACACATGGACAAATAGGAAACACTGGGAATCTTTAAATAGTGGGGTGTGATGGCATCATAATTGCAATCCTAGCTCTTAGAGGCTGAGGCAGAAGGAACATGGTTCCAGGTCATCAAGGGTATAAAGAAAATCTTAGAGTTCTTACACTCAAATCTACACTTTTGTTTGTTTGTCTTAGGTTTTTCTAATGCCAGATATACTTGTAGTCTAAAAGTTAGAAAGTTATTTGAAATTCATGGTTCCAAGAAAACTGGAGTGACAGTCTCAGAAAGGCAAATAATTGCAATGGCATGCATACCTTTGTGAATCTGAGCCACATACATGATCAGTGTGCCTGAAAAAAAATCAGAGATGCTCAATGTTTTCATTACTAAAAATTTAAAGAATAAAATGGCCTATAAACATAAATAATTGTTTTCTAGGTAAGATCTAAACATGTATATCCATTCATTTCTTGGAGGCTTAATGATTAGCTCTGTAGTTGAGATGATTTCAACTAATCAGGCCAGACAATTTAATAATTTGTTCAAATGAAATGGTGGATCTATCTTAAATTCACAGAGGCCAAACCTCACTTTAGGAGAAAACATATTGACAAGAACTCATCACGTTATAAAGGCACTGAAGTACATGTGCAATTTCACTTCATGGCTATCTTTATTCTCTGTGTTGTAGATTAACTTTCTAATCAAGAATACTTGATGTCAGGCTGGAGAGATGGCTCAGAGGTTAAGAGCACTGACTGCTCTTCCAGAGGTCCTGAGTTCAATTCCCAGCAACCAAATGGTGGCTCACAGCCATCTATAATAAGATCTGGTGCCCTCTTCTGGCATGCAAGCATACATGGAAGGAATGTTGTATATTTAATAAATAAATAAATCTTTAAAAAAAAGAATACTTGATGTCAGAGAAAGCAGAGTGTGTGAAGGAAAGGCTGTGGAAGCCAAGGGGACCATGTTCCAGAGGAAAATTTACAGTTTCAAAGATTTCTTGAGGTTGTAGTCACACACAAATTGATGATGTCATTCTTGACATTTTGTTATAACTATAACTTCCATGAGAAATTCAGCCTTTGATGATGTTCTTTCCATAAATTTCTTCATGCATATTGTATAAGAAGTTTAATTAGGCAGGTTATGGTTTACGTGGAGGTTGTTCTTTTACCTTATTCTGTGGACAGTTAGTATATCTACAGCTCTGTATATTCAATTATGTCCTTTTGAAAATGAGAAGAGTGACGAAAATCCAGGTTGTGCATATTTATTCCCTCTTTCCTTTCTTTGGAAGGCTTTTCTCTGTAGCTGTGTGTTAGCCTGCGCTTGTAGTGTTTGCTTCTTTCATGCTTGGAGAGTACTCAATAAGACTCTGTCAGCTGGATTTTGAGACATTTGAAATGTCTTTCTAAGTATTTTGAAACATGTGTGAACTGAAACAGAATGTTGCATGTCAGGTAGTTTAACTCAGTCCTCTGAGTTTTTTGAACATTACTATTCTACCAGTTTTAAGGATAAAGAAGTAGAAATACAGATAAAGCAATATGTTTTTGAACTGGCATTGCAAATCTAGCCTTTCTGAGTCTAGTTACAGGTTCCTTTCCACCAAGATCTATACACAGAGACTGCTCATTCGTTTCCAGACCTGACCTCCCAGACTGGAATAATCACACAGAAACTGTATTAATTATAACACTGTTTGGTCATTGTTTTAGACTTCTTATTAACTAACTCTTACATCTTAAATGAACCTATTTATATCAATCTTTGTATCACTACGAGGCTGTGGCCTATTGCTAAGATTCTGACAGGTGTCTTTCTCCTTTGGCAGCTACATGGTGTCTTCCTGACTCTGCCTATTCTCTCTCTCTCTATCTATCTCTGTTCTGATTTCCTGCCTAGCTTTACTCTGCTAAGCCATTGACCCAAACAGTTGATTCATTTGTTGTCCAATAAAAGCTTCACATATACAGAAGGGTACTGCACATCAAAGAGCTGCTTCTTACCAGAGAACAGTTTCAAACTAAATTCTTCAGAGACTTGAAGGTGCTCTTTTTTTCAAATTGTGTCAGTTGGATTTCATCAAAGTACTTAAGTATGTGTATGAAAATTATTATTCTAACATTCACTACTCATTTAAAAATGCTATTTCTCAAACCTACTTTCAGATATGCTTCATTTGCAGAGTTCAGAAAATCATATGAAAGGTATTTCCATATCTTTTTTTATAGTGACTTGAGGACTGAGTAAAATGACTGGAAGGGATAACTAAGAAGGATTATGGAATGTTCTCAATGAAAACCAACAAATTGTTGCTTCAGTCAATTGTTAAGACTGAAATGTGGGAGAAAACAACATTAAAGCAGCACATATGTGCCAGGGGAAGTTTACAAATCTAGTTACCAACATTGGAATAAAAGCAAATCAGTTCAACAGGTTCGCTAATACTTCTGGGCATCTAACATCTGGTGTAGGAGGGTCCTTCTGTATTTCTGTTGCTTTCATTGGTTGAATAAAGAAACTGCCTTGGCCTTTTGATACGGCAGCCCTTAGGTGGGTGGAGTAGACAGAACGGAAGGCTGTGAAAGAAAAGGCACTGGGGCAGATGCCATGTTTCTCCAGCCCAAGATGGACTTTGGTTAGAATCTTCCTGGTAAGCCACGACCATGTGGTGATACACAGATTACTAGATATGGGTTAAACTAATATGTATAAGAGGTTAAAACTAATGGGCCAGACAGTATTTAAATGAATACAGTTTGTGTGTAATTATTCCGGGTATAAGCTAGCCAAGGCCAAAAGCAGGCCCGTGGCCGGGAGCCAGGCACTGGGAAATGCAGCCCCCACAGCCCACTCCTCCTCATCACTATAAACATGCAAGATGCCAGCACACTACAAATAGATCAGGGCACCACACTCACTGAGCTGATATAGATATATTATTTTTCATAATCCAAAGTTGCTACCACTAATTATCTCAAGAAAATAGTTGTGGTGGTTTGAATGAAAAGTCCCCCATATCTCCAATATTTAAATTTATACTCTAGGGGGAAGATAATAGACCTTCATGTGGTGCAACCTTTCTGGAAGAAATGTATCATTTGGGATAGCCTTTGAGAGTTTACACCCTCAGCCACTTCCAGTGCACCCTCTACTTACTGTGTGCGAACAGGGTTGCTACCTACTACCACGCCTTCCACAACAATATGGATTCTCCATCTCAAGTCCACATGCAAAAATAAAGTATTCCTTCCACAAATTGCTTCTGGATATGGTGTTTTATTACAGCAACAACAACAAAATAATTAACACAGCAGCATTACCTTCATACTTTCTACTCAAAAGTTACGCTTTCTTTTGCAATTTTGTATTTTTTCAAATTCAAATTTTTAAACATTATTTTCATATATTAAAAACAACTTAATGTTTAAACAAAATTATCAATACAAAAATGATATAACCGTTGATAAATTTGACAACCCAGATTGCAATTAAGTCTTTCTACACATTGGTTTATTTTGGTACCAACATGCAAACAATTTTAACTGAAAATATGTGAGGTTAGATTCATGTGTTCTCCTCTTGTTCAAATTAAAAATACATATCCATTGGCGAAATATTCTTTCTTTGGCCATGTTTTATTCAGTCCTTTGCATTGTTAGTTCTCACATATACATAATTATAGCTTTTTTTAAAAAAATTAATATCTATACAATGTATTTTGATCATAATCATTCCCCTTTGTTGACCTTTCGCAGACTCTTTCTCCCTTTCTGTACACCCAACTTCATTTTTCACTCTTTCTCTCAAAAAGAAACAAGCAAAGGAAATAATAACATCAACAACAAAGAAAACCAGTAAGACAGAAAACACCAAAGTGAAATTAAACTACACACACACACACACACACACACACAAAGCAACAACTAAGACAAATAAAACCAAAAACAAAAAAGAAGGAAAACAAAAAACACAGTTCAGAACCTGTTTTCTGTTGGCCAGGGACTGCTGGACATGAAGTATCTCCTGGAGTGTCGCAGATATACGGAGTGGCACTCCATTGGAGAAATGGATCGCTCTTGCTTTCATTTCAACAATATAAGCAGAGAAAATTAAAGGGAAGAAATGAACAATGATAATGGTGATAATAATAATAATAATAATAGAAACCAAATACAGGCACCTAATTCCTTCTTCAATTTGCTGTAGGGCCTAGAGCAAATCACTTAATCCCATTAGCCTTTAATTGCCTTGTTTCTAACATGAGGCAAATTTGGTAATCTCAAACAAGACGGACCACATGGCTCATGTACCACGGAGAACACATTGAAATGTTTAGCTGCTTTTTTTTTTTCCTTCCAAGTGCTCTTACTGTGGATCAGACCGTAAAATGATCACTGAAACAAATCAGCCAATATACTGTACAGAGAGCAGCTCCGCACAAGCACAGAGTGTGCCCTGCCTTTCTTGTCTGCTGACAGACATCAGGCCTTGTCACTAGTACAGTCAATGGGGTGCAAAATCCTGTGGAATTTGCTGACTGGAACAGAATACCACATACAATGATGGGAACCCCAGATACGAGCCAAGTCAAGTGTTGTCATCACCGATGGAGTTTCTGTTCTCACTCCAGAGCCAGCCATACAGTCCATTTATTGTATCCAAGGTAAGACTGTTCAGATCAGGTCAGATCTTCAGCAATTATTTTGACCCAATCAAGACTTTCTTTTTTATATTCTAATTTGTAATGTTTTTAAAATACATATTCCATGGCAGTCCCTATCTCTAGGAAGAGTTGACCAATACAAAAAAATCTCTACAACTTTAAGTTTGTGTTGTTTACTTGCCATTTACTTTCTTTTATTTTGAGACTTTTGTTTTGGTCTTATAGGTTTTTGTGTGTTTGTTTTGATTTAGTGTGTGTCGAGAGAAGAAAGAGAGAGATGACAAGAGAGAAAGAGAACATAAAGTTTGGGAGGAGGGAACTGGAGAAGATTTGGGAGGAGGTGAAAATTTGGAACAGGGGAAAATACATGACCAAATATTTTGTATGAAAAAAATTAAGTAAAAATATATGAATAGCACATATCAACAAATAACCCAGATTTTCCCTAAATTTAGTGACATTAATTCCTAATCTGTCCTGCTGTTCATTTGCGAAGGCACTAAGAACATATTCATGTCTGATGAGTCCTATGAGTTTTGTGGCAAATGAAGTCAATAGTCATATTAATGGTTATGTTAGCAAAGCAGGTAAATAATGATTTATTTATAATTTCATTAGTTAACTGCTATAGAAGGTAGTTAAAAGAATTTAATCAGTAGGAGAATGAAGGGTTTGAGATGAAAACGAGGAAACTCCTATAAGGCAAGACCAGGAAAGAGAGGCAGTCAATGAGAATGTGAGACAAAAGAACAGACCTAAAACACCTACATGTGACAAGGACATCACCTAAAAAAAGATCACAGAATCCTAGAGCTTCGAGGATGTGAACTAGAAAAAAAAAGTTTCTTGAGTCTCTCTGAGATTAAGCAATGCACCTATGATGATAAAGGGTTGTGACTAGGTTGTGCAGGTTTTCATCCAGTCCCATAGATGCAGCTTCAGGGCCTCTAAACATTTCCTCAGGTGTGAATGGCTCAAATGTAAAGGAGGCTGGAGAGGAATAGGATGAGAGAGCTGTGTTTCAGGTTACCCTTTGCAAGCATATTTCAGAAAGTCATTTCAATACAATTATTGTTTGTTTTTCAAGTACAGTGCTATCTACCAAAACCAAAGGCATGCTAATTGCTATGCTATTTGCTAGGGTTATAAAGCTGAAGATGACATGGGCCTGCCATTTGTGCATTACCATTTTACTAAAGGAGACATGGGACAACTTGTTGTTGGTTAAACTTTGAGGTATGAATGTTAATAAGATCTTTGTAAAAAGGCTGAGGAGTTTCAGAAAAAGCTGAATTATGAAGGATAACACCCTGGTGAGGTTTGAAATCATTTGACATGAAAGAAAAAAGAATGACATAAAGCAAAATGACAACATGAACAGTTTTGCTTTGAAAAAAGTCTTATGGCTTTTTAATATCAATAAACAGCAGACAATGAAATCAGTAATTGCAAGCTGACTGAGTCAGAAGTACTTTGATGGCCTATGAACACATTGAGCCTGACATAAAAGCTATGAACTTGACTGAGCCAGCACTTGTTTACAAGACAGAAATATTAGTCTCAATCTACATTTATAAAGTGATTTTAAAAGCTATGTGTAATGTTCATCAGAGTTATCAAAATTGACTAGGTTATTTGGGATGTGCATTTTTTTTTTGGTTTTTCGAGACAGGGTTTCTCTGTGGCTTTGGAGCCTGCGCTGGAACTAGCTCTTGTAGACCAGGCTGGTCTCGAACTCACAAAAATCCGCCTGCCTCTGCCTCCCGAGTGCTGGGATTAAAGGCGTGCGCCACCACCGCCCGGCCCCTGGGATGTGCATTTTTAATCACCATATTATTAATCTGGATATAAAAGAGATGGTATTTCCTTACTCAATGTAATTGCTGAGGATGTATTCTGTTAAAGACTATAGATATATTCTGTTAAAGGCATTGTTTATTTCAGATTGCTTTGATTAAACAATGACATTAAGAGACAGTTGATTATAGTTTCCTATGGTTTAGAAATTAAAGTGAGTAACCTCCTGTGTTCATCCTGAAAGAAGGGAGAAGAGCACTTTGAACTTGAAAGGCAGTGCCACATCATACAGCTATGTAACAGACGATATTCTAGTGTTTCCAACAGCTACACAACAATTTAACATTACAGTGTCATAGTCAGCATTAAGTCTTGTAGAATATTAATTTAAGGTGTATCTGTTTGTGCTGTGGGATGTTTGTTTAATAATGTAAACAATGTATTGTTTTTGTTTATGCTGTATTTGTTTAACTCTGTGAAGCTGTGAATGTGTTGGTCTTTTTTGGGGGGGTGGGTTTTCTTTCTTTATTTTTGCCTGTCTAAAACACCTGATGGTCTAATAAAGCTCTGAATGGACAATAAGAGTAAAGATTGGTGGGGCTGGCAGGCAGGGAGTATAACAAGGTGGAGAAATCTGGGAAGAGAGGAGCAAGAGGGAACAGGAAGAAGAGATCCCTAGGGGTCAGCCACCCAGCCAGCCATGGAGTTATACTGAAAGTAAGATATACAAAAGTAAGTAAAGGAAGAAGCCCACAGGAAAGATATATATGGGGTAATTTAAGTTAAGGAAAGATGGTTAGAAACAACCCAAGCTAAGGCCAGGCATTCTTAACTAATAATAAGCAACCATGTGTAATTTATTTGGGAGCTGGGTGATAGCCCCCCCCTAAAAGAGAAAAAAGAATAAAACAACCAGCAACACATAAGGTTATCTTTGAAGATTGTCCCAAGTTTATCTGGAATTCTCCTTTCTGGCTATGTAATAAAACACTTCCCCAAATTCCTGGCACTTTTGTGTGAAGGCAGAAAACATCAACATTGGTAATTTTCTTATCCTCCTATTTCACACTGATTTCTTCTTAATGTCTGCATTTCTTATGTCTATGACTTTGACATATTTTGCTTTTCAAACACAAAAACAAAAAAAAAAACTGGTGTCATTACAGGAATCTTGCCCAATTGCTTGAAGGGCAAATCAGGCATCTTACAGGGTTCAAATGAAAGCAAGAAATTCAGCCCCCCATAGAGATAGGTTCATGGGCAACATGGCACAGCTATATGTCATTAGCATATGTTACCACATCACAGAACTGTATCTCTGAAGAAAATTGTAGTCACATTTTAGTTTTTATTTGTTGTCTCAAGGGAAAATGATGCTATGTACAAGAAAAAGAAGAAAGGAGGAAAGACTAAAATATGCTTAGTCATAATGAAACAGCTGGTAGTTCTCGATGTCAAGATCCCATGCCCAGTTCCTAATGATGGGCAGGTCTGAAAAACTACAGAAGAGTTTTTGTCAGCAGGAAAGGACTTTGAGAATGCTCTAAGGGTGACATAAGTGCTGGGAGTTGCAATTCTGTCCCCGAAACTTTAAGAAAGCTACTAGGATTTAATGTGTAGAAGAGCTGCACAGCCATGAAATTTCTAGTCTCTTATAAAGAGTAAAAACTACTTCAATCTCAATAAAATTTAAAAGGATAAAAAAAATCAATCTATAAGGAAACCATACATGTAACATATATAAACAAGGAGGAGGCATTAAAACTATATGAAAAATAACTAAGTGTAAATTCAAATATGAAGACAATCTATCAATAACTAATGAAAAGTAGCAGAAAAAAGACCAGCAAGAACAGTAAAATTATGACATCAAATTATGTTCTTTCTAAGTAGCGTTGCTTTTTGGGGCCATAAGCAAAGTATCCAAAACCCAATTTAAGATACGTCCAAAAATTGAAATAGCAGAATAAGTTTTCTGAACACAGTATGTGCTATAGAACAATTAAAAAGGAATATTTAGCTTGAAGACTCTCAAGTGTTTAGGATTTAGCAATATACTTAAATAACAAACTGATCAAGAAAGAAGTCTCAATGAGCATAGTATAATACAAATTGGTGTAAGCAGACAAAGTTGTACTTTTAGAGTAATTTACAGTTTTGGGGAACTAGGATTAAAGCAGAGTCCTGGAGATAATGCATATATTCTCAGTATAGAGAATACTATCAGATCAAACATTAGAGCTATTGCCAAGGTCTTCTCAAAAACAGGTGTATCAATTTATATATCCAAAAAGCCCTATAAAAGAACCCAAAAATAAATAACAAATATACATAATCAAGTATACTCAGTCCAAATATCCTATTCCTCTCTTTGGAATAGCTCAAAATAGTGTGAACTATGAGAATAGATTTGTGTTAAGTTCAGAAACTTTTATTTAGTCAGCAGCAGTCATATATATTTGTGGTCACATCAGGGGCTGATGACAGACGGAGGTGAGGAATAAAACTTTTCACATACTAGGAGAGTTGTGTAGGGATCTGTGAATCATAGTAGTATACATAGTTCAAATAATAATATTTATCCATTAAATGCTGCAATCTAAATGTTTAAAATATTAAAGTCCCCAGCAAAAATTATTCTAATTCTTAGATACTTAAAACGTTTTATCCTGTCTCACAAAGGAAATTTAGCTAAGGGTGTGCTGCAGAGGTATAGACATGCAAGTCTTTAAGAAACTGTTCTGGAGGTCCCATTTATTTATTTATTGTTGTTCTTATTGTCTATGCCACTGAGGTTTTAAATAGGAAGTGATCTCCTGTGCCCA
>JAQHUG010000014.1:9753721-9804039 GCA_028555095.1 Dicrostonyx torquatus | reverse complement strand
TAATAATAATAATAATAATAAAAAGAAAAAAGAAACTGTTCTGGTAACACTGAAGGAAAAGTTACAAAAGTAAAAAAGATCTCTAAATATAGCAAAGAAAACAATGAAGAAACTCAGAGAGGAGGAAAGCCATGATTTCATATGTCTAAACATGAGAGAGAGGACCATGTTGTTTAAGTGGTGTTCTCTATCCAGGTCGTGAAATCAGTGGTCAAGAACTCAAACCTGGTGGGGATAGAGAAGCAGATGAGATAGGGATAGAAGATAGTATGTATGAGTTTGGGAAAATGACAATCTAAAAATCCTGGTTTGTTTTTTAGTTAAGGGAAAATTAAAATTATAAAAACAGTGCAGCAGAAGAGCCATGGCCAGGATTGCAAGCTCAGGGAATGGAATCGCCAGTATTGTAAGCTCAGGGCATAGAATTGCCAGGATTGTAGGCTCAGGGAATGGAATCACCAGTATGGTAAGCCCAGGGAATGGAAATGCCAAGTATGGTAAATCTAGGGAATGGAAACGCCAGTATTGTAAACCCAGGGAATGGAAACGCCAGTATTGTATAAGCTCAGAGGATGGAAATGCCAGTACTGTAAACTCAGAGGACAGAAACCAAACTCAAGAATTACAATCACCAATATTTGTAGTGCTAAGCTTTTTGAACCTTCATCAATTTTGTGCTGTTAAGATATGGTCTCTGGGGTGGCTAGTGCTTTGGTGGCAGGAAACCACGCTCAGTCTTAACAAATGTGCATTGTAAGTCACTCCTGAAAGCTGAGGTTTATCCCACTTTGGTGAGGGGTATGTGAGAATCTGGAGCGTGAAGGAGATTGATGGCAGCCTTGAAGGAAAACGTGGATGACAAATGATTTGCTTCACACTCTGCCTGTTGCCCTTTTGATCATTGCCAGGGTGACCTTACTCCTTTTTCTAGTCTTAGAACCAAGGCTAAGTTTTTGCCGTTTACCAACAAGGCTGCTATGTCAGTTAAAGGAGCTTGTTTTCTTGTAAGACTTCTCCCTTCAAGGTTGTAAATACTTTTGTAGTTATAGTGGCATGTTCCTAGGTCTTGCTCAGTGAAGTTCAATTCTACTTTATTATGCTTTACAATTACTGTATTCTTTTTCTTTGAGGTGATATACTCTTTCCATCAGCAGTGCTGAGTTCTGTATTTAAAACAATACGATCCAAAGCAAGGTTTCCCCATGTGTCATCCAGGCCATGTGTTGCATAATCGATGTAAGGATTCAGCAAGTGTCCTCTGTCCTTACAGGGAGGCTGCTGCTACGTGGTTGGAGCAGACGCTAGCAGAACAGTTCTCGTCAGTGTTTAAACTGTTGTCCAAGCTCTATGGTCTCCAGGGGAGAAGGTCAACAGATATCTGCAGACATTTGGGGTGCAATTTGGATTTAAGAGACAAAAATATTTTTCCTAAGGTGTGAAGTGGCTATGCCCTGGGTTTATAAAACATACTCCTTCTTGCTTAAATAAATAACCTAGTGATGATGTGACGATTTAGAACAAAGAGGTTTGGCTTGACAGTTTGAAATATTGAAATTATTCTTGAGTTTTTTCAGCTATCCTAAACATATACATAGCTTAAATTAATATTTGTATATGTCCAAATCTTAATTGTAAAAATGAAAAATGCAATATAGACAGATTAACAAAAATATGGTAGTTAAAAAGAAATATTAACTTAATGAACCAAAACTACATTGCGAAAATAATTAAAATATATTCTACATTATAATCATAGTTTTTGTTGTTATAGCAAAAATATCAATAATTTTACTTTATATTTCTAGAAGTAGCGTCTTCACGTTTTATTTTTATCTCAAGAAAAATTCTGAAGCTTCAACTGAAATATGTCCATTACAACAACAAAAATAATTTACTGTGAAAAAATAGACAAATTTATTCTGCTTTACAGAACTCTATTGTCTAAATCACACAACACATGTGAAAGAAGAAATTTCTTTTTTTTCCTTTGGTTTTTGTTGTTTCTATATTTTGTATTGTTTTTCAAGACAAGGTTTCTCTGTGGAGCCCTGGCTGTCCTGATACATGCTCTATAGACCAGGCTGGCCTTGAACTCAGAGATTTGTCTACCTCTGCCTTAAAGTGCTGGGGTTATAAAATTAATGATGTGCTCCAACATTCCAGGCTTGACAGAGAATTTCTGAGGCAACACCATTCCTTATTGTTATTCTGAATTCTCAACAATTATCAGGCATATCCTGGACTACTTTATCTCTCTCAGTCTCTTTAAGTGGGATATTAAATCACATTTCACTTGAAATGAATACATTTCAAGAAAAGATAAGAATTCAAAAAATTACTATATTTAATATCTCAAACTTTCTCCTAACTTACTATAAAGATTTTTGAATAAATACATTCTGGGTTCCAACCAGAAAGCAAAAGCAAGATAAAAAGTGTAATTAATCACAATAAATAATCAAAATAAAATGGAAAAAATGCAAGTGCACAGGAAAGCAATCATTGACGACACAAGTTATAGTAGGGGTATAAGATCAGTGACAGACTAGAACAATAAGGAGATGCTAAATTATGCAGACTCACATAAGTCTTGAAGTCAAGCATCTGTGTCATTCTATGTTAACAAGTTTAATTTGTGGGATATATGGATATATTAAATGTATGGAATGATACATATAATGTGATAAGGAAAGATAAATATTTTAATATTTATATAAATAATTTATTGTCACTTGCTTAATCATTTCACCATTGAATCAACTGCTCAGTGTTTCTTTTTATATGCCATAATGTTTCTGCAAATGACTTATCTATAATTTAGACAGAAGATAGATAGATTAGATGGTAGATATCAATTCCTTTAAAAAAAATAAGGAGAATAGTCTTGGATTATTGTCAGACTTAATCTAGTAATTACTTCTCCTTTACAGAACTACATCTTCTAAGACCTGATTTCCAGATAAAATCCCTTTTAATGTACCGAGAGTATATTGTACATTGTACATTTACTGTGTCTGAATATGCTTAAAATTGCAAACTACATGAATGCACCACAGACCTTTTCCTTATGGAAATAACAAGCATATGTTCACACAATTTATTGAAATGAGGAGCATATTTCCTCAATGCTCTCAAATCCTGTTCACCTTGAGCGTTGATTGGACAGAAAGTAGTACATAATTCTAAAGTATTCCACTCCTAGAAAATCTGGTTATTCTTAATACCAAAAATGTTAGATTTATAGTTTCCTAGGCTAATATGTTTTTAACAATATTTAATTGACAAAGAATATTTAGAGGCAGTAGCTTAAGGCCAAACAAACACCTTGCTTAAGATTTTGTTTGTCTTTGTATATACTTTATGCTCATACAACCTTTAAAGACTATATTAAGCTAATAGTCCCAATAATTTTGAAAAGGACTATTTGGACATTACTTAATCAATTATAAGACATATCATATACCTTATTTTATCATTTATTTGATAAAACTAGATGATAAATTACTGGTCTTTCATTAAGCTTGGAGCATTATTAGGAGCCATAGAAGAGATTTTATTTTAGGCTACAAAGAACATAATCAAGCCAAATGTAAAATAGAAGTTTAGTAAATACTTTATGATTATTATATTCAGTTCTCCAAAACTGTCTCACAGAGTCACTTACTTAGAGTCAGAAAAAAAAACTTTGTGACACTCCATGTATAGTAACAGATACAGAAAGTCATTTAATTCTGCCATTACACACTATTTGTAAAAAATAATGGAAACATAAACTGAACTAAGTTCTTCTCTTTAGATGAAAAGATAAAAAGAAAATGGCAACATTAAAAAACTGTATTCATTAAAATTTATGTATCGGTTCAAACAGTTATTTGAATGAAAAAGCAAGAGAGGTGGCCTTTACTTCAATTGTTAGTAAATGTACAGATATTTTCAAACAGGATCCTATGTCTTTAATCTATGATCTCTGTTACCAGAAGGATTCAGTCTCTAAAAAAAAATACTGATTAGTTTTGAATTTAAGAGAGGCATAAATAATAGAGAAATAGACTTTTATAATGTCCACAAAGTAACAATAAATTAGCTAGTATTTATCCTAAGGCATACAACCACTGAGAACCCTTCAAAGATGGTGGAAGAAATGTGTAAATTGCTTCAGGAAAACTGCAAACTTTGGGAATTTTCTTGAATACGGAAGAAAAAGACTTAAGCCTGTTATTAGTAGCAATTGAGATCCATCAGGAGCTGAAGCTGTGCTATTGTTATATTATTGCAGAGTCCCATAGGCAATCTTCACATGTACAGTACATCCTGCATCTTTTGATTCTTTTGTCTGCCCTCCAACCTGCTCAGCCAGAAACCATCAGCCAACCAAGATTTATGGAGCTCCCACTAACAGGGTCAGCCCTGTTTTATCATCAGAGGGCTTCTTCATAAAAATAATAACATCCATCTACCGCTCGGTTGGGCTGATTCTCTTGGCGTCAACATTTTGTGTTTATCTTAACAACCAGTCCACACTCAAAGGCTCCAGCTGAAACGAATGCCCCCACCAATTCTAGAAGGCACAGTAGCCCAGACTTCTGTGACTTGTCAACCCCATGTCATCTAAGCTAATGGATAGGTCTTAGTGTTTTTACACTTGAAAAGATCAATAGAGTTTACATATTGAGGTTATAATGAGTTTTCCAAGCAGAAGTGTTTGCAACAGAAAGCAAAACTAGTTTAGTAGAAAAATCATGAGTTAAAAGTCACTTTAGAAGGTGAAAATATTGTTAAATGAATACACTTTAGAACTTACTGTTCTCCTAAACGTGTGAGTCTGACTGAAAGGTTTAATTTGAAGAAACTTATCAGCATGTTACAAAAGCAAAATCTTCCATAAGCTACTTTTATACATTAGGATTCTACAGAAACAGACTCCTGAGCTGTAATCATTGCCAAGTTTTTCCAATGGGCAAAGCACATTCATTTTAAAATTTAGCATTTAGAATATCTCATAAATCAATTAAATTATTGTTTCTGAAAATTTGATCATTTGTTTAAATCATTCATTTAACTCTCTGGTTATATAAATTTATAAGACTTTTACAAAATGTTTTGGGATTTCCTTTTGGAATGGAATGTGCATAAAAATCCAAAGCAGTGCTCAATATTTTATTGTAATTGTATGAAGTAGTTCTTTCACAGAAATTGCTCTAAACAAGCCTGTTCCCCTGTGCTGTGATGAGAGAGGCTTTTCATGGGTCTTTGGCCAAAAGATTTTTTTCTAGAGTTAATACTCCCACTCTTCTTCCTTAAGTATCTTGGGATTTTTAACATCCGCAACACAGACAGGAACTTGGTTTTATGCCTCAAGTGCCTGAAGAAAAGAATGGATCTTTTTTCATATAATGATCTGCAGTGCAATTACTAATGAAAAAGTAATATTGTGTACCATAAACTGCAATCTGCAAGGAACATTTTAGCAGCAGACAATTCTAAATGCATGGAGCAGAAGGAATTTGAATCAAGTAAGGAAGAAAATCAATACAAGAAAATAAAAAGTAATCCCACTATTTCATATACAAAAGCTATTTAGAAGAATAAATGAAATGCCTATTGTCTGCCCCAGAAACTGTGTCTCTCAAAAGCCCATGTTTTAAAGCAATCTGACATTAAATAGTCAAATGTTACAGACTGCCAGTTCAGTTAGTAGTTACCTATGCTGATGAAACTATTTATGAATGCTAGATTCACTCGAGAATAAACATTTTAATAAGAACAACTCCAGCATCAGGATGCTAAGCTAAGTGAAAACACGATGGTAAATCTGAGGAACTTAGAGTTTATAAATACAAGCACTCTAATCTACCATCCTTACGAGTAAATGAGATTAAATTCATATACTGCTTAATTCATCCCTCAGTCTTTGACTCAAGGAAGATGTATTATACATTTACTGTCTGTTCAGACACAGAAGAAGCAGTGATAATGCAGGATATATCCCAGTGAGACTTCAGAGATGGGAAGAACAAAATGGGGAACAGACAAGCAAGTATCCAGGCTAATCATACCTGATGCTAAGGCATAGCAGTCCCTCTCAAAATCTTTGCCCCTCCGTGATCTCAATATGCTCATTCAAATGCTCTCACAATGATAATTATCCTATTTGTTCTCCATTAGGTATGAGACTGGAAATAATTGACTTTATTAAAGTTTCTTTCACTACACACTTAAATTGAGATACAGCCCTGATTACGTGACAGAGCAAAGTACAGAATGTTTTGTGGACTTAAACGTATTAACTCATTCAATTCACTTCATCTTCGTAGTGACAGATGATGAATGACCATATCCTACAGCAAGCTTAACAACCCAGCCCCAGATGAAACCCCCAAAGGCAGCGTGAGTTATCATATGGGACATTTTAAGGAAATGGTTTAACTAGCTGATGGAAAGTTCACACTTTTGCATCTGTGAGGACCAGAGAACATATCAAAGGAAGAAAATAGAGGAGATAATAGTTATCAGGGGCATTTTAAATCCTCCATGGATAAACACTATGTAGATCTTTGTAGAGGAAGTAAAAGTTCACTTAACTAACTATAAGAAAAAGAACTAAAGTCTAACTATATGTGAGGTGGAGGAGGGATCGAACTAAATTCCTATCAGTTATTTTTTCCATATCATGTGTTGTGGGATATTTTGAAAGCAACTTGACACTCTTGAGATGGACAGTAAAGTTAATCCTTGAATCACAGGGCAGAGCCAGCAATTAGCTGGCCAGAATTAAACACAGAGAAGCCAGGAATTTGGATAGAGAAGACAGAGGAGGAAAGGGCAGGACTACAGTTTGGGGTGATTTTTATTTTTCAGGATGAGGGAAAGACTCATCGATTGCTGAATCTCCTGCCAAACAGCAAGGTCAGCTGGATTTTTTTTTCCCTCCCAGCTTCTCTGGTCCAGAGGTTTTCACCCTTACATTTGACTTCCAAGTCTTTGCTGGTGAATAGAGTGATAGAGAGGTAGTTTCAACCTACATATAATCACTGCTACCAAGGTGCTAGACTGGAAGTCACTCAACACTGCAGGCCATGGGGCCACAGACCATAATTAAAATAGCAGTAGATTCATTCACGGGTGCTAACGTGACAGAAAGCTTACAAAAATGAGTAGGTTGCTTGTTTGTTTTTTGCTTTTGTTTTGTTTGGCTTTGTTTTGAGGATGGATTTTCGGGTTCACACGTGCCAGGCAAGTATTCTACCACTGAACGTCATCGACTAGCCACAGTTTTTCAATCAAAGAATGGATAAGAAAAATATGTTATATTTACACAATGGAGTACTACACAGCAGAAAAATAATGACATCTTGAAATTTGCAGGCAAATGGATCAATCCAGAAAACATTATATTGAGTGAGGTAACCCAGACCCAGAAAGAAAATTATCATATGAACTCACTCATGAGTGGTTTTTAAACATAAAGCAAAAAAAAAAATAGCCTACAAATCACAATCCCAGAAAACCAAAACAACAATGAGGATGCTCAGAGATATACATGGATTTAATCTACATGGGAAGTAGAAAAAAGTCAAGATCTCCTGCGTAAATTACAAGTATAGGGACCATGAGATAGGGTTTAAGGGGAGGGGAAAGGAAGGGAGGGAAGCAGAGAAAAATGTATAGCTCAATAAAATCAATAAAGAAAGAACTTTAAAAAAATAAGAAGGGAGGGGGAAAGAAAATGTTCCACAATCCTATCTACCCTGATGTTTCCTTATCCTTCTTCTCTTGCCTGATACTGTTACACCAGTGACTCTTCCTCCTTCATCATTAGTTTGCCCTACTTCGGAGCTCATCACTACTCTTGTATTCTGAAACACTCAGGAATAATAAGCTTTTTCCAATCATTTTTACAGAATAGATCTCTAAAAAATGTTTTTGAACTTTCATGTATAAACTTTCTAAAGTATTATACTAAGAAGTTGCTAGATTATTATAATAAAGTTTTTATTAGTCTGGTTTATTTTTGTTTTATATAATGTTAAATGTATTTAAATGTTGAAGAAAAACATAGGAATCAATATATAATTTTTACTCATATGGTACATTTACTTTCTCCTTATTCCAGTTATTTTATTATTCTTCTGTCTCTGTCTCTTTTTCTTTCTCTCTTACACACACACACATACACACATATTCCAATATTTTCTGCTCATTCCTCATCTGATTATAACATGGATATATTATGTCTTATTAAACCTTGAACCCTTAGAATTTGTTTCCTAAGCAGAAGATATTTAGTTACACAATCCCAGTACAATTTTCAAAATTAGGACATAGTTTAGCAATCATTTATACATAATGCATGTTTCATGTTTCCTCTTCAACACTAAACTGGAGCTTCAAAATGTGCTCTTGTGGTGTTACACATCGTTAGATATGGCATAGCATGCCATGACTCATGGGAGTCATTCATCTCCTAATAGTATTGTTGAGACACACAACAATAGCTTTTATTAATTGTCCTCAACCACAATTGGCCTCACAAAGAAGGCTCATCAAGGAAAGGCATGAGGATTTCTGGATATTTGAGAATAGGTATTCACAGGCTGTGGCATATATTAAAACAGAAAGCAGTGCCAGATCTACTACATTAGAGTTGATTATATTCATGCTACAATTAAAGTAATTACATCACTTTAAAATTAATGCATTATAAATATGTGTAATGACTAAAATTAAAAAGAGCAATTATGGTATAAATGCATGAAATTATGTTGTAGTGTGTTTATACTAATTATCACTTGTCAGCTAAAATAGCTGAGCACTTTGATGTCTGGCAAAGTTGTTTCACCATATAGCAATGGTTCTCAACCTGCATGTCATGATGTCTTTGGGGGTTGAATGACCCTTTCCCATGTGTCACATTTCAGATATCCTGCATATTAGATATTAACATTACAATTCATAAGAGTAACAAAAATTACAGCTATGAAAGAGCAGCAAAAATAATTTTATGGTTACGAATCACCACGACATGAGGAACTGTATTAAAGAGTTACAGCATTAGGATGGTTGAGAGCCACTGCCTTATAGCAAAAGTGTTACTGATCCGTGAATCCATAGGAGAAGCACACTATGCTTGAGAGATTATGGCTTGCACAGAGAAAAGATGTCTTTATCCTCATTTATGAAGTGATTATACAAACTTGTAGTATCAGAAAGCCGATAATGCATATTAATTCTGTTTCCTAGCATTTGCTAAGTCTAGGACCTAGGGAGTTTTACCATGTCAGTGACTTCAGGTTCACTTGTTTGAGATTGTTACACTGGGAATAATGTGCTATCTTTTAAGCAAAAATAAACATCTCCATCTCTGGAGTTTTCTGATCCATTATTAGTTTACAGAGTTTTGTCTGATGATTCAATTGTTAAAATTCTATCTCCTTAAATCCCAGGCCCTAGAGAAGCTGTATGCTACCTTGGAGTTAAAAAAAAATTCCCTCTCCTTTATTTAAATTTATTTAGAATTTGGCATGCTTCCAAATACCATCCTATACCTTGATGTTTATGCTGCAGTGTCTTTCAAAGATAATTCAATCCATGTGTTTCTGATTCATTTATTCTCATGTCATCAAAACACTGTTTCCTTAGAATTGTTTGATGCCCAAGCAGTCTTACCAAACTCCTTCATACACCATTTCCCTTTAATAGAGAAGAAGGGGTTTGTAAGCCCTACAAAGTGGTAGAAAAGTGGTTTTAATTTTAATTTTCTACAGCTCATGGCATTTCATGTCCCTGTTTTAAAGAAAATCTGTTCATTTTGTCATAATAAAATATCACAGGATTGAAGTATTTAAACAGCAATTATTTCCTTCTTACTGCTCTATGACTAATCAGTCAACAGAAAGGGAAAGGGTGAACTTGCTTGTTGATGAGATGTTTGGCTCAACTTGTATACTGCCCCTTGTTCATTATTTGACTTTCTTTGATGAACTGGATGTAGAAGAGATATCTTTTATCTGACTTCCTTTTTTTTGTTTTTATTTTTGTTTTTTGAGACAAGGTTTCTCTGTGGCTTTGGAGCCTGTCCTGGAACTAGCTCTTGTAGACCAGGCTGGTCTCGAACTCACAAAGATCCGCCTGCCTCTGCCTCCAGAGTGCTGGGATTAAAGGCATGTGCCACCACCCGGCTCTGACTTCCTTTTTATACAAGGGCACTAATGACATCACAAAAAATCTGACCATCAATTTTCTCTCAAATATTGCAACACAGATATCACCTTGCTGGAGATCACAAATTTGACATTTGAATTTTTTATGGGGAGGCATAAACAGTTAGAATATAACAAATAAAAATCATTGGAATTACATTAAATAGGCTATGTAATTGTATATAGATTTACACAGTAGTTTAAGAATTACAAACAACATCTCCTGGTTACAGTTATGGCAAAACTTTAAATCCTATTTTATCAACTAGACTATCAATGTGAGTTGTAATAACAGAAAAAAAAAAGAAGCAAATGACAAAACAGAACTGAGATGCTCCTGGTCAACCAGCCACTTACTAATCTACTAAATAAATGATTGCCTTTATTCATTACCCTAGAATAGAATGTTCAAAGGAATTTAGTGTTACACTTCAACAAAAAGACAAATCACTACATCAAAGACCAATATTTCCTCTAGAGCCATGGGCAGGGATGCCAAAGGTCTTTTATAAAGGATATGGATTCAGGGGCTGGAGAGATACCTTAGTGGTTAAGAGCATTGGCTTTCTCTTCCAGAAGACAGGAGTTCAAGTCCCAGTACCTATATGGCAGTTCATAACCTTCTATAAATCCAATCCAAGGATAAACACCCTCTTCTAACTACTGCTGATACTACAGGTAGTGTACATGCATGCATGCAGGAAAAATATCCAAATACATAAAATAGAAATAAATATATGACAAGATGTGGGTTCAGTAAGTTTGGGGTTATTTCCATGTATGTTACCAACTCTGTGCTTAGTTGACTCCACTGCATTTTCATGATCAATTATGGAAATGTAAGCTAGGGGAATCATTTGAAAAATATGAATATCCTTCTTACTAAATGGCCACAAGCAGCATGGAAAAAGAGATAGTTGATAAAACACAGATAAAGTTAATGGATAGAGGTGTTGAATGGTTTTGTGACTATATATTGCATAATTCTGTTAACTTAATTTGATAGTATAAAAATATATAAAACACCCTTCACCCATACAGTGTAAACAGCTGTGTCCACCACATTGCCTCACCAAATTTGTTGTTATTGGTATCCTTACCTTGATTTGTTGTCAATTTCCTATCTGGGTTGAGTAGGTATTTGTACACATCTCCCCTGGAATTCTTCCCACTGAGCAGTACTTGAAGCATGGAATGAGGGTAGAAAGGTTGACCCATATAACCGAGTCCTCCTGTGAAGTTCATTTATCTGTGTCTCCAGTTATTGAGCAGGTTCTCGTGCCTCTTAAAATCTGTGACATATCACTAAATCATGTTGTCCATAGTCATGGACATATTCCTCTGGTCTCCAAATATCTATGTGCTATGTTCTTGTCAGCCAACTCTGTCCACCCTGCAGCTTTGAAAATGACCATTGAGAAGCTCCTAAGATGTTCTTGGGAGGCAGTTGGGGAAGTGGACTCAAATTTTGAGGCCTAGAGTCCTAACAATAGTTCTCTCGCTTTTGGTAATTATTCCTAGCTGTTTAACTGCAAATTGCTTTTGAAATAATTTTACACATGTCATCCTGACTCCATCACTATTACTCATGTTTAGAAGATGAGAAAAAGTGAGTCAGAGAGGTCAGGTATCTTAAAAGCATTCTATGATGCAGTCAAATTTGAAGTATATGGCTTGACAGATTCCAAAACCTGAAACTATAATCATTTGTTTAGATTAATCCCTAGCCTTATAACTTCTTGCTTTTTATAACAAATATATCTTATTTCAAAAATGTTACTAATATCAAATATGCTGCTAAGAAATATATGTAAAAGCTAAAGAATTGTTACCATTTCATTCCAATGTCATCAATAAATAAGCTCTCGACTGGCTTTATAAGTGAAATGTGGCCTTGACAGGAAAGTCCCCTGAAAATGTCCTCTTATTTGATTGCTTATCCAATCCCTGGACAACTCCAGTTGTATAGGAAGGGACACACATTTAGTCACAGTAAATCTCCAGCTCCCATGGGAACACAAGGGTTTTGACAGAGAAACAGGAAAACAAACCAATACACTTTCAAAATAGAAAGGATTAGAAATTCAACAGTAACAAAGATTCTTGGTTCTATTTCAACAGATTTCTTAGAGAGTAGACTTGGGGTGGAACTAAGAAACTGAAATTTAAGGCTCTAGAAGCCACATTGTATGCATATTTGGAGACCAGAGCATTAACTGAGAGAAATATATTTAAAATATTTTGAGGAATCATAGTTTGTTTGATGAGAGAATGAGCCAATGGTAAGAAGGTTCTTCATCCTAGAGTGTTGGGCTCTCTGCTGAATGTCCACGAAAAGTTAGGTGCTCATCTAGATGATGAGCACACCGATTCCATAGGCAATCAATGTGAGCAAAAGCTTTTATACTATGTGTAAGGCCTTCAAATGTGCAACACATCTACCATGACTGGAAAGAAAAAAACAATTTTTTTCAAGGGGAATATTTTAGATGTCTTTGTATTCCTTGAAAAAGATTTTCATGAAGAAACAAGTATGGTAGGGTCCATAAAGTTCAAGAGTTATATAAGATGATTGTTTATGGGATGTCTCACTTTATTTTATTCTAATGTTTGATTCTGAAAATTGATGAATGACTTTTGGCGACTCTGTTCTGTCGATTTATACTGTTTACTTCATTTGTATACGTAGAGCAAAGAATGACTTCTCCGTGCTTATGTTTCTACAGTTTGTTATAGATAAAAAATAGTTTTGTTTGTGTGCACAGAATAAAGGAGGTAAGACGGATGCAAATCATGTTTGTATAAGGTATTACAGCATCTCGCCAGTCAACTGCAAAATTAAACTCACCGATGCGCTGACCAAATCAAAACAATGTGCTTTATTTTTCTCAAGAAAATCTCGAGCCCAAATAGCAGTTTGGCTTCCTATTCCTTTGCTTAGAAAGTACATTTTCACTTACCACAAGTGTCTAACTTAATCAAAGATACAAACATAGGAAGGGTGTCTGGTTCTTGTTTCATTGTGTTTCAGAATGTAAATGAGAAGCAGTGAGAATGTACTTTCTGAAGGCATCTATTGTATATATTCCCAGCAGTGTTTATGAATTTCAAACATTTTAGCTGACTGTAGCCAGGATAAAAGAAATTTTCATTATTTAAAGATGAAAATTGTCTGGAGAATTTTTAAAAAATCATTCATTCTTTAAAGGTATGAAGTTGTATAGGTCAGGAGTCTATAGAGTAGAAAATATAAGAGTGTATGGAGTAGCAAAAATCTCCTATTCCTAAGCTTAAAAATAAATCACTCTTAAATTGATCTAAATCACAATCATTACTAAATGACCAGCTAAGAAGGAGCAGATAACTACATGGTAATATTCATGTATCTTTCTGACTGGAGATAAATTTGAAGTCCATATGGATAAAGCTGTTACCACACTACAACTTGTCTAAGAAAGAGGTAATACGACAATGACAGCAAAGGTTTATGGTGTTTCCTAAGCTGCCACTTCATACGGTTTCTATTTATCATGTATGATTAAACATAGCTTTGACAAAAACTCTTACACCAACATGTACATAAAATATGTAAACTGTGGGATCACTAGTCTGACCAGCCAGAAATGTCACAATTGTGTTTTCACACTGTTAAAATACTCTAGAGCCTGTCGTCACTCACCAGGTTGGCAAATATTGAAGGTTGGTGATGTTCTTTTGTGGAGAGTTTTTAAGAAAATGGCATCCCTAGCTTAGCCATGTGTGGTACATCTGTCTCTGCACTCTCCTCTGAAGGCTTAGGAATCTTGGAGAGAAAAGGTTTTCAGAGTCAGCAGTAGTGGACGACTACAACAAAGTCATGTGTTTTAGATACAACAGGCCGTACTTATGCCTTGTACAATACCTGTGAAAACTCAACCCAGACAAAATCCCAGCATACAGGAAGGAGATAACCATGATTATCCCTACCTAACTGAGAAGTTATTGGTAACTGAGAGTTGATGGAAGAGGTATATTGAGTTTTCTTTAAGGGTATGGCCGCTTGTTGGTTGATCCTGCTCACCAATGGGTAGCCACACATACTCAACGAATATATGGGCAGCACAAACTGGACTGAGTAGGTTTAAGAAAAAAAAACAAAAACAAAAAAAACAAGGACACAAATTTGGTTGCTTAAGGAGGAGTGAGATAAGGTAAGATCAAACAGTAATATATAAAATCCTCTACTGCCTGGCTCCTCAAAGAATAAATAAAAGCATTTTAAAGGAAACTGACCATCTTATACGCTGCTGAATTATACACAATATGATCTGCCTACTATAGAGTATTTTTCCAATAAATATAGAAACTCACATGTATTTCCCCGTTTCAGCTACATTTTAAAACTTATCTTAGAAATACAGTGTCAACACAGAAAAAAGCACATAAAATAAAGTTATGTAACCACACTAGATGTTGAGATAATTCATCTATCTAGAAACGGAGAAATACCTGAAGTATTTATGCTGTTCTCTGCAGTGTACCACACAGCTGAAAAATGAAACGAGGCAGGCTTCTGATAAGCAGCTTGGAAATGATCCTCAGTGTGTAGTCTTCAGTGAAAAATCAAGGTACTAAGACATACCTCTCTCATGGAATTTCGGTAGAGTGGGAATTTCGTTCTTTATACATCTGAACATATTTTATTGGAGAAACACCACTGACTTTTAAGATAAACAGGAAGAATGCTGTTCATGCAGTCGAGGACAGACAGACACACATGGGAGTATGTTGAAGGTGATGAAATCTAATTCTGAGTGCACCCTGTCTTAGAGTTTTCACATTGGTTGTATATGTTGCTTGGAAGCAAAAAACAAAGTTAGAGGTTTTTAATTCGGTCCTTAGAAATCATAAATAAAACCTGCTGAACTGAGTCACATGATAAATGAATAGCAGTGGAGTCTTAATTCTGGTGACTTTTATGTAAATCTTTCTGAATGTCTACCCTAACTGGCAGATATTCAAATCACAAAACAAACAAATCATTTAAAATTGCCTTAATTGTCCTGGCTCTGTGAGTTTCCTAAAGTGTGTAAGCAATCACACTGAAGCTGTCAGGGACACAGTCCTCATGATGACTGAAGAGAGCCTTGAAATAAAGAGGCCCTAGAAATAAAATGTTACAATGCTTATTTTAATTTGAAAAGATTAACATAAGATTATGTTGTGTATATGTGCTTATTGTCTTGTTTTTACCACTTAACATTATATATATGTTACAGTATTTATAAAAGGAAAACTTAGTTAACTTTATGTAATTATCAAATTTTTTTCTCAGAAAGAGGAAAAGTATTTAACAGGGATGTCCACCATCATGGATAATCATAATCCCCTTATGTTTAACATTTTATAAACTGGAGGTGTTTCTTACATACCATTTCATATAAATGAAGCCATGATTTCTGACAAAATAGGTGGCTTTTGGGTTCAGAAATAAGACACCATGTGCCGGATGAAACTGAAAAGCTTATCAAGCCCTCCTTATGTCATATCAACAGAAAAATGTCTGAATATGCATCTATGAAATGACTGTGATTATTCAATAAAATTGTACTTCAAAAGCAAAATAGACTCATAAACTATCTTGTATAAAACCAATTCTTTGTTCTGAAAGTTAATGCATGAAACCCAAAAAGATAAAAAGCTTTTGTTTCATTTTTCATAAATTAACTAATGATAAATTCTTTATATGGTATATGCATGCTAAACAACAGTCTCAGAAAACCGTCATTTTGCACACTCAAAGACAGCACAAATTAGGAACTATTTGCTGCTAGGTGCTGCAATCTTTACACAGATAGCTAATGGATGCATTAACAAAGTAGGGAGTTGGTAGCACCAAATTGCCAGCATTTTTGTCTTTCCTGAATGTGCTGCCTAGTTTCACATCAACGTAAGGCTAACTAAAGTCTTTGGGGAGGGAAAGTTTAGTTGAGAAAATGCGCTACCAGATTGGACTGTGGCCAAGCCTGCCATGCATTTTTTTAAGTTCTTGATAGCTATGGAAAGGCCAAGTCTTGGGCAGGTGGCTCTGGGTGCTATAAAAACCTGGCTGAACGATTCGGGGGAGCAATCTAATAAGCCTCATCTTTCAATGGCCTCTGTTTCAGTGTCTGCTGCCAGCTTTCTGCCCTGCTTGAGTTCTTACTTTAACTTCCCTTGGTGATGATTGGTTACCTGAAGTGTAAGCTGAAATCAGTGAGTTCCTCCCCAAGCTGTTATTATTCATGGTACTTTATTACATCCATAGAAACCTTAACTAAGATACTATTCCTCAAAATTCAATTAGAACTTAGTCAGTTCACTCAATATAATTATAACTTTGCCTAAATAGCGTGTGATAACTATGTCAACCAAATGTAAACATGAACAGGTCTTCAACTTAATCATGGAAAAAAATCTTAACAGATAAATGGCTGAAAGGACTTAAAGATTTTTTTAAAAAGTGTTATTTATAATTAAATATAAGTATATTATATACATATAAAAGGTCATAATAAATGAAAGCATCATGCTGGCCTTGTTTTGACTCTTCTTTGCAACTGTCAGCAAAAGCACAGCTTATGAAATGCAACACAGAGTTATTGTAAATTTTTCGATATGCAATGTGGACATTGTATTAAAACAAAAATGTCATAGCTACAATTTCAATAATCATAAGTGAAATATGGAATTTTGAATTTGCCTTTAAATATTTTAAGCAGAAAAAGTTAGTGCTTTATATAGATAAAATAAGAGTGGTAAAGTTCTGATTATTCCGAATCTAGGTAGTTAACGGGAGTTTTTAATAAAGGACTCCCCACTTCTGCCTATATTTGAACCCCCATAATATTCTGAAAAGAATAGCATTGATGATTAATGAGTCTTTTGTTACAATGTCTGAATTTAAGTGAGATCATATTCACATGTAAGTAGTCTATTCTTCCATCTGCCAGAGGGAGAAATGACCTCAAGTGCTGGAGAGCAAGGCATGAGAGTTGTCCAACAGCAAAAAGAAGATCAATAACACAGGGTTAAAAAAAATTAGCACAGGGCCTGGACACCAATCCTAAATCTAAAAGGAAAATAAGTGTAATTGAACTATAAACTAGAAAGCTATACAACCAAGGACAGGCAGGAAATCTAAAGTTGCATCTGTAATGATGTAATATCCTTAGAATATTCCAGGAAAAAAGAATCTTTGTATTTCATGGAGATTTCCCTATCAGGATAGTTAACTGAACCCTATACTTGATAAATATTAACATAGTAATTTGAATTTACAAAAGAGTCAACCAAGCATGAGTTTTTATGTGAGTGCTAAGTAAAAAGATAATTTAGCAGTAGGTGGAATTTAATTCTTTTTGTCTGCAACCCATGCATTACTTTTCTCTTTGTTCAGACATGTATGTTATCTACCCATCTGCTCTGAGCATACATTTTCCCATCAACAAGATGACAGATTCAAACCGAATGATCCCTTAGTGGTCTCTGGCTGACATTCTATAATCCTATGATATGAGTTTATTTTCTCTTCTCTTTAAAATAGCCTAATCATTTGCATTATTTCAGACTAAAGTATATCAATGGTTACAATTTCTTATCTCTAAATGTGCCTTCTCTTTCTTCCAATTAACCTCACTCCACTCCAATCAGAAACACACACATAAACACACACATAAACGCACACACACACACACACACACACACACACACACACGTTCTGAAAACCTAAAAGGGTAGAAAGACAGAAACCTAGGAAGTAATTCATAATCATACAACCCCCACCCGTCCCTTCAGAAAGAAAGAGAATTTATAATAAACAATAGACTTCTTAAAACTCTCTAAGCAGTGGTCCTCAGCACTCAAGGTCAGTTCCCTAGAGAGTCTCTGAGGATTTTGAGGGTCTGGCTAACATTTGTCCCCCGTGTTGACTCTGAATACAGTTGATTCTGCTCTCTCCTGCATTTTGTAAAGGTCATCCCCTCATACTCCAGAGAATTTACATATATTTATATGTAAGGAATAAAAGATGAACTGCAGAAAAAAGGACAGCGGAAAGGAAAACCAGTGCCTTATGTAGGTAGAAGCTAACTGTGGGGACAATATAGAAGGGAGATTGGGCAGATACATATTATCATGAGATACAGAAACATCCTCTGTTTAAATTTAATTGGTAATTGCCGCTAGATTTTATCTCCAAAGGCCTGTATTCTACTATATCTTTATCCCGTGTTAGGTTACTGACTATGCTAATGATACCTGGTTCACATTTAAGGGTACAGAATGACAGTAACAGTTTACAATCCCTTTATTAGTCTGCGGAGGATAAGGCATGAGGCCCGTGATTGTCCACACATTCATTAAAGTTCAATTAATCAGGCTGACAAACATGTCCCAGTTAGACACGTTGAGCACTTGAAAGCTATTCATTCTTCTCAATATTTTTAATTCACTCACTTTTTTTGATTTCAGTACTCAGTGAGGCAGGTCCAAGTATCCATCTGCAGGACTGACAGTGATGTCAAGAACACTGTGAAACCAAGAGCTGCTATTACGCCTATAGTCACATAATGTTCACAGCTTCATCAGTGGAGACATCTTCCAGATAAAAGTAGTAAGAGCAAAGAAGATGAATTATTCTTGTATTTGTTTTTTTTCTTTTCTTTGTTTTTTGAGACACAGCCATGTATCTCAGGCTGCTCTAAAGCTACCTATAAAGCTAAAAATGACTCTGCTTGCCCTTCTCTCTTCCAAGTGCCGGCATTATAGGTGTGCATCATCATACCATACAATTCAATTATAAATAAATATCTTTAATGATGGTGTATCCCAAATACACTTGAATATAATTAAAATCCACTTAGAATGACAATAGGAGCTTGTTTTAATTGTATACTATGAATCAAACACACATTGACTATAAGCCTCTACTATTATTTTGCAATAATTAAGAGGAAGTAAAACATTTCTGTTTCAATTTAAAAAATCAGTATTGATAAAAATATTGCTTTTTTCTTCATGAAAATTAAACATATAAATTTACATTTTTTTTCAAATTTTGTAGATTAAATCT
This sequence comes from Dicrostonyx torquatus, assembly GCA_028555095.1. Taxonomy (NCBI): domain Eukaryota; kingdom Metazoa; phylum Chordata; class Mammalia; order Rodentia; family Cricetidae; genus Dicrostonyx; species Dicrostonyx torquatus. The sequence goes on along the minus strand of JAQHUG010000014.1, from coordinate 9,784,749 downwards.
GTGCTTGAAACCCTTTCTTTATTTGTCCCCAAAGAGACTATGGAAGTCATTCCCTCGTCTATGTTAAAGCCCTCTAGTCATTTAAGGCAAAATTCACACCTCTGTTTAACCAGTAGGTAGACTGGAAGTCTATCAAAAGACAGATTTCTAAAGGCAACTCAGATTTTCTGACCCAGCACTAGACAAACCACGATTTCAATAAGATAAATTCTAATATAAGCACCACATCGTCTCTTCCTGTCTCCCTCTGGATACCTCAGGATCTGTAGCTGGAATGTTTGTAAAGATAAATGCTCAGAGGGCAGTGAGTGCTGTTACTCTCCAAAGTACATTTGATATGTGCTGCTCCTGTCTGTCTGCTCTGATAGTTTCCCCAGTACTGTGTGTGAAGAAAGCCGGCTTTAATCTGTAAAGATGAATCTCAGCCCCCAAACCCCCACTGGTTTTAATGGGGGGTGACATAGCTACATGTCACGACAGACTTCGGAAAGGGACCCCTGAGTGTCCAATTATTTTAAGTGCTTTTCCTATTCCCTGTCAGTCAACTGATCACAGTGGATTTATGTGGCAGTAACACTCCTCTGACATGAACTTCCGGAGGAATCATTCCATAATTCAACCTCAGTTAATGTCGCCTTAAAAGTTAACTGTTTTCTCAAGTTTTAAATAGATAACAGCACTTTCTAAAAACTGCATTTCTGGCTACAAGTTTATTACTTAGACAGGATTAAAAAAACTGGCAAAGAAGCCTTTTCCTTTCTAGTAAAATGAAAAAGAGGAAAAAAAGACGGTGGGGGAGAGGAGGTTAAGAGAAACATCCTGTCCAGAGTCCCAGAGGACTATCTTGAATATGGAACTGGAGAAGTGATCATTTTCCAATATTGTCTAAATAAACCAGGAATCGTCAATGCAATATTCATCAACTTTAGAGTATTAGAGATTTTGTGTTCTCCGTAAACATTCTGCCTTCAGCATCAAAGCACTTTTCTACAATTGTTTTGTGCTCCAAATTCTCAATATTATAACCAGTCCTAATTTCATAATTTTTATATGTGAACTTGACAGAGTTTCCTAAGTTTCATCTGGGTACCTGGGTGTATCCGCAATTCTAATCGTATCGCCTGTTACTAAATGGCTGCATCTTTTGTCATATAATCATGAAGATACTCACACATGGTAGAGCGACAACTTAGAATGAGAAAAGTGGGAACCACTGTTCATTCCACCACTCAGGATTGGTGAGCAGTGTGGACATAATGATGAGAGACAGGCCTGGTATTCACCTAACACAGTGCAAAGCTGACGTCTTCCACACTAGTCCAAGAAGAAAATGCTATTCCTACATCGGTGTTCCTCACCCTTTCAATTAGTTTTATAAGCTATTAAAACAATTAAAATGGCATTAGCCACCAAATTCTACAAGGGAATAGTAAGATTGCTATATGTTTTATTTCTCAGGACAAAGAAAAATGACAAGTATATAATAAAAGTGACTTGCCGTACCCATGAGCTGATATTATATTTTTAGGCAGGTGTAACTTTGAAGCAACTTGGAGAATACCAATCTTTTTACAATGTTTGGAAATATTTTTCTCCTCTAAATTGTGAATATCATAGACAATCCAGGAAGTCAAATAGACTATATTTCTGTTTTTAAGTGAAAATGTAAAACAGAAATTGCAATCAGATGAGCCATTTGATTACTTTTTAAAGGTAATAGCTTCAACATGATCCAAAATTCAGTATTTTAAAATGAAACATCCACCTACACAGTTGGCAAATTGCCCAAGTCTAGACTAGCACAATGACAAACTTAGGAGACAGGAAAATACAATTTTGCTATTATAAAGATCAAAATCTACTGTAAAAGACTATCCAATTATATTTGAACCATCATTTAGTTGATTAATATTAGAATTCAAACTAGAATTAGCAAAATGTATTGGGAAACATACTTTGAGCTCAACAAATTGAATTTTCCTTAGAACATTCAAAGACAGAATGACTGATGTACTAGGAATTTTTGAGTATGAACTGTGTTCCAGGAACTGTATGTCGATGATATAAATTAGCTGCCTTTTTGCAAGTAGATACTTGCTGATCCTTTTGCTTTTCTTTTGTATATTGATTTGTTCTTTACCAAGGAATCACAGACGTGGAGGGTGATTGAGATACTTTTCTGAGCTGCTGTTTCTGACAAAGGACCTGCTGAACACAAAAGGCACATCAGCAGGGTTTTCTTTCCCATCTGACAGTTTGCTGTTGACACTGTGATCTCTAGCAGTACCCTTTGAGTTCTATTCTCTAATAGAAAACCAGATATGTCTATAAGAAGGCTGTTTTTCTGTCTGCTTTTATTATAAGCATGAATTTGCTGTTTTTTTATATTTGTCTGTACAATAAAAACGACAGAAAGATTATGAAATAGTTATTTGTCACTTGTATTTTTCCTGCAATGTCATTTCTATATTCCTGCAAACTATATTATGATCTTGAACACATAAACTACTACAGAAAACAGGAATCAGTAAGTTTAGATAAACATGGGAGAAAAATGAAAACAGCCAGGAGATCTCATAAAGGAAGAGGTACAAAGACACAAACACACACACTTTCTAAAAACAGCAGAGATCTTCAGTGCCCTTTAGTCGAGAGTGATTCTGCAACACTAAACAGCATTTCTCTCCAACAAAAACTAACTTCCCGCCAAAGGAACAACTGGGGATGGTCTTGTTGTATACACTGAATAACTAACTAAGTCAAATTAAAAATAATACAGTTTTGTTTATATCTGCTAAACGTTGTGGTCAATAACAGGAGAGGAGAGAGAAGCACAGAGTCAGAAAATTTAACATGCACAAGGAAATGTGAACCAGGGATTTTGTAGAGAGCAAAACTAACTTCCAAGAATAGAAGCCAAGAATATTTTCACTGTACAAGAAGAATCCGGACATCATGTTTTCACTGGAATCAACTGGAAGTCAAGATTTGGCAAGCTCTAAACGGGGACCCATTAATGTTGACTATGGCCTGCTCATCAATGTAAATCTCAAAAGTGGGAAGTGCATACAAAAGCTGCCTCTCCTGAGGGGGAAAAACAAACAAAACAAAACAAGCCACCATTAATGGAGGGATTTACGGAATTTGGTCCAATAAGTCAAACTTGAATCTTAGCGAGTATGTAGATTCCACAAGATTTCATAAGAACAGCATAGAGCAGAAGTTATTCCACAGGGTGGCATCTGCCAGTACAAAACCAGATGGCTATGTGTTCAAAAAGGAGAGCAATAATTCCACCAATTAAAGATAAGTAAAATGAAATAAAATTATATAAAAAGTGATTTTGAATGTATAATAGCAATCAAAATGAAATTATTTTATTACACATGTACGGAAAACTACAGCTCAGCAAATGCCATATACAACAAGGATAAATTGGAACATGAAAAAAGTAGCTGATATTTGGCAACTATAAAACCTTGTGATTCATTTGTTGGAACAATATCGTAGCTATAGCCATTACAGTAAACTATGTGTGGGCCAAACAAACATATTTTCAAATGTTTGGACTTTTCTTCTCACTACCTACTCAGAAATAAATGTAGAATGAGAAGTGGGGAACAGGCCCTGGGATGATAGTTGTTTGGATAGATGCTGATATCCAAGCACTGATTACTGGCATCATTAAATATTTAAAATGAAATATAGAACAAAAATTTCAATAAAAGCATAGAAAAATTACCTGCTGATCATGTTAAACTTGCAAAAAATAGATATTTTCTAGAGAGACAATAATCAAATGGGCACAAAACAATGCAGGAAAGAAACTGCCTCTAAAAATGGAATATAAGAGAATAATTGAGATAAATATTAATGATTTAAAATAATTGCCTATGAGACTAAAATTCATGTAAAATCAAAATAGCTAGCAAAGCCCCTGCAGAAATCAACCTGAAGAGAGCTGTTCTGTGATCTCTGTTCTCTTTGGGAAGAGTGAAAGCTCAATTTAGATTCAGCTACAATGAATCAGAAATCCAAGCTTTCAGGTGGAGGGCAACTTCCTTCTTTTTTGGAAGATTATAAACTAGTTCCTGGGAGGTGCTTATTTCTTTGTTTTTATAAACAATAGATCTATTGTAATGTATTTGAAGAAAGTATTTGTTCCTTGCAATAAAATGTCCTCATTTATCTCTCTACCATATTCTAGTAGGAAGTGGGTGATAAACACAGGCAGGAACCTAAAGAAGTGCACACAGAGATAAGAATGCACTAGCACGCTGAACTCCGCTCAGTCCACAAGGGTGAAATGCACATGCCAAAGATATCACAAAGAATGGCGCAGAACAGAGGACTCCATCACTGCCCTTCCAGACACACGGCAACAGATCCAGAGATTTCTTGTCCCTTTTGATTTCTAGGACTGAGTTAGTCTGAGTCCTCTTCTTATTCATTTCAAAGATTTAAAAATTATACATTTTGACAACTTTCTCTCTGTTATATTAGTAATAAAACATTAAGATATACCTTACTATATTCCATCCAAGTAAATAAAATTAAATCTAAATAATGCATTCTAAATAGTATAGCCTCTAGCATTTTAAATAACAATGGCTGCTCTTCCAGAGAACCTGAGGTCAATTCCCAGCACTGATATGGCAATTCACAACTGTCTGTGACTTCAGTTCCAGGAAATCTGGCACACTCACACAGACATACATGCAGGTAAAACACATTGCACATAAAGTAGAAATAAATAAGACTTTGTTTAAAAGAACTGTTAAGAACCTTAGATTCTTTTGAAGATATTATAAACCAAACCTTTAGTCAGCAACTGAACATCGTTGTACCACTACTCTTGCATGAGAAGTTCTGTGTATGCTTGCCGTTTATAACAATAGAGTTCAGACATGCCTAGTACAAGTTACCTCTTTTGAAGCTAGTCACATTGCTGCCCATATTTATATATTTAAAGGAAGGCTCAGACAATCAAGTAACTGACCAAAGAATAAATAAATAAGTACTGCTGAAAGTTCATGAAGCTAGCACAGTACAAAATAAAATATTACATATTGATCGATGAACTAGAGTGAAGACACCAAAAGTGAGCCAAAGATTCTATGCCCAGTAATGCCCAATTATCTTTCAGGTTTCAAGAATATACTATGGGGTATGGTTAGACTCATAGATAAAAATTGTTGAGAACAGTTAAATATTTAAAAGAAATAAAGAAAAGGAAATTTGGCTATCATCGCCTTCCAATAACAAAAATTACTTTGAAATGGAAGAAAGACTTCCAACAGAAGGTCAGATACTGCCACACTCACAGAGGAAGCTGAGTGAAGCTCCTTAGCATTGGTCCTAGCAATGCTTAGTTTTGGATGTGATGCTCAAGGCTCAGGTCACAATCCAAAAATGAGCTGATGGGAAAGAATCATGCTGAAAAGGCTTTTCCACAGCAAACTATTAACAAAAATAAAAAGGAAACTTTCAAAGTGAGAGGAAACATTTGTAATCCATATGTCTGATGTTAATATACAGTAATATACATCATGCGTATCCTACGTGCAATATATAGTATAATTTTGCATATAAATTACTCCACAGAGAAAAAAAATCAAAAAAAGCTAAACTAAAAAGTGATCCAGAAACGGTCAAAAGACATAACCAAATATGGTTCCTAAGACACTCAAATGACAAAGTTACTTCTGACACAGTGCACCAACCATAGAGGAAATGAACATGTAAAGAAAATGAACTATCATCTCACATAACTTGGTATGGTCATTGTCAGGAGGACAGTAGATAGCAAATGTTGTCTAGGGTGTCTGAGAAAAAGAGGTGCCATTAGAAACAAATAAGATAAATGTTCATTGTGATCCGTAAACCTTCTTTGTGGTTTGTGCAAACAGGAAATGAAGTCAGTACCTTGAAGAAGTATTGGCATTGCCAAGTCAACTACAGCATGGTTCACCCTAGCTATGACACACTAACACAGATCTGCAGACAGGTGAATGGCTAAGGAAATTGTGATAACCGGTTGTCTTTCAGTCTCCATAGGGGTAGTGTCTAAGAAGCAGGTAAATGTGAAAAACCTCTGATACTGAACTACCTTTATATGTAATGGTCTAGTATTTGCAAACTTCTTATTTTTTATATGTTTTAATTAAGTGATTATTTACAGTGCCACATGAATGTGATTTACCTTATTGTCATGGCCTGCTAATTATAAAACATAATAAGAAAAAACACACATCCATGTTCAATATTATCACATTTCAATAATGTTTCAACTAATGGCTTGTTGAGTCCATAGATGGATGCTCGCTTTTCAGTTTAAATGGAGGGAGGAAAGAGAGAGAGAGGAGAAGAGAGGAAAAGGGAGGAGACAGGAGAGAAAGAGCTCCTACTACTTGCCACATGTGGATAAAACAGAAAGAATGGGTTTTCAGTAAAATAAGCCAAAAGAGATATAGAAAATGTAATACATTCAGTGATTCCCAAAGTTGGAGAATGACAAAAATGGCGAGATACATGAGGGTGGAATGAGTATAACCTGGAGGCCTAACATAGAGTCTAGTGACCATTGGATGAAGAGTAATTTGCTGACTTGACCTTTATAAAGAGAGTAGATCTCAAATGTTCTTGGTGCCAGGAAAGGAACTTTGTGAGTTGGGTGAATAGATTAAGTAGCTTGACTGTGCTAATATTGTCACAAGATCTATTTATCAAACAATGTATGGTTATACATTTTGTACAAAAAGAAAATAAAGTTTTATTGACGGAACCTCAAATGTTTAAGTTGCCATTGAATTAATACAAACCATAGGACATACACCTGCACACATACAGGACACAGAGAGTCTGTAGACACCTTGCTTTTGATTTACAGTATTCACAGCTATGACAAAATGAATTTTCGTTTAATGAAAACATAGAAGAGTGGCGAGAATAAAAGTGACAGGGGAGAGGAGTCAGTGAAAGAAAAGGAGGCGAACGAGGAAGAGTGTTGAAATGAATATACTGATTAAGCAACAATAGAATTGACGCTAGAGCAGTTTGGTCACTCACACAAGGGCTTTTACTTAAGATGACTTAGTAGTTATTGTTAAATCTATCAGCTACTTGAGTTGTCTGCAGAAGAAAAGCTCTGAGCCTTGGCTTTAATCACAGGAGAGGTGTGATGCATGTTTTGCCTTTGAGGAGTGTAAATTACAAGCGGACACACACAATGCAATTAACAATGAGGAGTTGTGAAATATCAACACTTAATAAAGTGTTCTCTTCTTACTGCCTAGTTCAGGATCCAATCGAAATGCATTTTTATGTCTTTAGATTTTTGAATATTAGAATACATACCAGGGTGTTGAATATTTAGGGAACCTACAGTGCTCAACACGTGCCAACACATCTGTGATTTCATTCTTGATTTCTATCCTTCCCCTTATTTCTGGTTCTTTCAGATAGAACCCTACACTGTGCTGTGAAGTGGTCCTTCTGTATACTTTATTCTCTTCTAAGCTACTCAGTCTGTTGTACCATGACTTTAATTTTTAGACCGCTCATTTCCAGAAACCCTATTTTTCCATAACAAAATTTTAAAGTTTCTTTAAATTCTTTTTCTAATCTCTGTAAATAAGATATTTTTAAATTAGTAAATGAATTAAACAGCATTCTGTGCCTAATCCTCATCTCTCCAGGCTGTTCTCCTGATGTGTTTGCTGGTTGTCAAGCACAATTGTTACATCCTTGTTTACTAGATTTACTCTGATGTTTGCTCCCTCTTTCTGTTGAAAACTAATTGAAACGTCTATGATGGCAACGAAAATATACCTAAAATGGAGTTCCCTAGCTCAAGGCTCATTTAGCTGCTTACCTTGCTCCTTTTGGCATGGCTTGCTTTTCTTGGTATTGATAGAAAAAGATTTTGGGGTTGAGTGTGGTATGATTCATAGGTCATTTTAACCAATGAGCACTATTTGTGGGTTTTGCAATAGTCATTATCTATCTGCTTCATCCAAAGTACTAATTATTTCATAACTGTCACCAAACATGTGATCATTACATTTAATCTGGTAGCACTTGGAGAGGACTATGATAATTTGCAAATAAAATTGAGATTCAGATAAATTAAGTAATTGACAGAATTGCTTAATTTTAGAAGATGGATTCAGAATTTGAAATCTTGGCTATCCAACTTCATTTTTTTTCTTCTCCTCCTCCCCATCTAAAAGGCTCAGAAATGAAGATAAGGACTTCAGTAAGATTATATGACCAAGTGAAAGTTTATTTATATCTTCATTGAAAGAACTATGATAATGTCAGAGATAAAAGAACATTTCTATAAAATTAGTGCAAATACTGTGTTTTGCTTGAGTATTTAAATGGTTCTTCAATCAAACATCACTGACTGTACCCTGGTGAGTTTTCCAGAGACTGGTCATCCTTGGGGCAGATTATACATCTTTTTTTTTTTTCTGCCCTGCTTTGTTTTTCAGTGCAATTAAGAGAAATATCTGTGAATAGTGGCATGGGTTTGTAATCCGGGAGTTTGGTTGTCATAAATTTCAGACCGACCAAGACTATATAGTCTGGACTGCAGAGTGACACTTGGTCTGAAAATGAAAATACAAACCTAAACCACAAAACTAACAAGGGAAAGAAAGAAGTGCCACCTATGGTAAGACTCGGAGAGGACCAACAAGGGATTGTTTATCCAGCGTTGGCATATTTCTCTGTAGCTTTTTGATGCCTATGCTCCTGTCTCCATCTTTATTGTGACAGCAGTTAGCTGAGGTAGTTCTTCTTCTTATGGGTGCACTTACAAAAAGCCAAGAGTCACTGGTGTAACTTGGAAAATCATTTTTTCTAGTATCTTTCTACCTGCTTATGCTTCTGGGACTTGAGGTATAGGGACTGTACCTGATCTGGGACAGGCATAGTGACAATACTGTACCCTCACCTAACTCTATATTGAATTTTCACTGACAACTCTCTTGTTATTAAAGACTTCCTATAAAATTAACTTTTAAAAAATTTCCTATTACTAAGCCAGTTATATTTTTTACATTGGATGTCATTTTTCTCTCCAGGACTTCATAAACTTTAAAAAAACCCACAAAACCCAATGGTTCTTTTCTTATCTCTAATGCAGTTGTGCTTTGGAGCTCAGCCAAGAAGTGTCAGCTTCAAATCCCAGAGCCCTTTCAAATCCCAGGGATTAGGATGTGCTTTTTTTGTCAGTTCCATGGACCAATGTTTTAGCTTCCAAAAGCATGCAAGACATGGTAACCAAGTAGAACATAAGAGAATATCTGCGGCACATAACATGATTTCAGAACACAGGCTCTATCTCAAGCTGGAACATGCTTTTGTGGTGTTCAGTAACTTTCTGGTGGTGAGTTTTTTTTGTTTGATTTTTGCGTAGAGTCTTAGTATGTAGCCTCAATTGGCCTGGAACCCATGATCTTCCTGCCTCAATCTCCTGAATGGTAGGGTAACAAGTCTGTAGGGTATGTCCAGCCTTTGTCTTGGTTTGCATTTAAAAATTTTATTCTTATTTATTCTTAAAATAACTAATAAGTATACTTCAATAATACTTCGATACAATGATGCTGTTCTGAACAACTTCTAAACAATGAAGATATTTGTTATTTTTCTTCTATGCTGTTTTGAGTAATTTTAGTCTGATAGAACTAAGAATTTCTGAAACTATCTAGCAAAAACTGTCAGTCCTGTGTGGAAAAGTGGCTTGCGCAGCACAGAGTAGACTGGTTATTACTAAGGCTGGTGTCAATTTCAGGAAAATTGATTAAATTACATAAAATTTCTAGTTACACAAAAAGAATAGGTTCAGCAATTATTATACAGCATGGCAAATACAGTTAATAACAATATTGTATCTTGAAATTCAATGAGGTTTTACTGTCTCCACTACAATGATGTTGAGTTTTGTATGCTTATTATATCAACTCAGACATTGCTATATACTTTGAAATAACATATTATAGAAAATAAATGTATATACATAATACATTTTATGTCAACTAACAATATCTTTCAGAAATAACACAAAGCATTTTTATACTTTTTAAATTATAATAATAAACATCACACATTTTAAAGAACAGCAATAATATGAAAGAAATCCCTGGCTTAGATAATAAAGTTTATCAGAAATTATGACAGAAGAATCTTCATTTATTTGTTAAAGATTATACAGGAAGAGTTTTCAATTTCTAAGTTTCCATTTAATTTAATTCAGTTTACAATCAACTTTGAAGCAATTTTTATCAATTTACTGATTTTTAATTCACAGTTAATAGGATGAGAGATTAAAAATTGTCTGTTACTTTGAAAAATCTTGTTAAGTCAGATTACATTTGATAGCTGAGCTCTGTATTTAGTATTTACAACTTCCTGGCTACAGACACAGGTACTGTATGACATGTCTTTTTTAAAACATAACCCTACACATCTGTTGAGCACACATCTGGACATGTGGCCGAACTCATCATTTCCTTCTGTATATCCAGAAACTGTCAGCTATTTCAAAGGGCAGAACGGAAAAAGTTACATCCTTTTTCTGTCCAGATTTTATAAACTCTTTTTTTTTTACCTTTGCCCCCAGGATATCATCAAATGCAAAAATAAGCAGTCTGAATTCCTTAGCTGCAGAGAAAGCCAGCAGGGAGGATGAAGAGTATGGGGTGTAGGAATGTCAGTCTGCACAGGGTGAGGGAAAGCCTTCACAGGAAGGCTCATGCACAGACCCTCTGTGAACTTAAAAAACAGGCATTTTTTTTAAAACAGAAAAGAAATGCAGTTTAAATACAAAAGGTAAGTAGATTGAATCAGAGAGACATGCAGTTTCAAAGACAAAGATGTCACATTTTAAAACATTTTCAACTCATTCAGAAAATGTAAATTAAAATACACATCTAAACTTACCTCAAAATACATTAAGTCAAACAACGGAAGCAAGAATTTAGACTATTTTAGTCTCACAAGGAGAACAAACCTTAGAACACTACCTCATAAATTTATAATGCATCAAAATAAGAGATAAAAATGAATCCAAGAATCAACTCAGTGGTGTATATTTACATATATATATATATGTTAAGAATAAGAAATCATTTAACATATATAATGTAATTGTGAATTAAATGATTTTACTATATATATATATATATATGATTGAAGGGACTGAGTGGATTTAGCTACATAGGTGATTGCTATCATTGCGGAACATAGCAGAGTCCATTTAACATTTGAACACTTCTGACTATGTCTGGTGGATATGCTAAAACAGCAAAGCAAGACTGAAAGGGAATGATAAACTTCTGTCATTATCCTTTCTGTGTGACACTATTTTCAAAATTTTAGATGTATATTATTATATTTGAATATGTTAATGCTAATGCAAGCTAAGACTTTCAGAGTTAGAGTGAAGACTTACAAATAAAGGGAAATGCTAAATTGTCACACATAAACTGCTATCAGATGAATTTCATGTGCATATATATATCTACACACACACATACATGCGCGTGCGCACACACACGCATATATGTATTACAGCTCTTTGCTTACAAGTGACAGTAAAATGTCACTTAATATTTGTAGGAACAACAATGCTTGTTTGATTTGTCATTTTAGTAATTAATTATAAAACTGGATATTAAAATTGCATACTTAATAGCAGTGAAATTAAGCCACATGTCAATATATACTATAATTTTATAAAGGACATTGCCAGCTTCTGAAATAAGATTAAATATTTTAATGGTCTGCTGATTTTTCTATTTTCCGTATTGAGGTTCTTAAGCCCATTTATATGTGCAACATCTTTTATAAATCTTGCCCCTCATTTGTTCCATACACACAGAAATATGCATAATTGCATATGTTATAATTATGCAAACTATATCACACAGAGAGATTACATGTCTGAACACCTTATGGACATTCTAATTTGTAGCATTTGCTATGACTTACAAACTTGTTTTGAAAAAAAAATATTTACATGTGTCCAAACAATTAGCCTCTCAGACATTTTCAGAGAAATAAGATAAAGAAGAAATTCAGTTAACACCTGGGAAGAGTGAGTAAATCTATTAGACAAATAATTTTCCAAGAAGCTTCCCTGAGCTCTTTTTATTTGACAAGTTAAAAAGATAAATAAAAACTGGGTAAGGGCTGGAGAAAGGGCTCAGGGGATAGAAGCAGATCCACCGAGCCTGAGCACACGAGTTCAGTCCTAGGACCCAAATCATAAGAGGAGAGAATCAGTTCCTGTATGCTGCACTTTGACATCCACATGCCTACTGTAGTACATGTATGCACACACACTACACACACATACACACAATGCAATACAAACTTCTTTGTAGTAGGGTAACAGAATCAACTGAAAGCCATAAAAGAGTTTTTAAAACCTTATTGGGAGGGGCCGGAGAGATGGCCTAGCAGTTAAGAGCACTTGTTACTCTTGCAGAGGATCTGATTTTGTTTCCCATCCACACATGGTGACTCACAACCCCCTGTGACTCACATTCTATAGGATCTGATGCCCCTCTCTGGCCTCTGACTTTATAAGGTACACAGATGCAAAACCTACATCCATACTCATAGATAAACAAAATAAATAACTACTAACTTATAGAGTCCTATTGTTAAACATTGATTTGATCTAATTAAATTATTCATAAAATTATTGCTGGATTAGTTGAGGTAGTAAAGGAAGAAGCTGAGATTAGTTAATGTATTAGATACAAGATTTATTTTTTTGAGAAAAGTTTTAAAACTGAAAATTCCTTTGTACGATCTGGGGGTATGGTTACATTTTAACAAATTTTGAAGTTATTCAGTTATACAATGATCTATTATCTAAGATTTATCGATCCCCCATTACCTTTTTATGTTCTATCTATTTATCATCTATTTGACCAACATTTATCTATGTACCCATCTACCTGATATCAGCAAAAAAAAAACCCAAGAAATATGTCTTCATGTATCTGTTAGTTATCTATAATCTTAGATATACACTATTGTGAATTCTCTCAAAGAGCTAAAATGTTTCTTATCCAACCTGTCAAGAAGTTTCTTTTTCTTTCTTTTTTTTTTTTTGGTTTTTCAAGACAGGGTTTCTCCGTAGCTTTGGAGCCTGCGCTGGAACTAGCTCTTGTAGACCAGGCTGATCTCGAACTCACAAAGATCTGCCTGCCTCTGCCTCCCAAGTGCTGGATTAAAGGCATGCGTATTAATTAGTTTTGTTTATACTTGAAAATAATTGGCTAGTTTGTAACAGCAAAAACTATAACTGAGTACAGATTTTATCTATAGAAGCCTCCATCTAACTGGTTCTGCTTATAGACCATAAATTATCATTTTAAAATTTTCATAAGCAATTATATCACGCAGCTGGTGCATAAAGTAATCAGCTAGCAAGTGTCATAGTCTAACTTTCATCTGACTACAGTCTGAGTACAGGTCTGGGTGGAGACAACAGTCTATTTTATCTACTGCTTAATCATAGATCCTCAAATAATTTTATGTCTTAACTAAATCAATAAATGTTTGTTTTGTAGTCCATCAAAATAATTGGGAACTTAAATAAATGTATCAACATTATCAAAGGAAACTAAAGAGATGTTGAAACAGTGTAAGTTGCATTTGGAGAAGATTTTATTATTTTTTATTGAGCCTAAGGAAATGGTTATGCTCCTCGGGTCTGGGACGAGCAGCCTGTTCTGTCTGGGACCAGCAGCTTAGGGTCCTTGTCCCATCCTTTTGTGTATGAGCTCTGAGAGGTGAGGAAATGCCTTAATGCTGCCCCACTTTCTTAACTGATTGGAAATATTTTGAGAGAAATCAGCACCTTATTTTCTGAGATCAAAGATGAAAATGTGTAACAAACCCTTAGACAATTGTAGTAAGAACTCAGTAAAGTTAGTTAATTATGAATATTTATAAAGGTAACACATTCTCAATATAGAAATTATAGGAAGCTATAGATTGGTTCTGACCTTAATTTGTTAACAAATAGTTCATTTTCAGATGCCTGACTCTTTGGAAGAATTGAACCTGTCTGCCGTACTTCAGGATTTCAAAGAGCCAAAAAACATTCTGTTGCCAACAATCACATCTTTCTTTCAGTTCACACTTGTAAGTTTATTTTTCTTCCACCATTTTTCCTTTCTTATGAAAAACTTGGAAGTAAATAAATGACATGCGACATACGATTGAATAAGTTCTCAACTTATGTTGATTTTAGTGGTATCCCTTTTTTGACAAGCATTGGGGATGCCTAGCATCCAGATTCCTCTAAATTCCTTCTGGTGCGATTGTCTCGATTTTATACACTCTGAAATATCACAGAGACTCTAGAGTATGCCAGATTTTTAATATCCAAGTTGCTCTGTTGCCCAAGGCAATTCTGACTCTTCTGGGTACATGAATTTATTTACATCAAGCCTACCTTTATTTATCTCCATTCTCATTAGTTATTCATCCATCTCTTTTCTTCATCAAACTGCATTTATACCTTTGCTCAGTTTTCCTTACAGCACTTTTTCAGTCAAAGGGCAAACTGTGATAGTAAGTTGATTGGCCAAAAGAGCCATTTCTGTTTTCTGTTCAATTAAATGCCAGCCTTTATGCTCTTATTTTTAAATTTTTTTTAAATTTGAAATCTTTGCTGTCAACATGATTGAGTCATCTCTGCCTCCACACAAACACCTCACAGACCTCTGTGGGCTTCTTTGTTGTCTCCTTCCTAGTCACTCGGCTGTGTGCTTTCTGTGAGACTCTTCAAGTCTGTTCCTATGCAGCGTCATCATTATGGTAGATACCACCAAATCTGCCTAACACTCGTTTCCCAACAATTCCTCTATATCTCTAAGGAGAAAGAAAGGTCCCTCCTAGTGAACTGGAGTACTGCTGGAGTGGGATTCCCTTTGTCTTTAACTCCACTTCTACACCAACTTCTGATGTGTGGGCCGCTCTCTGTGTGTGTTTCCCTTGCAGCTTAAGGCATACTGCAGAGTGTGTGTCTTTTGCGATGTGTCAACCAGCTCAAAGCTCGGAGCTGGCATTTAAGATCAGCTTCTGGAATTTTTCTTATCAATACCTAAGACTATAAAAAAAAAGCAAAAGTCTATACACATGCAGTACAAATGCCTACCACACAACACTGAGATTTTGAAGGAATACTAATATGTGTGAGAAGAAAAAGATAGTCAAATTACCCATTAGTGTGAGAGAAGGAAGAACAAATTCATTCTTCAACACATTTTTCAAGTAATTTTCTTGATTCTGGAAAGGAATTTTAATCTCTAAATTAGAAATGCATTTGGACAAGCTAATAATTAAGTTGAAAAGGAAGCAGAAGAAACTCGGAAAGCAGTCAAAATAAACAAATACCAATAGACTTAACCCCAAAATCTTTCAGTATTTTTAATTTTAAGAAAAAAGAGCATGGATAAGTTTGAGCAAATAAAGAAAATTTTAAATTATTTAAATTGAATTGAGAAGCTCTACACAAAGCAAACATATTATAATTGCATCCACTTCTGCTCACAGCTATTTATCTAAAATGCAATCGGCGTTTTCATAGCAGACAAGTGAAAACCTAAAGTACCTTCAAAGAATAGATTCTGCTGCCATGTGTCTATGGTGAGATCAGAAAGACTGATTTTCCTATGGATATACCGAGTTTAAGACATAGATATGAAAGGGAAATAGAACCTACTAAAATAGAAAAAGAAATGTAAGTGCATCATGTAGGCACAAGAAGCATGGATTCAGGAAATTGTGTGTATGATGTTTGTAACATAAATTTTAAATTCATGGCAAATTGATGTCAAAAGTTTCAAATCCACTAAGCCACCCACCAATTTTCTATATTCTCTCTAATAAAAATCTATAATTGCCCCACTCTGTAATGTCCCACATCTCTTGAAAGTGATATCATTGAGGGTGTTGACAATATTTATACAGTGATCAGGAATGCTTCTCTTACAAGGTGACATTTGATCATGCAACAAAACCTTTCTGAGAATGTGAATCCTAGGATGCTGGGGAAATGGAGGCCTTGTAAGACTCTTCTGATAACACCATGCCTCTGGTGATGGGCTGACTGAACGAGTTCAAGGCCTGATCTGGATCTGGTACATAACAGTTGGGGGGGTCAATCAACTTTACTGTCTTTCTTCAAATTGACCAACCCTAATTTAGGCAAGCAACACCCATCAGAAACTTTCAATGCCACAGACCCCAGAGGAGACTGGATTTTGGGATTGCTGAGTGCCCTCTCTGCTTTGCATAGGGTCTTTTTCTCCCTGTGCCTTCTGCAGGCCTGCCTTTCCTCATCCCAATAAACATCTCCAACTGCTGCCTGCCAAGGTCTGTTTGCATTGTTTGGGATTTCTTCACTGCTACCTAAAGCACTAGCGAATTTTCCTGTCTTTTAGTTCTTGAACTGGCAGAAAAAAAAAAAAAACACTCGCAATCAAAAGTCGTAGGCTATATCACTGAGATCATAGTAGGCTGTATCACTGAGATCATAGGGCCCTGGCCAGCACTCCAGAGAAATATTTCTTGCTTGTCCTAGCAGTGTAGTCCAAAAAGTTCAAAGCACAAACACGGGCAGTTACCTGTGTCATTTTATACTGGATGTCAGCAATTAGTCCTGTTGGTGTTGCTATGTAGGGAAAGAAAATGTAAAGACCGGTACAGTGTCAAAATGTGTTCTGACTCAGAAAAAGAAAGTCAACACTTTGACAATAAACTTTTTTTTTAACCTAAAATAGCGCTGTGGTCTAAATAAGAAAATGCTACCCACAAACAAGACAGGAGAATGGCAATCACAGTGAGTCAAACACCAGCAATGATTTGGTTTACTAAAGAAATAATCTAAATGCTTATGACAAGAAAATTTTACTCATATAATTTTTGTTGTTTCATATTTAGCATATTATACACATGGAATATAAAATGTTCTAAGATGTAAGGTTATGACCTTTGTTTCATTAGTATTAAAGAATACATCATGAAATAATGTATTAAAATTACATCAGTATTCGTATTGAAAATACTGAAAAGATACTAACTACAAAGTAACAAGAAAACAATCAGTTTTATTTCATTTGCTTTCTGTATTTTAAAATGGCATTTGATTTTTGAAATTATTGAAATTTTTCAGTTAAGTTAATCTGAATAACTAACTATTCAGTTTGGAATTACAGGTTTTTTTCTTTCTTTTTTTATAGGCATTTTCTAGTATACAGCTTTTATATTGTAAGATTTTCTAATTCACATATATTTCTAGATCCCTAAAGCTATTTAAATATTTTATTAATATTTCTGTATGAATTCTAAAATCAGCTATCACATTGATGGCTGACACATTTAACTACATAATTTATTTTTTCCTACTAGCTTTCCATTATAAACCACAAGTCTTTGAACTTGTGATTAGGTTCCATAGCCTGAGGGTTTTGAATGCTTTTCCAGAAGGCTTTCAATTTCTTTAATGCCTTCCTCATCCAGTAGATTCAGTTAAAGTTTTTGTTAAAGGAAGCATACTTTCAAGGTGCCTTGATTCCACGTTTTAATGACTTTTTAAAAATTTTGTCACTCTTAACTAAAGGTATTCACAATAAACATATTTAAAAATTTTTATATTTGGTAAAATTTGCTTCTTTTGTTCAGCTTCAAACGTTAAGTCATTTCACAGATTTCTCAATTAAGAACATCTGTACAGAACAGAGTGATATCAGAAGGTTTCTGAAAATGAATGGCTCCAACTCTTTTTACAGTAGTATTTACTACACAGAATAGGAGAGAAATCATCAATATGCTTGCTCTATGAGGAAAACTATTAAATTGTTAAATTATAACTATTGCATTAAAATACAAACAGTTTACTGCATTTTTTTCTTAACCATGTTTGATTTGAGGGTATCCATTCACACTTGTGGCAGGAAAATGATGTCAGGAGCTGACTAATTATTAGTTTTTTTAATGATAATTTTTTATTTATTTATTTTTTTATTGTTAAAAGAAAAATTTACATTTACTCCCCTTGTTCCTGGCCCTCCCGCTCCCCCACTACCCCACCACCCTCCCCCTGCTTCCTTAAGATGGGGCAGGATACCCTGCCCTATGGGAAGCCCAAGGCCTCCCCCTCCATCTTGGTCTAAGAAGATGTGCATCCATATAGAATAAGTTCCCAAAAAGCCAATACATGCAGAAGAGCTAGGTCCCAGTGCCATTATCATTGGCTTCTCAGTCAGTCCCCACTGGCAGTCACATTCATAGGGTCCAGTTAGGTCATATGCTCATTCAGTCCTGGTCCAGCTGGATTCGATGAGCTCCCAGGTTATTCCTCACAATACATATCTTTAACTTGAATACTTTCTTTAAATGTTCCAATTAATGCATACTCATATTTTGATTAAGTACCTGAGTTTAGAATGCTAATATTTACATCACATACATACATACTTGGTTTATACATACAGTTCGGTACACACACATACACACACACACACACACACACACACACACACACACGGCTCAGTAGCTTTAGGGACAGCACTGAGCCATGTCCTCCTCCTCCCATCATCTAGGTTGAGGAAGGATGTTTGGTCTACTGCACTGCTCTGCATTACACAATTATTCACCCTGCTCTCAAGTCTTATTTCCATTTCCCACCTACTTAGTATTATTATTCCAGGTTCTTCCTTTTCCTTGCTTCCTTCCTTCCTGCCCCCTCAGCCCAAACAGTCCCTGAAATCTTCAGTGGTGTACTTCACTTGCTTTTCTAAAACATTAGCGCTTTCAGAACTTGGCATGTCTTAATGCTCCCGGAACCCACGGGCTCTGCTTTCCTCCGCAATCCTTCACGCTCACCTCTCCCGATAGAAGCACAGACCCAACACATCCCCGCTTTTTCCATTTCGTTTTTTCCGTAACGAAACACTCTTTTTTGGAAGGTGCACTTATAAAACCCCAATGCAAATTCAGTGAACCAGCATGGAGAGAAAGCTTTGCATGAGATGAGAAATTCTGTGAAACTATGGCAACGCTGAAGTGCAGTATGGTCAGTGCTTAGCTGATTGCATTTTCATTTGTAATGTGGAAGCATTGCCAAGAAATTGAATCCTGCTGGCTCTGATGGCAGATGTTCCCTAGAATTTTAAGCTGTCTTAGAACTCTCCAGAATGACCTGTAGTGATTGGGATACGAAGTCTGATACTGTGCATAATTGCCTGCAGTTTAACAATGGATGGAACCCCATTAGAAAGCAATGCTTAAACTATCATTTTCTAAAGGTATTACAATTATAATCATAAGGAAAATGTATCTGCAATAATGTCATTTTTAATGGCTTCAGATTGCGTTTGCTGAAATTACAAAGTTTAAGCCATTAGCAATCTTTACATGTTACAAGAAATATTTTTCTATTGATGTGTTTATTCATCAAGCAAATATTTCCCAAGTGCCTCTTATGTACTAAACACATTTCATCATCACTGACAAAATGCATCATTTGTAACTTACCATGGGCCATGCGGTGGAACCAGTAGTAGCCAAAGTCAACTCCTAAGAAGGTTAAATACCATGTCCACTGAGAATCCCAAGGCAAATCGAAAAGTCTGTAGTTCTCCCAGATATAAATATAGCTGGTCACTTCAAGGCTTTTGAAGAACAGACTGGAAAATAAAATCCACAGTGATGGCTATAACATATTCTGTATCTGTGATCATGCTAATACAGTCTAGACGAGGTTGAGTACGAATATATGCAAAGGTAAAAATGTTGTCTGTCACCATCCCGCTGTGCCTCTCCTTGCATTGTCTGGTCTCCCTACCCCAGCATCGGCACTCTCCCTTGATAATTTCTTTTGGTTTCTAGGCATGTGGGCACCAGTTATTTGCACTCTTGCATTTCACGAAAATTGGGAGACTCTTCTCCTTTTGTTTCTCTTAAAACGCTTTTTATGGAACATTTCATACCAATAAATCTTCCTAAACTGCACCTTAGTCTCTGTTATTGTCATTGCTAAGATTTAATGAAGAACACAGCAAGGATGGCTGACAACAGAAGACTAAAAATTTGAAAACTATACACGGAATGTTTCATAAGGAGCCGGAAAGCCGCTCGCTGTCATTAAATATGACCATCCGTAAAATCTGCATTAGTCTAAAGTGACTCCTACTCTTTTCTCTGTCTTCTCCTTTCTTATCCCTTTTGCACAAATCTAACTTTTACTGTGGTATTTACACTTTACACATCTTTGGTAAGTCAGAGGGGAAGGGGATTTCAGAATATTAGGAAATTATTTTCTACCACAAATGAGGCATATAAATCTATTCAAAGTGAACAAGTTAAATACAAAAGAAACAGAGAGATGGTTCAGTGGTTGAGAACACTTGGTGTTCTTTCAGAGGACCTAAATTCAGTTCATAGCACTGACATCAGGTATCTTACAACCTTCTGTAATATCCCAGCTTGAGGGAACCTGAAACCCTCTTCTGGCCTCTGGAGGCACCATGCACACATTTATATTATAAGTTTGCAAGCACACACACATACATGTAAATAAAAATACAAAGAAAATAAAATCTTTTTAAATTCTAGAAAATAAAAACTGTATGTCTGCATATTATATTAAGTTTGTAAATTTTTGTTTTAAACCTTTCAAAACCCTATTTAATTTAATATAATATATTTGATGTTTAGTTATCTCTGATAAAACTTAAGATCACATGCAAGAAAATTATTTAACATGCTAATAAACTTGACTATATTTACTTTTTATTGTATATGTGTTATTAAAATATGAAAAGAGTTGATCATTCCAAATAACAAATATGTAGTTATGAGCAAGCAGCAAGTCTGTTTCACAAAATTATGAGAAATATTTAAATATTGTGATTTGAGGTGAAATTTAAATAAGTATGAAAGATTATTTTATTATCAAAACTCCCCATTCAACAGTATTTTTTTTAAAAGGGAGCTTCTGTGAATTAAATGTCATAGTCATATTTGCAGAACCTAAATTTAAAATTTACTTTAATTTAGCCATGTTATTGTTTAAATTATAAATTTACATATTTAAAATTCTCTCATTTTCTGTGTCTATCTCACCATTATTAATATATACAGTAAAATACTGGGCTAATTCAATGTAACATTATTATACACAACTCATAAAATCCTTTGCTTGTCACTTTGTTTAGGGCAACAGTCAGCACATCCTAAGAATCAATTTCCAATTTGACATGACATGGCTGGAAGCTTTGCTCCTGAGATTGAGACTTTAATCCAAAAGCATTCACATCTTTGATTCTCATACCAGTACCAAGCTGAAATGTGTTCTAGATTCATTAGAATCTCTGTCCTAGGTGTCTGGCAGGCCTTCCGTAGCTCCTACTCTTAGGGCAATGCTCCTGATGTCAGGCCTTTGCAAGCTCCTACTCTTAGGGCAATGCTCCTGATGTCAGGCCTTTGCAGATGAGCAGCCTCCTAGGACTGTGGCTGATTTGAGACAAGTGGACAAGTACTGCTCTCTATCAGTCTGGGATATCTATCAATAGCTATATGCAGCTTCTCATTGGGTAAGACAGGCCATGGGCCATGTTTCATGAATTCCTACATCACTTCAGAGGTATGAAGAGATGGAAGTATACAACCTATTTTCTAAATGTTACCAAGCATGTTTGCCAAGAGAGGGCTTGAAACAAGTTTTAATGTAAAGGTGCTCAGCTTGGACATGTTCAGGGCATCTCAACAGTGACACTCCTTTTTGTTTGTTTGTTTGTTGTATATTTTAGAGATAGGGTTCTCTGTGTAGCTTTGGAGCCTGTCCTGGAACTCACTCTGAAGACCAGGCTGGCCTCAAACTCACAGAGATCTGCTTGCCTTCCTGGGGTACTGGGATTAAAGTTGAACTACCGTTCAACCACCGTTGAACTAATAGTGCCACTCTTGAAATGTAGGCAGGGGTAATCTTTTTGTTGGAGGCTGTTCAGAACAAACCTTAAATCAAGATATAAAACTTTTAAAATCTGTCTCTAATTTATGATAATAGGGTATCAGTTGTACAAAGTTCCCTTTTAGGTTAAAGTGTTGAACAAAGTCGGGATTTTTTTTATGGTCCAAGTTATTAACTTCTCTAACTGCAAGGTTTTAACCATGACACTGCTGCTACTTTGGGTCAGATGACTCTGTTAGGAAAGATGTCCAAGTTCCAATTAAACTGTAGAAAACACCCTGCTGTCTCTTCAGATTCATCAGTTCCACCACTCCCTCTTCTATAACAACCAAATATCTGTCCAGACTTTGCCAAAGGTTTCCTGATGAGCGAATGATTGTGTCCCAAGTTGCTAACCACTGCCTTAAAGCAACTAGAGAGAAACATTAAAGCAAACAGAATTCAACAAACATTTATCATATTCTACTAATTGTTAGACAAGCTTTGTTACAAGGTATCAAATTGGATTTAACTACATATTTATCAGTCATTTGTTAACTCCATCCTGGGAGCTCTCTCAGTCTCTGGGGCAACCCAGGGCCCAAGGGTATATTGCTGCACATGGACTTTTATAACCTGGCTCACAATGGTTTCATTAGTTCAGTATGTTCTTAAAGTTTATGCTAGATTCTTTGTCATGGACAAATGAAACAAGATTAAGACACTGTCTGGAACTCAAGCAATGCGGTGCTATAAAACTTTGATTTCTAAAACCGAGAGAGCTGGCTGCCGGAACTCAAGTGCTTCTTATTTCCAGCATGGGTGCTGGGTATTAAACAGACATCTTGTCTATTCCTCTGCCATGTTGATTATTAGGGTTGACACAAATTGAGCTAAAATATGCTTCGTACACTGTGTCGGATCTTTCCCCTTTTCTCACTTTAACAAGAGGGAAAACTCTCTTCAAGGTAAACGGACGGAGCAGTGTGGGAGTGGAATTCCCTGCTTTCTCTCAGCAAGAGGAACATGACCCTGCTCCATTATACATGTGAAAGAATTCAGTGCCCACAACTAAGATGATTTGCTCAGGCGATACAGCTGGGAAAAGATTATCAAATTCTGGAAAACCCTTGATGGCAGGAAATAGCACCTACGTTTGCAAAACTGTTCCCACCAGATCCGGAATCATAAACCAGAGATCCTTCCTTTTTCTGTTCCCAGTTCCTCCACCCCCATCCCCAAAGCCCTGGAGTATGACTCTGCATTCTGGAATTTTAGCTTGAACTCTATAAATCCCTTTCAGGGGGAAGAGACATACATAACTTAGATGCATAGATGAAGGGGCCTCACATGATCAGGTGGAGATGGAGTGGTAAGAAACACAGGGTCTTACATGGAATGCGGATTTGAGATCAAGGAAATGACCTAAGTATCAAGAGACATGAGTACCTGCTGTGCAGAGCTCTCTACAACGGCTTTCGTTTACTGTTCAAGACTTTTTTTGTGAACTCCCTTCAAACGGTGCGTTTAAGGTTAGGAATACATGACAAAATTTGGGTCGGGTGTAAAGAGTGTAGTAATTTACACAGCTTGTCTTTAACTTCTAAAGTACAGTGCAGCACAGCACACACACACACACGCACACACGCTCGCACACATATGCACACACACACACACACTCGCACACATATGCACACATACACACACACGCACGCACATGCACGTGCGTGCACCCACATGCACACACACTCATGCATACACGCACGTACTTAACATACATAACATACACGCACATACTTAACATATATCTGAGTATGAGGCTTAAATTTTTTCTGAGAAATTGACTATTTATTTCAAAACCTCTCATAACTGACCTCAGAACTTGACTGTCTTTCTGGAGAGCTCCTGCCACTTTTGCTCCATCTAGTGGAACACTGACTTTTCAATATCTCAGTAAGAAGATAAAGGAAAGAACTTCTGCTTTCTATAAACAGTCATAGCGTTTCCTGCCCCTTCTCACTGCAAAAGTGCATGACATGTATAAAACCATCATCTCACTTCTTTAAAGCACCCTTTAAACCATAAATGTATTTGCTACATCCTTTACAGGATGCTGCTGTATTAAGAAGTGTGTGAGTCCTTCCTGGGAACCCATGGAGCTATATTCACTGCAGAAGGTAAGGTCACTGAAGTCACAGATTTTTCTTTATTTCCTAACCCCACCCTAAGGACTTGAAAACGTTTCAAGAAAGTTTAATTTCCTCCTTTTAATTTTTTATGAACTGAGCTGCTTTTTTATTTCCATCAGAAAAGGAAAATTCCATTGCAGGCATAGCTTTCATGTACGTATGGCTGAATGTTACAGAACTAGCACCCTAGTCGACGCTGGCCATGCCCCCCAAGTAATTAATAGTGGAGTGACCTGAACTTAGTTGAAAATGTACCTATTTAAATTATCTCTTGTGAACCTACTGCAATTTGATTTATCATCTGCCGTTTCAACAGAATAAGTGAACCCCTTCAGAACGAACATACTATGGGTATTTCTATCAGCAGTGAAGCCTCTCTCGGGAGGGCACAGTTTATGGAAACAGTAACTTGGGTAGGAAGTAAGAAATCGAGGAGTGGAATTAGAGTTCTGCTTAAGCGAGCAGCAGAGATGTGATTATTTTTCACTCATTAATTTATAAGTCAGTAGTACAGTGGTTTGAAAATTATGCTTTGAAAAAATAGACATGCACACATTTCGTTCAGTCAAATTTAATTTTATAGTTACACACTCAAATAATTGACAAAAGTAACTTATCTCTAAGCTGTGTCTTGTTAGTGACTGGATACAGTCAGCAAAGCATTACTTTTAAAGAAACTTAAAATTGTATGTAATTATATTACCAGGATCGTCAAATAAAATTGTTTTTCCTCCAAGTCTCCAGACACCATTTCTATTGCAAGAATGCAGAACTGGAAAGAGGGGCTCATTACTTTCTCTATTTTGTTAGGCGCCTTCTAGAAGTATTATCTGAAGCGCAGTTCTCTGCTGGCAGATTAACTAATAGTATAGCATTTTCTTCCTTACAATTGCATACTTTAAGGATGTGGCAAATCCCTGTTTCTAGTACTGAAAATGAACTGGATTCCGTGGAGAGCCAAGGACCGACTGTGTAAATCTGACCCTCAGCTGCTAATGATTTGCACGGGGAGTCATTTGAACACTACAGCTTCAAGTGAGATACTGCTTGAACTTGGTATCAATTTGCTTTTCAAAAATTTTCTTTCTCCCTTCCTTTTTTTCCTTCCTTTCCTCCTTCCTCTCTTCTTTCTTTCTTTCTATCTTTCTTTCTTCCTTCCTTCCTTCCTTCCTTCCTTCCTATCTGTCTTTCTTCCTTCATTTTTCTTCTTTTCTCTGAGGACACAGAGTTGAGTGGATCTAGAGAAACAGCTTTCCTTTTTGCTTATATTTTCATTTAAAAGTAGTAGTGAAATATAAGAAAATACATTTAATTGTAACTTTCAGGTTGTTTTCTTTGATGGGCTGTTTCACATTATCCTCATTGAAAACTGAGAAACATTTTTAAAATGTTCCTGGAAAAACTCGCATTATTTTATAATTTAGTATTTTTTATACCCGTAGGAAAAACAAAAACAAAGACCATCAATTTTTGTTATAATTAAAAATAGAATTATTATATATAAATTAAATTTAAATTAAAATATAGCAGTAGAAGAACTCTGTAAAAGTCCAAGTTAGTAATGCTGTACCTTTCGTCAAAGAGAACCAGAATTAAAAGTTTTTTTTGGAAGACTTTTTTTAGCTTAAGGAGTCTTAAAAATAATGGGTAAGGGAACAGCCCTTCACTTTGTTTTCTTGAAGAACTTTGTTTTGACATTTTGACTATCAGCTTCTATTTAAGTCTCCTCTCTCTCTCTCTCTCTCTCTCTCTCTCTCTCTCTCTCTCTCTCTCTCCTCTTTCCATTCCATTCCCAATCAATTGTGTGTGTGTGTGCGCGCGCGCGCGTGTGTGTGTGTGTATGCACATGTGCACGTGGGTCTCCGCTTTTTGAGACACGATTTTAAAAAAGGTTATACTGGGAATCTTGCTTTGTTGTTCTAACTTGGTAGCATCATGAGTCATACTGCTAGAAGAAGTGCTGCCCTAAGAATAAAGTGTGTGTTTCTGGGAGCTCGGTGTTGGAAGGGGACAGTGTTTCTTTACATGAAACCAAAATCAAACTTAAAAAAGAAAAACAAACAAAAAGCCAAAGGATTAATTCAATGTGATATCCCTCGAAATTCTTGAACAACAAAACAAAACATTAAATACAGAAATACTCCTTGCCCAGGCAGTAAGATACATGACCTGTATTTGCACTTCCACAGACTGTACTTCTCAGTTATTAGATGATTTTCATAGTCGAAAGATCAACTGATTTCCAAGAACTCTTAGTGCATTATATTCTCAGAATGAGCTATGGAAACCAACTGAATTATCTTCAATAAAGAAATCTATATCTAAATCTATATATGTGAGAGTATACATATGGAAGGGACTCATGCTCATTTCTGATACATGAAACCACACAATAAAGAAATTCATCAATAATTTGAATTGTTATTTAGGCAATCTGAGGCTTCCTCAGGGGAATAATCTTCCATTATGTCTGACATCAGTGTGTTACCACATCTGCAGTTACTCAACTCATCATTTTATGAATGTAAAGCTAAAGATCCAGTTGCTCAATGTAACATATTGATGTGTAATTTTAAAGTTTACCTTTTACCCAAACCAATTATAAAATTGTATCAAGTTATTGCACCTTTTCTCAGATGTATCTCAGGTTTAAAGTCATTTTTTAAAATCTACCTTGATTTCCCACTGTGTGGTTCCAAGAAACATTCCAAAGTGATGAGCTCTAACCAGAAGGGAAGCTCCACAAACATTCGTTGAAGCAGGAGTGGAAGACTGTACTAAGCACACTCTTCCCAGTTCAAAGCTAATCTTCCTAGGGAACTTTTTCTCGTGGTCCCTGCTTCTTGAGGGACCTTCTTTAGTCCTCAAACACAGGCTGTACCTTTTGTCCATCTGCTGGGTTTCCCTCCTATACTTCATACTTCACTGTATAATGTAGGTCATTTATTGATTGACATCTTATTTGTTTTATCCTTAGCATGACACTAAAATGAATATTATTTTAGAGTACTTGATATGTGCCAGGCATCATTCCACAAGTATGAACTAAAACTCTGATATGAGATAAACACTTGATTTCAACGTGCATAAGGGTTAAGGGGTACAAACATGAAGAGAACATCCTCCAACCCTGGGATTACTGTGTCTGGAGTGACCAGAAGAGTCAACAACACATGAAGCAGAGGTGTCCACATCAGGGTCGGGAAACAGATGAGTTTTGCTGAAGTTACATCCATGTTTAGACCTATGAAAGAAACTAGAGGCAGCCACATGGGTAGCTTTTCAGCCCTAACAAAGTACATCAGAGATGTGTCATGAAAAGATAAAGATGAGAAGAAAGACAGAGAGACCAGGAAAAAAAGAAAAGACAGAGAAACTAAACCTTGTGAGTTTCAGGAATAAAACTTGACTTCATGTCCAGGGAAATATGGAAATGGGAAAGGGCTTCCTCCTGGTCTCTATGATTCAAACATTTGTCTACCATTGGGACAGATGTGAGATAAAACTAAGAGAGATTTCTAATTATTCACATAATTACATGATATTTATTGGGAAATATCTGAGGCCTAGTATGGGGGTACTCAGATGCGAGCCTGTTACACCTGGACTAAAGATCAGAGAATCTGAGTTTATTTTTAACTCTTCCAAAGTTGTTGACAACAGGTGTCTTTACACACCCTGACCTAGGGTGTGGTTACTTGGTGTTTTGGACATTAAGATGGTCCACAGAGGTGGATCCACTGTACTCTGACCAAAGGTCAGAGAATTTAGGCCTATTCCTGCTCCTTAATTTGAAAACAGGAGGTTTGACAAAGGGAGAGACTGTCTACAGGATACTTGGCCTAGGGTATATTAGCTGCATACCCTGACCAAAACATCAAAATGCCTTACTCAGAAAATAATGGCTTAGTGACTCAAGTATTGAGACACGTAACTGTTCTCATTGTCCTTTGTGTCATGCTAAAACAATCTTTTACCTTCCTCCCCCTCTCTTTGCATTGGGGTATAAGAGCATATTAAAAATTAATGTGGGCAAATTCAGTATTCAACATCCATTGAGTTTCCCATCTTGTACTATTCAGTGTTTGTGTTTCTTTTATGTCTCTGTTCTTCCTACCTAACATTTATAATCCTCATGCTCTTAACCTGGAACATACAAACCTGTCAAGGCTGGACAGCAACAGAAGTCACCTCAAAATGTGACTTATGACAAGACAGAATAGGGAGAGACCTGTGGAAAATGTGGCTGGAACAAAACATAATTTCTAGTAAGGATTTGGATAAAAATACAGAGCAGAGTCTATAGTAAGGCAGGTGAAGATGTCACTTTGTGTGCAAACTATAAGAAGGTATTAGGGAAACTGAGTAAATAAGACTAGCAATGTTTAGTATTCTCTATTAAAACTAAACATGAAATGTCGGTGCTGAAAAAAATAGAAAATTTTGAAGAATGATAGATCCTGAGTTCTTTAAGTATTTATAGAGAAATACGCAGTGTCCACATGATGTCCCCTCTGCTTTACACTTGCAGAATGGTGGATTGTCTTTCATTGTTCTATACCATAACTCACCTTGGAAGCCGAGAGACAACACCAGCTGACATTGATGTCAGCATATCATCCAGGCGAACTGGTGGCTTCCCCTTGAGGAACCAGCTGAGGATTAATTCAAGAAGAATCAAGGAGATGAAAAATGGAGTTGCCTAGAAAGGAGGGAAGAGATGATATTCTGTTTGCTTTGAAATCTTCCACATTTTCTGATCAGTACTCTGATACTTTGTACAGAAGGGGTATGCCAGCAGGAGATGATCTACATTTATGCTACAGAGTTATTTCCAAACCAATGGGCAGGGAAATTTAGTTGTTTTAGATATACACTAAAGATATTTTCAAAACATATCATGCAATTTGCAAATGAAATAAAAACATAAATATAACTATCACTATTATGCCAGGAGAATTATTAAAATCAAAAAAGAAATGTTCAGAGTTAAAGGAATTACAATTAAAATTAGACAAACCTGTAAGAGCCTATTTTCTGCCCATGAGGAAGCCAGACTCATTCTAACAGAACTCAAAATACCCTCAGTTAGAAATTTTAAAAATTAGACTTTCTAGAACTACTTTTGAAGATGACATGAAAGTAGTAGGAAAAAAATAAGACTCTTAGCAAATAAGCTAATCTCCTTTATTACCATCAAAGTTTCAGTCATTTAAAACCAGTCTACAATTCACAATCACAGAGAACCTAGAAAATAATGAGGACCCTAAAAGAGACATACATGGATCTAATCTACATGGGAAGTAGGAAACAACAAGTTCTCCTGGGTAAATTGGGAGCGTGGGGACCATGGGAAAGGGTAGAAGGAGAGGGAAGAGGATGGAAAGGGAGCAGAGGAAAATGTATACCTCAATAAAATCAATAAAATAAAAATTTCAGTAATTCAGCTTTGATTCTGTGCTTTGTAATAATGATTATTAAACTACTGATCAATGAATATTGGACTGTATATAATTTGCACAGTAATAATTGTTGAAGACAGGAGTGGCACATTTTTCTTCACTGGATAAAAATAGCATTATCAAATCTCAAAAGCAATATGGACTTCAGTCATTTGGAAACAGATAATGAATCTGAAGTTTGAACTCCCAAGAGCACTCTCTGTGATGTCATGTTTTCCCTGATTCTGAAATAGGCTGTGTTGCAGAAACAACTTTCACAGGGTTGGGAACATCAATGCTCAGGCTCTAATTCTGAATATTTTCACTTCCAATCATAGCCAAGCAACAGAAGTGAAAAATGCCTCAAAGGCTTGAAATGTTAAAAAAAAATTGCTTCAAGTTCAAACTTAGGAAGTTAGAATTATACTGAGCCAGGCTGTGTATCCTTCATTCTGCAGAACTACTCTACCAAGTTAAAGAGGAAATACCTTCCTGGAGGCAGTGGATAAGTTAAACATTTTAAAACAAAAATGTTACAATGCTTACAGATGTAGTATAACTATTTAATACTGTTTTCCAATGGTTTCCATGCCTAGGAAAACTGATTTTTTTCTCATATTCTATAGTGATGCACAAGGGATTTACAGACAAAGATGTAGATATTGTATACAAATTGAATTCTCTAGAAAATTGAACTTTTGTTTCATGACTATAAGGAATTGAAATTTTATGATACTGTAATAATTTGAACTAGGAAATTGAATGAATCACCAGGATCTGTTGAGTTTATGTTGCAAAACAAAGAGCAAGAGAAGCTCTTTCAAGACAGCCTCACCTTTTTAACGTAATCAGGCACCTCTTCGACAGTTTGGAAGGCGGTTTCGCTGGGTTTCATCATGTAAAACAGCATTCGAACCCCCTGGGAAACTGAAACATTGTCTTGGTCTCCTGGGCTTTTCATTTCTGTCTGTCTGATTCCTAGCTGGAGATATTTGTGGTAGAAACCCAAGACAGAGCAAAGAATAGGAGCTGGGCAGCACAGAGCGAGCCTTGTCAGCGAAATGCAAGGCACGGAGCTCCACAGGGACGTCGGCCAGCAGCAGTTTGTGTGCACAGGCACTGAACGCAACAAGAGTAAGTTCAGAGTTCAGTGGTGACTCCACAGGAAGCAGAATGTCCCGGGAGAAGGAAGACCCAGAAAAACAAGCACACAGTGCAGTTTGCCTATAGCGTGTAGTAACCTGTCAACAACAAAAAAGAAAAACAAATAAAACTCATCCATTTGTGTCTGGGAAATGAAAGGGAAAGCAGTGAACCACTTTTATTTAACACTAGTGTCAGCTCTGCCGTTAAACTTCTACTGCAAGCAGTTTTTTCTTCTTTCTGTCTTTTTACAAGTGTAAATCTTACCTG
>JAQHUG010000014.1:9741752-9752803 GCA_028555095.1 Dicrostonyx torquatus | reverse complement strand
TTCCAGGATGTGTCCAACACCCACCTTTTTCAGGTTCCCTCCAAAGACGGCACCACAAATAAGCAGGAAGAAGTCTTGAGAATCCACCACCCCAATTCCTTTAACCTGTGTTGCCTAACCTCCCGCCTTTTTATTATAAAAAAAAGATGAGAATATAATGACCTGTCCTGTCTTAAGAGACAAGCCACACCCACTCCCTCCCTTGTAGGCTGACAGGCTGATCTTCAGCTTCCAGTCTGAGTGCCTTCTCTTTTCTGTCTCCTTCTTGAAGAAGCAGCTTCTGCCTTTCTCCACTTCTCCCATTCCCCCTTCTCCTTCTTCTTTTTCTCTCTCTCTTCTCTCCCCCACCCTGCTCTTCTCCCTTTCTCCTTTCCCCCTCCATTACTCACTGAATAAATACACAACCTCACTATGCATGTCGTGCCTATCCATGTCTCTGTCTCTTGCCTGCTGCCATGTGTCTCTCTGCCCTGGATCAGTCACCCCTCCAATACCTGCAGCGTCCCTGCCTGGGCCCCAAAGCCTAGGGCCCACTGCCTGCCACCACATGACCCACTGCCACTGCTTGGGGACCTGCAACATTTCTGCTGCCTGTCAGTCCTGGAGATCCTGCAGCATTTTTAATATTTCCATTACAACCCGACATTCCTTTTCTTGTGAAAAAAAGCAATTTAAGAAGGAAGTGTTACATTTTAGTCTGTCCCTTTTTAATTCAGTCAGAACCACAGATCATGAGATAGCACCATCCACATTCAGGCTGCTACTTCATCAGTTAAACCCAAGAGGGTCCCTTTAGGTGTCAGGCAGGGAACAAACCAGAAATACAGGTATAAAAATTCAGTTTGTGTTAGCTTTGTTAACTGGGATCAAACTTCAAGAAATCTGATGCCAGACAGTTTACTGCCTGCATATTTAAATACAATATAATTCAGAAAAAGTTTCCTGATGCAACACAATCCCCAATGTTGTGTGATATTTTGTTTGTGTTTTGACAAATAAAGCTTGCCTGGAGATCAGAGGGTGGAACTAGCCTTTAGTTAACCTTAGAAGCTTAGCACTGGAAGCTCCTGTCTTCAATTCCAGCAACAGGGAGGTAGAGACAGGAAGTGATAGGGTGGGGTGAAGACAGAATCTTAGCCCTTTTGGATGCAGAAATGAAAGAAGAAAAGAAGCAACTGATGACTGCTCTCCTGGTCCTTTGATCTTCCAGGTTTTTCCCCCACTGTCTGACTCCTTTTTAACTATTAAGATTATCTAGACTAACATTTCACCCCAGTGCACAAGAAGACAATAATTAAAATGAAACTATATCAAAGTACATGTCATTTCTTCAAAGATGATAGGTTCCACATATAGACCACCTGTACTAACTTAGAGGCCTAAGGAAGGAAGGATCTGGGTGGTCTCAGTAATAAAGATAGCATAGAAGTCATTTGAGTATTAGCCACCTCTGGGCCTGGTTGTGGGAGTTTGGGGGAGCTTTTGGATATACAGATAATGTATGTGTAGTTTATACTATTAAGTATCTCCCATACAGTCTGTGGGAGCTTAGGGAAGTCTCTGGTTTTACAGATAGGTAATGTAAGGGTCATTTAGATTATTAACCACCTTCAATCCTGGTTGTAGAAGCCTGGCCCAACAGATATCATCATCACCAGGCTTTCTGGAAAAACAGGTTATACTCCCTTTGAAAGGACAGCCCTGGATGCTTAATCCTGCTTTCCCCTAGAGATGTGTGGGTGCAAGTACCTTAAGTTCCCAATATATAAGCCTAACTGGAAACACCTTCCTACATATACCCAGAGCCTATGATTACTCCAAATTCAGTCAAGTTGACAGTGAATTAGCCATCAAAATCTCAGAAAGTTATAACACCAGATCTGGAAATTAGAAATGAGCACACAACACACAGGAGAAGGAAGGCTATATAAAGTGTGTAAGCTTGAAGAAGGTAGTTGTGTAAAATGTGAGTGCTTGCGTGGGCACACTTACATTTTGTATATTACTAATCTGGGAAGTTTTCCTGTACTCATGAAGATATCATTTCTGTCACCTGGTGATTTTCACTGAGAAATTCATGAGGACAATGTTGACAGGTTCAAATCTTTCCTGATATATGTAACACTGAACCAAATTCACTTCAAAGTAAGTCTCACAACATAGTTGTTGGAAATATAGACAAATTTCATTACATATAAAAAAGGTATACTCACAAAAAAGTGATTATGTACAGCAGTGTTTTTTTTGCCTTTTATATGTTTATAAAATTACAAATGTTATACATTACAAGATAAAAGTCCATATAACTTACATATAAGTAAATTGTGAAATGGCCACAAACCTCCATCTCTTGCTGGAGACACTAACTTCTTGGAGTCTCAACTTAATAAGAACATTCTTAATTCAGTGTATAATTACATAGTGATGCTTTGTTTGTGTCTTGAAATAGACAGTAAAGGTGTGTAGGGGGCATGCATGTAGATAGCAGATAAAGAAAATCATCTTAACTATGT
The DNA here is from genome assembly GCA_028555095.1 of Dicrostonyx torquatus. Taxonomy (NCBI): domain Eukaryota; kingdom Metazoa; phylum Chordata; class Mammalia; order Rodentia; family Cricetidae; genus Dicrostonyx; species Dicrostonyx torquatus. Next base: position 9,750,290 of record JAQHUG010000014.1, on the reverse strand, counting down.
AATGTACTGGAAGTTGGGTACAAAGAATTATTTACAGAGATAATAAAATAAGTAAAAATCTAAAGAAAGGAAAAATAACCCTAGAGATTACAGAGACCACTATTGCTGACTTGGAAGCTACTAACATTCTGAATATATAGAAACAACAGAGAAGTTATTTCATGGAAAGACAAGATCTGCCATAACTCAGGGAAAGCTAAAATCATAAGGAAAGGAGGCATAATTGTGGGACCCACAAATGGGAGCCTGTTCCACCTTGACTGAAGGTCAGAGAGTTTGAGTTTATTTTTGCTCTTTCCAAGTTGTTGACAGCAGGTGTATTACACACACTGAACTAGGGTGTGGTTCCTTAGTGTTTTGAACATTAAGATGGCCCATAGAGATGGATCTGCTCCACCCTGATCAAAGGTCAGAGAATTCAAGTCTACTCCTGCTCCTTCATTTAAAATAGGAGGCTTGACAAAGAGAGTGGCTGCCTACTTTGTCAAGAATGTGTTCACTGCATATCCTGCCCAATCATCAAATGCTTTACTTAGGAAATAATGGCTTGATATTTCAAGTACTGAAGCAAGTAACTGTTCTGGTTATCCTTTGTGTTGTTTAAAACAATCTTCTGCCTTCTCCTCCCCTTTTGTATTGCGGTATAAAAGTATATGAAAAATGTGGGCAAATTCAGCATTCAGTATCCACTGAGTTGCCCTTCTATCCAATTTATGTCTCTGTATTTTTTTCATATCTCTGTTCCTCCTACCTAACGTTTTTAATCCACATGCCCCTATATTGAAACATACAAACCCATCATGCCTGGACCATCATAGAAGTCACCCCCAAAATGTGGCTTATAACGTATGATCCCTGAACACACCCAATTGTGCCAGAAACAATATTCAAGGTAGAAAAAGGAAAGAAAAATGTACTTGAATTTTCTTGCAATTTATTTTAGGCAGAGGCAAAACGCAACTGAGAGGGGAGTGCAGTAAGAGTTGCAAGGGGTTAGCCCCATCGGATCTCCAGCAGTGAGTAAAGAGGGAAGAATGAACCTGAGGGAATTAAATGAGAGAATGAAGTGAGTCTTAGCCTAGTCCTTACATCATCCTGACTACAGGCTTCATCCTCCACTGCTCAGAAAGTAATATGTGCGCAGGAGAAGCAGCTTAGGATCTGAGAGCAGATTCCAAAATGGAAACATTTGCTTTTTCTTGGTGTCACCACATCTTCAGGTCCTACCTCTTCAAATGAGGAAAAATGGACATGCAGGGTGAGGCCCTGCTGCTCCCTCAACGCCATCTTCTTTAGTCTTTAGAATGAGCTTCTTAGGATTAGACTAGAGACTTCTTCTGATATTGTTATTTTAAAAGTATATTTCCAGTAATATGAGACGAATTCATATTAGTCATAGAAATTATAGAAAAAATAAAGAACACAATTTTATAGAATGTTGTCATAAGAGCACTAGGTGAATTACAATGGCATACATACTTAAAAGAGCTTCTTATATTTGAGATTTTTTAAAGCATTTTTCTAGCTGCTGATATGATAATCTATTGTAATTTGAGGTCTAGCTTGTTAAAATTTAGTAACCACATAGTTAAGAAAGCCTCAAAGGGTCTGGGCCTCTGAAAAGCCCTATTGAAGACAGCAGACCATCCAGCAGGACACCATGTAAGCAAATGCTAAACTTGTAATGTGTAATGTATAACTGCTCTGTGCTTCTTTGCTTAACCACTACCCTCACCCTAAGTAATAGAACCAGAAAGGAGTGGAAGTTTAAAACACAAAGGTCACATGATCTAACATGGTGTTAATACTATCAATCTTGTTTTCTCTGTGAATAAACTAGAGGTGAATTTGGGGAGCAAAGAGGAGTCCCCAGGACTCCTGGGTGACGTTCTCTCAGGTGGATGCTGTAGAGTGAAGTTGGAAAGATGTGGCTGGGTCCATAACAGTCATGGAGCTGCCAAGGTTGGAGGAAAGAGTGAAGGAAACAACTGAGCTGAAGATTTTGGCTTGATCCATCCAGAGGAGAGATGTTCTGCTGAGAGGAGGACCCTGAGGTGCGATGTGGGCTGTCACATACACCTAGATGTAGTCGGTCAAAAAGATAAATCTCAAGTTCAAAAATCAAAATAAAAGAATTAGCTATGAATAGCATAGGAAAAACTGACAGGATAGCTACGGGTCAAAATGATTTTATGTGTAGCAACTTTAATTATGTCCACATAAATAAATAATTCTAATTTTAATCTAAAAAACTTGGGTTACATCAATTTTATTTTCATGGAAATTGTTTACAGATCAAATACTAATATCATGAAATACAATTTCACAAAAATAAACTTGTAGAAGTAATTGAAAAATACTCAACTTGTATTTTAATAAAGTGTAGTAAACTTGCTTCAATATTAAGAAAGGAGTAGTTTCTTTTTCACAGAGAATGTGTTTTCAACATTCCCACCAGTACAAGAGTTCCACTAGGTCTCATGCTTCTGAAAACTAGGTATGTGTTGGCAGATATTTAGTGGTTGCTTTCTCTTCCTAGTGTAATGGGCTGCGTAGCTTTGTCTCATATGACTGCCATCATATAAAGATAGTCATCTCTCCTACTACTGTGTTCCTGTATATTTTGATGCTATTTTTAGAGAATCCAGTTAGTGTTGTCACTAACAGCCTCCTGCCTCCATTCTTTGTAATAATAGAACAACACAGGAAGCCTTAATCACTCTCACTATTTTCTCAGATCAGATTTTATTACTTTTGGTCCAATCCTTTCCATGACACAGGAGAAACAGATCAGGTAGAAGATGAATTTTAAAGAAATTTATGGCATACACTTGAGGTCAAAGCATGAAAAGCAAACTGTTTCCAAAGTTATTTCTTTACAATCACATCAAACTGATGCATCTCAATGTTTTAACAGTAGTCAAGTGTTAGAGGGACAGTTTGAAATGCTATATGTATGTCAGCATCAGAACGTGTCTAAGTCTCTCTTTATAGGATTGATTTTGAGTCATTGCTGGAATTAATCCAAGTTTACACAGCAGCGTAAGAGAATGTCAAGAGATCTCAAGTGCATTTCTTGAAGAGCACATGAGATGCTCTGCAAAGAGAGGGATTGTCTTTTCTAAACCAGTTGGGAAATTCTAGATACTACAGATGCTTGTATAAAATTAACCTTAATCTCAATCTCAATCCTAGAATGTTTGCTAAAAATGCAGAATCTGAGGTGGTCAGCAGCAAATGAACTTTTGGTAGCGTTCTTGACCTGTAATGCTTTCTATTGTAACTTATTGAAGAGTTACTGCTTCCCTAGCAAGTGGAAGCCCCTCCAAAGAGCTATATGCATGATGCTAGACTCAGTGTAGACCCTGCTTGCCTACCTAAGCATATGGACATGAACATCTACCACTGCTGAAGTAACTATTGTCCATTTGGAGAAAATATTTATAAAAGGCTTGCTTGTGATTAATCAATGCTTTCCTATACGTCACATAGAATGAATTTCTAGTAATGCTGTAAAATGAGCCCGTGTCTGTCCCTAGTGCTCACAGATACTCCTGCCCAGTCATGAAATGACCTGGAGAAACTTTTAGGAACTTCAGCAGATGTCTTGTAAATTTATCTTTTTTTACTTAAACTCTTGAGTAATTCATGTGAGTATTTTATTTACATCATCTCTACTCATTCACCTTCTTTTTTAACTTCTCCCATGCTCTTCTCTTCAATTCATGGCTTCTTTTTAATTATTGTTACATATAGGTACAAATATTTATATAACCTTAAAGATCTGCTTAGTTGCTCAAACATGTATTAGCTTACAGCTCGCTACTTGAATAGGATTACCTATTAGAGAGATCATCACTGTAAAAGGCTAATCCTCCTTCTCTCAGTCACTATTTTCCTGTAGCTTTTTAACTATGAGTAGGGCCTTCCCCATCCACATTGGCATGACAACTGGTGTTTTTGTTGTATATGTCTTGTTTAGATGTCCATGTGGTTGAGATTTCATGAGTTAATTTTCCCTCTTATAGTTGGTTGTCTTTAGGCTTTTGGAGAGGCCCGCCAACCAGCTCCCAAATCTCACATGGAGACTGATTCTTAGTGAAGAGTGCTCGTCCTTAGCTTGGCTAGTTTCCTGATAGCTTTTCTTCAATTATCCCATCTATCTTTGGCCTTGGGGCCTTTATCTTTCTCTGTTACTGAATACCATTTTTTTCCTTCTTACTCTGTATCTGGCTGTGTAGCTGGATGACTGGATGGCTGGCCCCTGATGTCCTCCTTCTTTCTCTCTCATTCCTGGATTCTAGATCCTTCTTCCTAGATTTCTCCTAATATTTATGCTTTCTGCCTGCCAGTCACTCTCTGCCTATTTCTGCCACCCTGTTGCCCACTCAACTCTTTATTAGACCATCATGTATTTTAGAAAGGCACAGTAACACAGCTTCACAGAGTTAAACAAATGCAACATAAAAAAAAAAGTTACATACCTTCCAGTAATATTCCCCAATACCCTCTCCTATAGAGAAGGCACATTCTCACAGTAGACATTCGGATCCTCTGACTCTTACAGTCTTTTTATTTTCTTGTTCATAGCGTTCCCGAGCCATTCAATGCAGGAGTGCATTGTCGATGTTTCTATTGAGACTGGACACTTGAAGGTCAGTTTTTTTCTTCTTTTTAACTACTTGTGTATTTCTGTAATGATCTCTATCTGCTACTTTGATGATGAGTGAGAACTACTGACCCGTGGGAATAAAAGTAAGCATTTAGAATGCAGTTAGAAGTTGTCCTGCTTAAGAAAGATCTGTGCTCATGCCATTGGAGCCAGCTCTCATACTCTCGAGGCTTGCTCATTCTCCTGCCACCAGTACCCAAAAGGGCCAGCTCTCCTGTACTACAGCACCAAGATGGGAAGGAATGGGTTTATTTGGTTTCAACTTTTATATCCCAGTCAGTCAGTGAATGAAGTCAGGACACAGACGCCAACAGGGCCATAACTTGGAGGCAGGGCTGATGCAAAGTGGTGCTTCTGGCTGGCATGCTCTCCACAGCTTGCTCAACCTGTTTTGTCATAGAACCTAGGATTACCAGCTCAGTAATGACACTACCCACATGGGCTGGGCCCTCCCGCATCCAGGACTAATTAAGAAAATGCCCTACAACTGGATCTTGTGGAGGCATGTTTCTCAGTTGAGGTTTCCTCCTATAAGATAACTCTAGTTTGGGTCAAGCTTACATAAAACTATTCTGGGCACCCTTCTTTTAAAAGACATGTTTAACTCTGTTAATGTCTCTATCCATGAGTATCAGCTCCCTATGGCTGTCCGTGTCTATGTTCTTGAATTCTGTTTGGATGGTTAACTGGTGAGCATTTATGCTAGAACCCAGTGATTTAGTGTGCTCCTCCGATCATACACCTCCGTAAGTGCTGCTGTTTGTACTATTCTTTTATTATTAGCATGGCTGCAAAATGTCTTAAAGTGTTTAAGTAATGTGTGTTCTTTGCTTTCAGTGACATATTTTTCCTCCTGTTTTTTCTATATTTCCCGCCTTCTTTTTGCTACCACCTTTTCTGCTGGTTTTCAGTGCTATGCTCCACAGGGACCTCGGTTTCACATGACAAGGGCTGACTTGTGACTCCTTCACAATTCCAAAAAAGTCTTACATGATTTGAACACTTTAAGTTGGAAATCAATAAACAGGTTCTGAGTTACAGGACTAGATAAATATTGTCAGCTCCTTATCAAAAGACATAAGAATTCTGTGTCTCTTGCAGTATTGGGAACCAGGACTATGTAAGGAGTGTTGAGACTACATTGCGGCTTTAGACCTCTTTTGACAGCTTAAAATTATGCCAGATTCAAGCTGGTTTCAGATTTGAAGGAGAGTTTACTAGCATGGCTTTTACATTTCCCCTAGTGTTTTAAATCCATCTCTTCTCTTCCTGTATTTCTGGTCTCATCAGAATCTCATTTTTTATATCTTTCAGTCACGTCAAGATTTCTACTATTTCTCAGGTTAAACTTGCATACTCCATACTCCTGTGATTCCCTCAAAACATATACGTGAATTTAAAGACCAAAACTATTTTCATAATGTTACAAAATATCACTAAATTCTGCCTGCCTCTTTCACTTTCTGTACAAGAAATATTTGTAGAAGGCCAGGAAGAAAGCTGAGCAGAAGGTCATAGCTTCCCAACTGGCCTGCGTTGCAAATGCAAAAGGAGAACTTGACCAAGCTTCAGAATGTCCAGAGGAGGCATCTAGAGTGTTAATCTCATTAATCTCTGTCCTTCAGTGAGGGAGTGTTCCAGAGCTTGCCCTGGGTCTGCTTTCTCAAGCGTGATGGGTTCTACACAACAACTAGCTGGCTGGCTGATTCTCTAGGGAAAGTACCTAGTTGTGGAAGAGCCAAGAGTATGGGAAAGGTTAATTTTGGCTTTTATAGGGCTACCAAACAATCTTCTAAGCACTATGATATAGTTTTATGGGTTATGTTGAAAATCCCCTGTTGCTCTGTCACCCTTGCTATGTACTTGATATAGTTGGTTTTCTTTTTTTATATATTTAAATATCTACTAAATGTCAATTATGTGTCATATTAGGAACAACACACACCAGTATAATATTATATTACCAATTTTTAATTTTATTTTTGAGATCATACTATAATCAAAGATTTTCTCATTTCCTTTTCTTCCCTCCAAATCCTCCCATATAACTGTCTCCAATCTCCTTAAAATTCATAATCTCTTTTTTTAAATCAGTAATTGTTATTGAATGCACATATGTGCTGAGGTCCAGCCTTGAGGTTCAGGTCCTGAGACAGATAAGAAGCATCAGTATAAGAAAAAATTCTGACCACCAGGTGGATTGCACTCAAGTTGCCCCAGACAGCTTGAGTTGTTTTTATACTTTGAGGTTTTTTTTATTCTACCAGACTTACTTAAACAACTTTATTATTAGCTCCTATTTTTGACTTTTAAGAAATACATAGTAATTATTACAAAAGCCCCCATTGTTCCTCTTTAGGCTTCCCCAATACACTACATAACCTGGTTCTAGACATAGAGTTCAGCATTTTTGCAAGCTTAATAAATATCGAGCCAGACACATCCTGCTCTTGTAGCACTTATGTCAGCTGGCAGCTAGTTGCAGTCACAAAGTGAAGAATTAATAGGCATGGGTACAATACTTCAAGGACAATAATATTCAATCCCAAACAATTCTTTCATGTCTGCAAGATATGCAGTTTTAGACAGTTCCCCTTTCTATAAGAGGGCCCCAAGTCTCAGTTCTCTTTTTAAAGGCAGACTTAGACAAGGCCCTCTTTCTCCATCCTGCTATATCATGCTTCTCCTACCAGTATAAGCTTCTGTGTATGGTAAAGATGGATATGTACATCCCAAACTTTATGTAGCATTTTTTTCCATTGAATCATACTAGATCCTGTCATTGATTCTATATGATTGGTGTCCAGGGAATTTACTCTCAACAACAACACTCTGAGTATTCCTGAGACTTTTCCTTTTCTGTGTATGCATGTCCTGCTTTCTTTACAGAACTGTGAGGCATGGCTAATGTTCCTACTGTTGTGTTCTCATAAGTGCCTAACTGTCTCTATTGAGACAGAAAAGTTTCCAGGATTAGGCATTGTAGTTAGTAACTCCAGATGAGAGATTTGAGAAGCATTAGCCCCTTGCTGAATCTTCGAGAAAAATATTCGAGAAAGAACAGAAATTTCCAGGGAAAATTATAGCATTATATGTGTGACTGACAAAGTACAACTAAAAATCACCTAAAGAATCAACAATATAATGAGAGAGAGAAGAGCCTGAAAGCTGCATGAATTTTTCAGATCCCTATGCTGTCCCATGGTCTACTGTTCTTGTCAAGTGAGTATCCATTTCCAGGGATGCCTTGTCCCAAGGAAACCCACTGGACAGGTAGTGATGTAGTGATCTGTGACTAGGCTGCATGGCTCACGACACATATGCAGATGCACACATTCATATATTACCAAATATTGTTATGGGATACATTATCCAACTGTGTGAATATGTGTTCCCTTGTCTGTCTAAGGTGCCCAATAGGTTTAATAAAGCAATATATGGACAATAGGTAGGCAGAGGACAATAGGCAGAACTTCTGGACAGAGAGAGGAACTGAAGGTTAGACTCTGGCATGGCAGGAGATACCAGCAAGACATGGAGTCAGACATATAGAACAGAGGAGTGGTAAGAACTCATGTGGCAAAACATAGATTAATAGAAACAGGTTAATTTAAATTTTAAGAGCTAGTTGGGAACAAGCCTAAGTTAAAGGCCTTCTCTCCAGACCCATGCTGTTACATTTTTATTTGTTCCTTTGTAGACTTCGATTGCTGATTTTAGTGAGGTTTAATTGTATGTAGACAGTAGGTTTTTGCTGTGGACAATGGTATGTACCCTATCACTTGTATTTTAATAAAATGATGATTGGCCAGTAGCCAGGCAGGAAGTAGAGGCAGGGCAACGAGAACAGGAGAATTCTGGAAAGA
>JAQHUG010000014.1:9679562-9710496 GCA_028555095.1 Dicrostonyx torquatus | reverse complement strand
TTATATAGCAGTCTAATGAGGTTTAATATAGATGTATAATATCAATCAAATAGTAACTAATTATAAAGAGTAGCTTGAAAATGGAGAGCAAGGGATTCCATGGTTTTCCCACAGTAGCTTGAAAGTTTGGTGGAGTAAAAGTACTGAGAGTTGAATACTGAAGGGAAAAGGTATTAGGAATGCCACTGGGGATTTTTAGCTGTGCCTTTGTGTGCAATTCCAAGAGTAGGTTTACCTACTTCCTCCCGGCACTCAAGAAACTAAAGCAACAGAATGAGAATAACATCATGGACAACCACTCTAACTAGTGAGTCCTTCCCCAAGTGTTTCCAGGTTAAGGAATACAGTACACAAATTGAATAGCCTGATAACTGAGCAGAGCATCAAATAGAAGCAGTGTATTAGTGCGGGATGACTAAGAGTGAATGTTAGCTAAATATGGACATAAACATAAAAAAGTTATAGAAAATCTAAGTAAAAGCATTAGAAAATTTTCCTTGATTTATTAACTTTGTAATATCAGAGTACTATACACACAAATATAGTATTTCAGTAATGTAACTATCAAATATTTAGACTTTGTGTTCTGATACATATTTTAAAACCGAAAATGCTTGGAAGGAATGGATCCCTTTCTAAGTTTTTCTATTTAGTTTTCATTATACAAATAAACTTGCATTGCTGGAAAAATTTAAAAACTGGATTTTATTAAAAAGACTGATATTTATATGTCTGCTTCTTTATCTTTGTAAGGAATAATGTTTTTGTTAAAAATATCGTTGGACCTCACACTCTCCTTTGCGTCTGCTTCTGCTGCAATCAAAGAGAGACCTCCAAAGTGTCTTTTGAGTTTTTTTTTTTCAATCTAACTTTTAGTGTTGTCTCAATTGCAGATGTATTTGCTTGGAGGACATAACACATTCTTTGTAAACTTCTATTTTTTTAAATCATCATCTACCCTATTAGATCCTGTAGACCTGTGGCTATAAAGTACTGCCATGCTCTAATATTAGAAAATCCAAAGAAAATTGGATTCCACACTAAAGAAAACAAAAGCCAAAGAGATCATTCAACTAGTATAAGTAGCTCTGCTACAATAACTGTTTTTGTCTAATATTTCATCAACCTGAGGCAAGTCATGATGTTTTTAAAACTATATCCACTAAATAAAGTTTAAATAAATGATGCTTCAATTAATAGTATATTAAAAGAGAGGGTGAGAAAATATAAACATCTCTAAGCCCTTTGATTACACTCTAATTTAAAGAAAATTTGTATGTTTATCTCCCTGATGAATATCAACAGAGAAGAAATAATAAGGATGCCTGCATGTAAGAGTACTGTAGATTATCCTACTCCCTTACCGAGACATGGTATGATGATGACAATATTAAGTGGATGCAACTAGTGGAAATAGATGCCACGACCCACAGCTAAACATTCAGCAAGGAATCCTGCTGAAGAAAGGGAGTCAGGATTGTAGAAGTCAGAGAGGTCAAGGACACCACAAGAAAACCACAGAATCAACTAACTTGGGCTCATATTGGCTCACAGAGACTAATGCGACAACCAGGAAGCCTGCATGGGTCTGACCTAAATCCTCTGCATATATGTGACAGTTCTATAGTTTGGTCCTCTTGTGAAACTCCTCAGAGTGGGAGAAGGGGTTGTCACTGACTTCTTTGCCAACTTTTGGTACTCTACTCCATATACTGGGTCACCTTGCCCAGTCTTAATACAAGGCAAGGCGCTTAGTCTTTTTATACTTTGATATGCCACATTTTATCAATACCCATGAGAAGCCTGCCATTTTCTGAGGATGAATGCATGGGATGGACAGAGGAGAGGTGAGGGGAGGGACTGGGAGGAGAGGAGGCAGCAGAAAGTGGTTGGGATGAAAAATAGAGAAACAAGCAAATAAATGAAAAAAAGAAGGAAAGAAAAGAAAAAGACATGTTTATAACAATAAAAATGCATGATAATAGAAAATTGCAAAAACAAAGAAAAACCAAAGTTCACATATTAAATAGTATTTTAAAGGCTCTCATTATTTGATATGGCAATGATTTTTGATGTCATTTCTATTCTTTTGTTCAGTATATTTAATTGTATTCTGTAAGAGCTGAAGAAATATTGAGTTTAAAATGTCAAAAGAAATTATTCAGTTATACCAGCTATCTTTGGACAAAAATAAAGTCAATAAATATGACCTATCAACCCATGGTTCATAGTAACATTTGGGATCAGCTCCACAGAAAGCTCTGACTAACTATTGGAAGTAAAAAATAATTTGAGTCATGTTCATGATTTGCAAAGAAAACATGTAGTCTTTATTTCTTCATTCCTCTAAGTCCTTCTGGAAAATCATGCTAACTTATCCATGATGCTTTCATACAATTTCCAGAGAATGGCATTGCCATGGCATCTGGGAAGAAATTACATGAAAACACAGGCAGTGTGTAATAAGATGTCATACCCTGAAGACACCACCACCACCACACATACACAATCCCTTCTCTCTTGATTAAGAGGATTATGAGCACTTATGGAATATCCTAGATGACAGTTAACAGTATTTTAATTGTCCTAATATATTTAAATTCTAGAAAAAGAATAAAGCCTTTGTTAATGGCTAAGGTCCACTAATGAGTGAGTACATACCACACTCATATTTTTGGGTTTGGGATATCTCACCAAAGGACATTAAGCTTATAGCTCACAAGCCTGTAGAAGCCAAATAGCAAGCTGAACCCAAAGAAAAACATATATAGATTTTCCTGGAAGTTGGAAGTAAACAAGATCGTCAGACAAAAGTTGGAAGCACGGGTGTGGGGATGGGGGTGGAGAAATTTCGCATGATGGATGGAGATAGAGCCAGAGACCCACATTCACATCAGAACAAGGGACTAAGCTACCAAGGTCCAGTGGAAGAAGGAGGGAGAAGATGAGCAAGGAAGTCAGGACCGTGAGGGACTGGCCCACCAACAGAGACAGTGTGCTAGATCTATTGGGAGCTCATCAAATCCAGCTGGACCAAGACTGAATGAGCATATGACCTAACTGGACCCTATGAATGTGACTGCCAGTGGGGACTGACTGAGAAACCAATGATAATGGCACTGGGACCTAACTCTTCGTCATGTATTGGCTTTGTGGGAACTTATTCTTTTTGGGAACTTATTCTATATGGATGCACATCTTCCTAGACCGAGATGGAGGGGGGAGGGCCTTGGGCTTCCAATAGGACAGGGTATCCTGCCCCATCTTAAGGAAGCAGGGGTAGTGTGGTGGGGTAGTGGGGTAGCGGGAGGGCCGGGAACAAGGGGAGTAAATGTAAATTTTTCTTTTAACAATAATAAAAAAAGAATAAATCCTAAATAGTTTATGTCTCACTTGGAAGGTAGGTAAAGAGTAAGATACCACAAAATATACTAAGTTCTAGCTTCGATCACTCTGAGGGATGGTGGTGTAGTTCGGTATTAAGAAACATGTTTATCTTACAGACAGCCCTGAGCACAAGGCTCAGTATTGCAGAACGAAAACCAAAAGCTGTCCTGCAGTTACTGCAACTCTGCTCATGCACTTGTTGGGGTGTAGACTGTGAACATTTCTCCAATGGGGCGTTTGAATCCATGTCAACAAGTTGTATTTTGGGTCAGTCACATGACCCTTCACACCTGTTTGTTTCTCTTGAAACAGTGTTTCATTTTAGGGTCCATGTAAAGGTATCGTCCATCCTACACTTGCCTCATTTCCCTCTTGAATATCTTGAGAATCATTTCCTTGAATTTATTGGTCACAATAGGCTATAATTCTGATAAAAGCACTTGCTTTTGTTTCACACTTTATATTCATTCACTTGATTGACAAGAAAATATCTGTTCTATGCCAATGGGAATGACCTTTTAATCAATGTTCATTTAAAAATATTATGTTTAATGAGATAAAGTATATTGTACAGAAGAAGAAAAATGATACAAGTAACACAGTTGTTCACTTTATTTCCTGAATACTATTAATATCACATTGCAAATTAAACTGGATAAGTTTTTATTAGCCTAATTATTCTAAAGGAAATAAAACTAATCACATAATGACAATTTGGAGAATTTTCACTGTTTCAAAATAATTGGGGGCTACGTTGGTAAGTCTCTAAATACTTGGTGAAACCAGCAAACAGAAAACCAAAAGCAATATGATAAAGTTACAAATAGGACTTTTACAGTAAAGTGCAATGAGCCACCATTTATTTCATCCATTAGAAATATGTTTGAACTTGGTATTCTCTTTAGCTTGTTTAGCTCATATTTCACACTCAAGACTATATATTAAAAATGTAAAACATCTGTTTTACATCTTGTCAGGTACATCAGTAGTTGGGAACACATGGACCATGAGTTTGGGTTTGACACTAAATACTGAAAAATTATGTAAGTATAAAATAAAACTATAGGACTAATACTGGTTTTGAAATGTATGACTATTGAGCTACTCCTACTATTGAAATTCAAACACAGCTGCTGAAATATATTACCATTTCATTTACCAAGCTGTGTTTAGTATAACCATGGTCTTCGAAACTCTTTGGTCACCCATGGATTATTTTGTGTCATGATAAAAAAAATTCAGAAATTATGCAACATAAAAGATTCATTACTCATATCCATTTAGATTTACACAGAAGCAAAAAAATAGGGAAAATTTTAAGTATATATTTTTTTGAAATCTACCAAAATTAGCTTGTCATGATCATTCCAACCTGTAATTTCAGCATTTGGGAGGCTGAGTGAGGCGAGAGATTTCTATGATATCAAGGCCAGGCTGTAATGCCGTAAAACTATCCCACACCAGTTCAGAATTATGATAATAAAAGGGTTATTTAGATCACCGTCCTAAACAATAGTCCTCTGAGTGCAAAGACCAGAACCGAGTAAGCTGGAAGCAAAAGAGTGGGCACACAGTCAGCTGCTTTTTAAACTACAAGAGACCACGCCCAAGTGGGATGTTATCTTAAATGCTATTGGCTGAAGGAGCAGAATGTGCTCCCACAGCAAGACTGGACTACCTAAGGGGTTCCAAGCCCGTCCTGGTTACAGAAAAATAAATACATATCTTCAAATCAATGAAGTCACAATAGGGAGGCCACAGTTATTTGAAGGATCATTTATTCAACATTTTTTTTTTACAAAATACAATGACTTGTTCTGCATGAATATAGAGCATATGAAAAATAATGTGTTTTGCTGAGTCTAATTTTCAGACATTCAGAATCTCTCATCTATTCTCTTGGAGAATTAGATTGGTTTGGCACTTGGTTTGATGTCATAAACAACGAGGAATAAATCTTTTCCCTGTTAACTGAATCACATCCATAAACACTTACACTTTAAAGATACAAAATTAGACATTCACCACACAAGACTCTTTCTGCAAGGTAACTGTTTTGCCTATGAGCCTAAGGCTTTTCAAGCTATAAGAGAGGAAGGATTGAGAGGCTATTTAAGTTCTATAATGTGTCAGCAGCAGTTGATAGTAAATGCAACAGGAGATTTGTTTTGTCTGTGCTACAAGAACATGTCCTATCAGACAGACTACTGCATTTTCTCTACTTGAACGCAAGGAAGCATGTACTGATTGCCTGTGACTCACAAGAATGTATAAAAATACAGGAAGCTGGCTGTGATTGTCAATGGGAGAGCCTATTTTCATCAACTAATATGAATGCATTTGCTAAAATTAGTGAAGACAGGAAAATGATTTAGGGGTAATATATACAGAGTTTGAATACGTTTTCGATCCACTTGATTTCAGGCACTGTGGCTCTTCAGGATAAACTATTTCATGGGTTAACTTGATAGGAGTCTAACTTTCAGTGCAAGCAAAAGCAAATATCTGCCCAATGTCACACACATGACCTGGTACAACTGGAATGTTCAAAGAATATTTTATTGTTAACATCTTCGCTCTGGAGACGTCTTGAATAAAAACTTCTTACCGAGTTGGTTCTTGGTAGCATTTAATTTTCAGAGAAACCCAAAGCAATTACTAGTCTCCCTCTCTGTCATACATAGGAACAAATGTATTTGAACAGTTCATCTTCTCCAATTTCACTGTGGAAGCATCTTCCATAAGAGGCACTTAGTGTAAACCTTCTATCGATCATGGGAAACAAGACTTGAGATGCCTGCATTCAATTCTATCAAAGCAACACTGCCACAGTCCTCTGCCATGTAAACGATGTTGGGGTAAGGCTTGCCGTCACAATGGTGCTTTCCTGAGAATGGAGCTGGTCTCTGTATATATCATAAGTGTGCGTGCTCTGAGCTGTGGTCACTGTCGCGGCTGTCGTCGTTTGCTAGCGAGTCCCCTGTCTGCTGGAGGGTAGCCGCACCAATCCCTGACAGCTCTGATGGGAGAAGGGTTCCCTTTTTCACATTCACCAGTTCCTTCTCTCGAGCTGCGGCTCCTTGCTGTCCTCCTTTGACCCGCTTCCACTTCATTCTCCTGTTTTGGAACCACACTTTCACCTGGAAGGAAGAAGGAATAAATAAGACAAAGAAGGCGTTGAAACCCAGCTCCTCAAGGACCTGCATGCAGATACCATGGTGCAGTGATTACAGAAACCATGTGATGAATCAGCTGGCGTGTGTATGGTAATTGAAAATTCTTAGAGAGTCCTTAAAAATTTGTTCATAAATCCCAACACATGTCAAATAGTAGAAATGATAAAGAAGTTTGTTCAGAAACATTGGACTAATTTACATCTATAAATATATGTCTCTATTGTACATTTATCTGTTCTCTGAAGCTCTTCTTTGGCTTCTTGACCAAGTATGTGCTTATTTATCTGGTAATAAATCGGCCTCTGGAAGTGCCCTATTCACTACAAATGTTCCCTAACTTCTGAATGGCAATATATCTCAGCAAACCCACTCACTCCCATGGGGAAAAAGTCCTAATTCACCCCATTAAACATCCACATGCTTCTTAATTTTTAAGGAATGCTACCACAATAAAACTTGAATGAAGAAAGGTCTCAAGCTCACCGTTGCTAAGCTGGGGACTGTCTCTGGGCATAATTGCTGGACACGTGTCTTAGTGCTCTACAGAAAGTGGATCTTCTCTGCTGGCCTTCTTGCACTTTTTAGTATTTACTATGTAAATATCATCTAACAATGCCTAAAAATGCTGCCACAGTGAAAATTTCTAGCACTTATACGTGACTCCCCTTGGTGAGCCCAGGAACGTCATCAAAGAGAATGTGATGTCCATTCTCATACTGGGACAGAGAAAGTTTCCAGAGGCTAGCATCTCATTGGTTCAATCATGATTTCATATTGATAAACATATTAAACACAGATTAGATTTGCTTGTCCTATTTTTTCTAATAACTGACTACTTATTATGCTTTTATTTTGCTTTTGTAAATAAATCTCTGTTAAAGTAAACTATCATGTTTATGATCCTCTTGCTTCTTATGTTAGGTATTTTTTTTCCTGGTTTGCATTCAAAACTTTAATTTTTTTTGTATTTTGTAGACCTTTCGCAATATGCTCAGGGCCACTTTGTTAAACAGTCCACCTACTTCCCATGACCACCTTTCTCCGTGTTATAACTCATGCTAAGCCTTATGCCTTCACAAAACTCCTACACATCTGACAAAAATACACTTTCATATATGATGGAAAAATACCTTACTCTTCTGTATCAAAAACATTTTGAACATTTATCAAATTCTCAATTTATACTAATGAACAGTGCTAAAGGGAGCATCTATGCCCCAAATACAAGGGCACCCACATTTGTAAAAGAATCATTTCTAAACTTAAATCACACATTAAGACCCATACACTAAGGGTGGGAGACTTCAACACTACACTCTCACCTCTGGATAGGTTTGCCAGACAGAAATTTAACAGAGAAACAAGGGAACTAACAGATGTTATGACTCAAATGGACTTAACAGATACCTATAGAACATTCTATCCAAACATAAAAGAATATACCTTTTTCTCAGCACCTCATGGAATGCTTCCAAAATTGACCTCATATTAGGTAACAAAGCAAACCTCAACAGATACAAAAAAAAATTTGGAATAACCCATGTATCTTATTGGATCACCATGGTTTAAAGTTAGATTTCAACAGCCACACTAATTTCAGAAAACCCACAAACACATGAATATTAAACAATGCTCTTCTGGGTCACTAATGGATCAAGGATAAAACAAAGACAGAAATAAAAGCTTTCTAAAATTAAAAAAAAAATGACTGCACAACATACCCAACCTAATGGGATACAATGAAAACAGTGTTAAGAGGAAAATTCATAGCACTAAATGCCTACATAAAGGAGCTGGAAAAAATACATTCTAGTGAATTAACAGAACATTTGAAATTTCTAGAACAAAAAGAGGCAAACTCACCCAGGAGAACAAGAGGACAGTCAGGAAATGATCAAATTGAGAGCTGAAATCAACAAAGTAGAAACAAAGAAAGCCAAACAATACAAAGAATCAATGAGACTCTATGAGAAAAATCAACAAAATTGACAAATCTTTGTCCAAACCAACCAAAAAGCAGAGAAAGAATATCGAAATTAACAAAATTAGAAATGAAAAGGGGGACATAACAACAGATATGGAGGAAATCCAGAGAATCATCAGATCATACTTCAAAATCCAGATTCCACAAAATTAGAAAACAAAGGAAATGGACAATTTTTGGATAAATAAAACTTACCAAAATTAAATCAAGACAAAATAAGCAAATTAAATAGACCTATAATTGCTAAAGAAATAGAAGAGAATCACAGACCAATCTCACTCATGGACATTGATGCAAAACTACTCAATAAAATACTGGCAAACCGAATCCAAAAACACTTCAGAAAAACCATCCATCATGACCAAGTAGTCTTCATCCCAGAGAGGCAGGGATGGAACAGCATATGAAAATCTGCAATGCAAATTACCATATAAACAAACTGAAAGAATAAAAAACACATGATCATCTTACTAGATACTGAAAAAGTCTTCACCAAAATTCAATACCCCTTCATAATAAAAGTCTTGGAAAAATCAGGGATACAAAGAACATACCTAAAAATAATAAAGACAATATACAGCAAGACAATAGCCAACATTGAACTAAACAGAGAGAAACTCAGAACGAGCCCACTAAAATCAGGAACAAGACAAGGTTATCCACTCTCTCTGTATCTATTCAAAAGTACTTAAAGTTCTAGGTAGAGCCATAAAACAACAAAAGGGGATCAAGGGTATACAAATTGGAAAAGAAGTCAAACTCTCACTATTTGCTGATGATATGATAGTATACTTAAGTGATCCCAAAAATTCTACCAGGGAACTTCTCCAAATCGTAAACATTTTCAGTAATGTAACAAGATACAAGATTAATTCAAGAAAATAGTAGTTTTCCTTTTTTTTATAGATGATAAATTGGCTGAAAAAGAAATCAGAGAAATAAAACCCTTCACAATAGCCACAAACAGTATAAAATATCTCGAAATAACTCTAACCAAACAAGTGGAAGACCTCTATGACAAGAACTTTAAATCTTTGAAGAAAGAAATTGAAGAAGACACTGGAAGGTGAAAAGGGTCTCCCATGCTCTAGGGTAGGTATAATTAACATAGTAAAAATGGAAATCTTACCAAGATAAATGTACAGATCCAATGCAATGTCCAGAAAAATTCTTTCTAGACCTTTAAAGAACAATACTCAACTTTATATGGATAAACAAAAAAAAAAAAAGAAAGAAAGACAATCCTGTATAAAAAAGGAACTTCTGGAGGCATCATAACCCCTGACTTCAAATTTTATTACAAAGTTACATTAATGAAAACAGCCTGGTATTTGCATAAAAACAGACAGGAGGACCTATGGAATTGAATTGAAGACCTGGATATTAATCCACACACCTACAAACACCTGATTTTTGTTGAAGAAGTTAAAAATATAAAATGGGAAAAAGAAAGCATATCTAACAAATGGTGCTGGCATAACTGGATATCAATATATAGAAGAATGCAAATAGATTCATATCTATTGCCATACACAAAACTCAAATCCAAATGGATCAAAGACCTCAACATAAAACCAACCACACTGAGCCCAGTAGAAGAAAAGTGGAAAGTACACTTGAACACATTGACACAAGAGACCACTTCCTAAATATAACCCCAGTAACACTGACACTGAGAACAAAAATTAATGCATGGAATATTTTTTATTTTATGTGTACTTTAAGCCAATTTTATCTTTTCCTTGCCATCTATTCTGGAACTACAAAAATGAGGATCTTTTGTATTTCCTTCTCTTTAAGTTAGCAGCTGATCTAAAGCTCCAAATAAATGACCTAAAAATTCAAATAACAATTAAATCCTTTCTTCGAAGAAATGGAGAGATGAGAACCTTGTTAGTTTTGATGAAATTAAAGAAATATTTATCAAAACTTACACTCTTTTAGTAGTTCCATAGACAAAAATTAGCTTCAACAAACTTTTCACACAAGAAATAACTATGACACAGTAAAGCTTGCAGTGGTAAAGCCAATATGAGGTCTATACTTTTATGATATTTTATGAATTACTTTTATTCTCCCAAAGTTGACAAAATATTTAATATTTAAATTAGTTCTATTATCAAGCAAAAATTTTTATGATCATACTTGACTAATATCACAAAAGAAAGTAATCAAAAACTTTTTATGGATTCAGAAATCAGTTTTAGTATTTTATTTTTGTTACTTTGTTTTTATTAAGACAGAGTCTAACTATACATTGAAGCTGTCCTGAGACTTACCATGTTGTTTAGACTGGCCTCAAACTCTTGATCCTTTTCCCCCACCTCCCAGTTACTGGGATTTCAGTCATATATAACCAAACCCAAAGTTAGAAACCACATTTTTATCTTCTATGAACATATTTTCAAAGAAGAACATTGCACTACTGACTAAATACTAATTCCCCGTTCTTCATTGACTTATTAATTCATCTACATGACAGCTCTGCATACACAATTGTTCTTGAGATCTATAATATGCCACAAGGAAAGAAAAATAAAATATGAATCTGGAGTGTTAATTTCCAAGGTACATAGAGGTGAGTTGATTTATGATATCACATTATGATAATTTCATAACTCAAGTTTATATAACACTAAAACTGCATGTCTTTGGAGGAGACCTAATACTAAATGTCTATATTTAAATTTTAAAACTTCAGTGATCTATACAGATGTCTTCAAACATCTTGAATTTGTGGGGTTAATATTCTAATGATTTTCAGTATCATCTGGGCAAGTGAAGTATTGTCTCTGTTGTCTAACAAATATGAATACATGTATTTAATATGGGAAAATATTCAAAGAATAGCTCAGAAATGCAAGTTCAGATTTAATCATGCAATTCCTGGGCATGGTACTTAATCTGATACACATACTATCATCAAGCCCTAAGAAGGGTCTGACCTAGCAGCAGCTCAGTGGTACCATCAACAGATGAACAGAAGGCTTGGAACCACACAGATTTTAAAGTGAAGAAGGAAATCAAAGAAACAAACTTCTCTTTCTGAGTTTTGTTGGGAGAGATAATTTTACAAGTGGCTAAAGCGGGAGTCCTGCCATATCTAGAAACCCATTGAATCAAAAACTGTGCTCTCTGCTGTGATTATCAGTGTGCAAAGGTGTGGGAAGGGGGGCCAAGGTACCTACAAAGCTGAGACTGAAGTTCTTTTTACCAGGCTCTGCTCACCTTCACTTTGGCACCAAGCTTATGCCCTTCTTCTGGCTCTGTAATTTTGGTTCTGAATACTTCTATTTTCTCTGTTTATGTTTATGACTCATCCATATTAATGCATAAGAAGAGTTTGCTATTTCTCATATTTTCAAACAAACTGAATTTAGCTCTTCTTCGTCAGTTTCTAATAGCATAATGAGTGGGAAACAAATCATGAGAAAAGCAAGATATAGAATGCCTCCTAAGTAATTTTCATCTTGTGCACACAATTGCATCTTAATGATTATACATATATGTATATATGATAACATAAAGACTGTATGTATTTAATATATACATATATTTCATTATTTTTCAAAAAAAACCAAAGTAACATGTGAGAAATATACTTGATAGAATTTATTTATTTTATCTGCAACTTCAGCGTGGTGCCAGGTAGCAAAAGTTAATTGCTCTGTGCTGTGCCTGTTTGAATCCAGCTCAAGATGTCTATTTCATTGACACCAACATGCAATTAAAATTGTTTCCTCTTCATCTTACATTTTACACAAGATAAACTAGGCTCATCATTCATTTCCTTTACATGAAGTATTCTGTATTTAAATCAGCATTAAAGTGGATTTAGTTTTCTAATTGTTTGAAAAGATCTAAACTAAATTAGAAACTTTTCTCCTGTATTGTATAAAATTCATGAATAGCAAGCAATCCTTGAAGACGCATTAAGCTGCCACTTGGTGCCATTTTATTAAAGCTCATGAGACCAGTTATAAAGAGGGCTTCTCTTCTCTCTGCCTTGCTAATCTCTGTAATAATGTCACACAACAGTTGGCGATGCAGCATCATTAATATACACTAAATATGACAAAGCCACCTCTAATCATAAGCCAGATTATATTTATATCTAAACCCTTCAATCCTGAAATCAAGGAACTCATCACTTGTTAATAAAAATACTGCAGAATATTGAAAATTTACTAAGTTCCAAATATGTGAGCCTTCACTGGCTCATAGAATTAAGAGAGCTATCATAATTTTTAATAAAATACCCTTTGAGATACCACACTTATCAAGTTTACATTCCACCGATGCCGTGAACATTTTTCAAGTTTAGTGGTTCCCAATCTTCCTAATGTTGTAACCCCTTAATACAGTTCCTCATGGTGTGGTGACCCCCACCCAAGAAGCATAAAATTATTGTTTTATGCTTTCTGTTGCTACCTCATAACTTTAATTTTTCTACTGTTCTGAATCATAATGTTGTGAATTTGTGCTTTCCAAAATGGTCCTAGGCAACCTCTGTGAGAGGGTCTTTGGATCCCCAGTGGGTGGTGATCCACAGGCTGAGAATCACTATACTAGCTGAAGTCAAATCATGTCTGGTCTTTCAAAAAAGCTGGCATGCCATAAAAAGCATTGGCCATTCTTGGTATTCTGAATGACTTAAATACTGCTGTAATGAAAGGAAGGGCACCCTAAAATCACTGGCTATGCAGGGAGCCCTAATTTAATTCAAACAGATCATTTATCTGATCTACTTGGAAACAGCTTACCAAATATATAATGCATTAATAAGGATTTATAGAAAGAAATCTGCAGAGGAAAAATATCACATGAAAATACAATGTAAGGCTAAGTACTATATATTTAGTGCAAAAGATAATTCCCTCTTATATGAACAATAATGAATGGATAATTTGAAAATACTTGGCACTAGGCCATTTAGTGATTTATGAGTAAAAAAGAAAATCTAATGTCTGTCACTTCCACTAATGGAGCCTGATCCAATTGGGTGAGATTTTTCCACTTATCTTGGCAGAGGTGCCATGAATTCAATCTGTTGATTCCAGCAATCTCAGTTTATTTACAAGACTTTATGACTGAACCTCTGTTCAGCTCTGTGAAGTGGAAGTATCTCTTTCTTCAGTTTAATAGCCTAGGTTCTGTAAAACAACCCATTTTCCAGTCCTCTAGGTCATCCCTACTTCTGCTTTCTCCCATCTTCCCATTACAAGATACTAAAAATCTGGCCGGAGATTTTCCACCAATACTGGATGGAGACAAAAAAACAGAATTAGGTTGTACAGCTTAAAATACTTTTGTCAAGAGTATCTTTACATTATATCTGTAAAAATACCCAAGTAGACCTGCTGTTCTTGATCTTGAAGAGGACACGTGATTATATAAGGAGCTGCCAGACATGGGAAGATTGATATTCTCTTTACTGCCCTACAAGGTGGTATTGCAGAATAGAAATACAGTGTTGTCCTAGGGTCTCCATTCTTACATAGTAGAAAATAATTTTATTTAGTCACTATTTGTCAAGTAAAACCACTATGCAAAGCAGGTCTCCTCTTCCTTGTAGGGGGAAATGAGAACATGATTGCAAAATCTATAATCTATGGGATAATAGAGTTCCTTCATATTTCATTATGGAGAACGTGTGTGTGTGAATGTACAACTTATTTAGAAAATTTTATGATTGCTCCTCGGGTAGGATTTGTGAAATTCACTTTCTCAGGAACGTTTAAGAATTTAATGTGTCATGTCTGGCGGTAGTGATGCATGCCTTTAATCCCAGCACTTGGGAGGCAGAACAGGCAGATTTCTGTGGGTTTGAGACCAGCCTGGTCTAGAGAGCAAGTTTCAGGACAGGCTCCAAACTTACAAAGAAACCCTGTTTTGAAATAACAAAACACACGAACAAAAATTTAACATGTCTTACTTTTTTTCTGAAAGAATATCTAAGCATTGTTGAAAATCTTTATAAAAACATCAGTGTGTCTTGCTATATCTAACATGGGGCTCACATACTAATCAATAACAGTTACAGAACAAGTATCCTTACATACTCTACTGCATAAGTTCACATTTCCAAGACAATAACAGGAAAAAAATCAACATTAATGCACAGTAATAATTCATATGACTATACAGCAAGTTTTATAAAATAAAATTTATATGACTACACTGTAAGATTTAGAAAATAGATAATTATTCATCTCCATAATTCTGTTCTGAGTCTAAATGATTGCGTTTTCACTCTCCCTTTTAATAGTGAATTATTTATCTGTATCTGAGTATTGAAAGCTTTTATCAAAATCAAGAAAACAATTTAGATTTAAGAAATGCTATCAAATTTAGGATAAATATCAAACAATATATGGTTAGATGTAATACTTTCAACATACATATTTTGGCTACATTTCTAAATTTTATTTTATTCTAAGTTATGTAAAACTAATTCATGCAGAAAGAAATGAGGAGATTGCAGAGGTACAATTAAAATAACAAATATGAAAACTGCACACAAACATGTGTTGTAAGAATACATAGTGTGAAAATGTGGATTGCACAGTGAATTCATTTTGCCGATAATACAGCACTATTTACGTTATAAGCCTGAATGGTTGCTCTCCACTGAATCCTTATATAGAAATATTCTGCTCAAAATGGTGATATTAGAGGTGGGGTCTTTGAAAAGTTAACTCGTGAAGGTAAATTTCTCTTTACCAGATGAATATCATTACAAAAGTAAGTTAGAGAGCTAGTTAGCCTTTCAGCCACAGAAAGCAAGAGGCTGAAGACTGTCTATAGGAGGGCAGCCTTTCTCCTGAAGGAAAGCCCTGAATCTAGACTACTTAATACTCTCAAATGGCAAGGAATTAGGTTGCCTGGGAAATCTGGTCTACTGTGTTTTGTGGTAAAGGCCCAAGAGAATTGTATAGTGGTATATTATTTGTCTTTAAGTCAATAAATTTTTCCTGACGACCAGAGACAAAACTAAAATAATTAGAAGCCAGGCAGTGGTGACACACACCTTTAATCCCAGGATTTGGGAGACAGAGGCAAATGGATCTCTGTGAGTTCAAAGCTACCCTGGGCTACACAAGATAAATTCAGAAACAAATGCAGGTGATGGTACTCATACCTTTAATATCAGTACTAGAGGGAATAAAAAATGTGAGGAAAGAGAGGCATAGTCTGCTTGTTTTACAGTGCCCAGCCTTGGTAGAGGTGAGACTTCTCTAGTGGCATGGCTGCTTTGTTTTTCTGTTTTTTTCATTGAACCCCAATTTCTCTTTCTGAGTTTTTATTATTCCTGCTACAAAACTGAGAAAAGCATCATCTCATTGCTCCTTTTTATTTATTTATTTTTTAAAATGAAAACAGGCTATCTTTTTTTGTTTTTGTTATACATACCAATCCAAGTTCCCACTCCCTTCCCTCCTCCCATTCCCTCCACCTTCTCCCCCACCCCACACCCATCCACTCCTCAGAGAGGGCAAGGCATATTGCTTTGGGGAGGGTCCAAAGCCTTCCCTACTATATCTAGGCTGAGCAAGGCATCATCCAAAGAGAACAGGTTCCCAAGAAGCCAGTACATGTGCTAGGGATAAATCCTGGTGCCACTGCCAGTGGGCCCTCAGTCTGCCCCAGCCATACAACTGTCAACCACAATTAGATGGACTAGTTTTATCTGATGCTTGTTCCTTCCTAGTCTGGCTGGAGTTTGTGAGCTCCTATTAGCTCAGGTAGACTGTTTCAGTGGGTGAATCCATCATGGTCTTTATCTCATTTTAAAATACACAAATATTGAAGGTATCTTATGAGTTTATGGCTATGACATAAAAAAGCCAATTTAAAAGCCAAAAATATCTCACTGGAAGTGACTCCCCAACATTTTAGAAAAATTTCCCTTTATATCCCCAAGAATAGAAAACGTGATTATTAAATCACACGTTTTGTTCATCTGAATTCAGTACAATAAGTTCACCACATGAACTGAAAATGAAATTTTAAGATTCGCAATTTAAGACACTAGATGAACATAAATATATAAGAATAAAGTTCACATTGGATACAACACCGAACATTCTCCTCCCAGTCCATGATTAAATTCAGCAGCCTTTGCCATCGTTAAAATGTATTCCCTTTTCCCATCCTGTGAGCTACAGTATGGACTCTGTAGCTTAATTTGACAGAATTTGCTTTATAGAAACCAACTCAACCAATATCTGTGTGACCAATAGATTTAGCTAACATGCAAGTGAATAGCAAGCTCTCTTTATATACCTGTGTTGTTCAGGGTCTGCTGAAAATTCACTATAATGAAATCTGTGAAAGAGAAAACACATTTCCTTCTATTTGTGCCCCAAGTAGATTTTTTGATCTACTATAAGAAAACAAACTTTCAGTCCTGGGTATTCCTTCATAGTTTTTTGCATTCAAAATTTGGCATTTTCTGACAATATTCCTCTAGATATTTAGCTTTAAATAAGTATTTAAAATCTAATGAACTTATCACCCTTCCAGTCAACAGCAACTGCCAGAAGAGCTACACAGAGCGGGAAAGAGAATATCCCAATTATCTCTCCATTGTTTTGTTGTGGTTTTGTCCATTTGCTGTTTATTTTTTTTTTACTTTATTTTCTATTTTTCTTACAAGACCAATGCTAGATCACCTTGGGAAGACTTCAAATGACTCTTGACTTGACACTGAACTTGGCCAGATAGTTCGCTTTGAAAAAGGGTCATTGGTAAATATGTGATAATCAGACACTTTCGGGTTCCTTACAGGTCAGAGTTTTTTCTCAGCATTCCTGAGAGCAATTTTCCCATTCTGAAGAAGCCCAGGTTTCCTGATTAGAAGCAAAACTTCAAGAAGACCAACTGTTCTTAAATAGCTTCAGACATCACTTAGTCACTGGATCAAAGACTGCAGTTCTGGGTAGGATGTAGGAAAGGCTGGGAAAAAACCATTCCAAACCCAGGCCCACAAAATTCTAAGTGAACTTAAAGTTGGCTGTTGTGTAAATTTACTAATGTTTGAGATGGGTCATTACACAGAAGCGACCAGCTGAGTTAAAATTAAAGTGACCTTTAAAGAATTAAGATTTCAAGTGTGTGTGTGTGTGTGTGTGTGTGTGTGTATACCTATATAACTGTTACATATAATTCAATATATGTGTCAGTTTGGAAGAAAGAATAATTATCTAAAATACCTTCCACATTTTCATCAGTTTACAGAACCTCTTCTAAAGTTAAATTGTTCTTAGTCCAATATGAAACCTGTTTTCTCTGACTGAGTAAAGAAAGATGACGGCCCATCACTATGTGAGTAAACAGTGCTCAGGGCTCCAAACATCACAGTGTCGATGGGAAGTCAACACTAGTTCCAATTTTCTTCGTATGTCTAAAACATGGGGGTCTTTCCTGAAATTCATGGTTTCTTCATACACTAATGTGTGATTTACCCCCTTTATGTCCTTGTTCCCAGATAAACACATTAAAACAGATCAACCATCTGACAATATAGATTTTAGATTCTGGTTTTTGAAGTGCCAAGTGCTACACATTCACAGAGGGAACATTGTGTGTGATTCAGAGGAAGAAAATGTGCTACTCCAAAACTCAGGAACTAGTCATAATATTTAGTAAAATGTAAACTGCCAATAAATAAAACCACATAAAAGTGTTCCTTTGTATATTTTCTCTAACCAGAAATAAGCCACAGAAGCTGAAACCTAAAAATTAGCAGAAAGAACATGATTTAAGAAACCAGATAAAATCCCTTGCTATCATAAAGTACGACAGTCATTTGTCCACACTTGTTGGTATTTCCCTGGTCCCAGTGGGACCCCGGGGGGAGGCAAGTACAGTGAGAGAGGAAGTAAACCTCTTGCCCGAATAGTTCCTGCTGTAATTGCACTGTCCATAAAGATGTTTGCATTTGCCTTTCAGGAATGTTTTTCTAACTCGCAAGACTGTTAACCATCTGAAAGCTAGGTTCTCCTAGAGTAAATATGAATTAATACAGGGCGTACTCTCTGACTGCTAACAGAGCAAGTTATTTTCCATCCAAATACAACCCAATAAAGGAGTCTATAAAGCAAATGATTTAAATATATTATTTAGTTCTCATTAACTGGACACATGGATCATTAATACTTTCAAAGCATTCTTTGAGTGAATAGCGGACTATTGAATTTCTATAATAAACACCATTTTAAAGCATTTTGATTAATAAAGAAAAAGTATTTTCCAATGACTTGTGTGTCCTTGCTGCCAGTCATTACCCAAGCTTCTTGCACCTATGCTCTACTCCTTGATTAGTTCAGAACACATGAAAGCGAATGAAATCGGAATCATTTCTAGGTGAATGCATCTCGAGGTCAGGGAACTACCATTTCCTTATCACCTCCTGTGATTACGAACAGCACCACATGTTAGGGTTCCAAGAACTGTAAGTGACTATTCAGAGTGCTGGATTTGTACAACTCATGTAGAAAATAAGCCAGCGAGATTTTATTTTATTTTATGATATTTAGTTTTAAAGGATAATGTTCTATTGTATGACAACATGACCTATCCTGACCTGTACAGACAACTAACCTTTTTATTACACTAGATGAGGAGCACTTAAATATAAACACGGGAAGCATTTCACCATTTATCCACATTATTAAAACAAACTGTGTTTTTAAAATAAACAGAAGAATATTACCATCATAAGTAATTCCTTATCAAAATTCAGAAAAGCACCTTTCATTCAAATATCATTATTTTCTTTTTTCAGTTTTGTCATTTCGGTGAACAAAAGTTTAATCATCGAATAGTAGAGACTTCAAATTGGTATTTGTAAATCATAAATCCATTAATTCAAAAATGTTAGAAGATTGCTAAGTCGTAACAATATAAAAGGTCATGCCACAATGACGTCCACTTTACCTGTCTTTCGGTGAGATCTAGATTCACTGCTATCTCGTATCTTCTCAGTCTGGTCAAATAATTATGGTGAGCAAATTCTGCCTCGAGTTCTCTGATTTGCTCTTTGGTAAAAGCTGTCCTTTCCTTCCTAGGTTTGCTGTTCACTTCTGACTTGTAATTTCCTTCCTGGGAGTCTGGGGGGAAAAGTGCAAGAAGATTGTGTTAACAGAGTCATGGAAATGTGTGCAATCATACAGTTCACAGTTACTGAGTACCTACTTCTCCAAGTGTGTTGCTAGACATAGGAGTTACAGTGAGCAAAGACAGTAAGACTAATCCCATGTGCATAGGATAAGATAGGCTCTCTCTCTCTCTCTCTCTCTCTCTCTCTCTCTCTCTCTCTCTCTCTCTCTCTCTCTTCCTTCATGTTTTCTAACCCATAACTCAATTAGAAAAGTTCTTAACACATCCATAAACAATAAATACAATTTTTAACTTCCAAAATTGTACTGTGCTAATAAAATAACCAAACCCTCGTCAGAAAACAACTGTAGAAATAAAATTTATATTTCTACATGTACATAAGATCTAAGTATGAGAGACTATGGAATCCTCAAAGAAACAGTGATTGTGTATATGCATACAAAAATATAAAAAGAATAAATCTTTAAAAACAATGAAAGCTTAAACAAAGCATGTGAAAAGTATCGCAGAATTGATGGTTCATTTGATTTCCATCTTAGTTCCTTAATGCAAATAACCATAGCTTTCTCTTATAGTGCCTGCTACTTTGTTCAATATGAAATGTATGAACAAAAGTCTGTCCATATGATTTTTATGCAAAAAAATTTAATTTTTTATTGCACATGAATGACAAGCACCTGCTGTATGTACCAAACACCGACTGTCCATATCAACTCTTCAACACCATGTAAAATTACCAGAGTAATTTGGAACATAACGATCCACGTTTCTATTCGGGAATTAATAGAACAGAGTGCAGAATGTTTTATTTAGCTTTTCAATATCCCTGATAGGTAGGCTTGAAGGCGTTTTCTATTAACTAAAACACAGAATGTGCATAAAATGGAAAAGTTAATCTGCAGTCATCATGTAGACATGGAAAGCAGGCAAATCCAACACAAGAAAGTCACGGCACATTTATCCTCAGTGAAATACCAACATCATCAACAAAAGATCATGCAAGTCTTCTCCTGAATATCGTTGCTGGTTTCTCCTTGAAGTTTACCATGTATACATGACTTGTGTTATACTACCCAGTACAAGGAGGTCTCCCATAAGCCCAGGTAAAGTGATGAGGGAATAATAATGACTAACTGAAAATATAAACATATCTTAATTGCTATTTAATTACATAAATATAATACAATGTGATTGAGACATTTTCTCTTTAGCAACAGTTGCCTTGAGTCCCGTGGTACTCGTTGATGCCAAGAGATGATAAATGATGTGGTTTTTGTTTTGGTTCTTTTCCTTTCTATAAACCTAAAGGGAATCTAGCTAATAAGAGAAGGTCCTACAAAATGAAAACCCACTCTCCAGAAAATTTTAAGGCAAACAATTCTGGATTGAATCTTATCTAAATCTTAGCTGGCCAGATGTGACTTTTCTCACAGCAGCTGCAATAGCAATGGTTTTTTGCCTACATTTTCACACATTGGCTGCTCCTTTTATGTTACTGGTCATATAGCAAGTTACTATGTCTGGTCGTCATTTATGATCACATTTCCGAGTTGTCATTTACTTTCCATATAGGCTAGGATCTTCATCCTGGCTGGTGAGAATCAGCTTTCCTATTCAGGACAAGGAATGTTTTATGAAATGCAGTCTGATTACACAGGATCTGATGTCACAGGAACTAGGACATGATGCCAACATACCTGGCTCAGAGTAGAACTGAGAGTTCATCACACATTTGGTTTTAAGCTGCATATTTGACAGAACTCACACTGTGCTAGCATGGAGCTATTCTGGCATGGTGTAAATAAAATTTCCAAATGATAGCATGTTTGCCCCCCAGGCTACTCTGGCAGACATTGAACTCATGTCATAGCATGGAATGTTCAGCTTCAAGTCCCTCCCAGGACCATCTTGGTTCACATGAATCAAGACTTTTGCCAGATTGCAGTCATTCTCACAGAGATCTTGGCTTTTGGTTATTTGTATGTAGACGATGTTTTCTCTTTCCCTTCAGATAAGCAACTATGGAAGCTGACTGCAAAGTAGCAAGTTTTCTCATGAGGTTTTCAGTTTGAATGAGTCGTGCTTCATCTAGTTCACTGTGAATGACTCATGGCTCACACGTTCCCGTAAGTAAGCATGAATGAACAAATTCACATTGAGAGATGCCTATTAATTTGTATTTATTTTTCTTTTTTTCACATCAATCTCCTCTAATTTTTGAAATATTCCAGAGTATTTCATAAATACCCCAGATAGACATAATGCATATGATGGGCTTATACATATAATCATTATGATAGAAATGCACAGCAGCAGGTTTATATAGATAGTGGCTGGATTTCAGCAAAAAAAATCTGGCTATAATACAGTATTTCAATCTAAAAACAGCTAATGGAATGACTGAATCCCTATGCAAAATTACAAGAAAAGGAAGTCCATTGAACAAAATGAAGTGAGTTTTGCACACATATTTTCAATAAGTATGGAAGTAATCATTGAGTTGAAGCTATCATGAAAAGAAGCTCTGTGCTTCTTGGAAAATAGCAATTGAGTTAGGTATCATCATTGACCCTTTCTCTACTGAATGCTTTCATGGTGGGCCATATGATACTGCTGTCCTATTAACCCACAATGTTCCTAATCTTCACCCAGACCCAGAAAGACAATTATCATATGTACTCATTCACAAGTGGTTTTAAAAACAAAGCAAAGAAAACCAGCCTACAAATCACAATCCCAGAGAACCTAGACAGCAATGAGGACCCTAAGAGAGACACACATGGATCTAATCTACATAGAAAATAGAAAAAGAAAAGGTCTCCTGAGTAAGTTGGGAGCATGGGGACCATGGGAGAGGGTTGAAGGGAAGGGAAGAGGAAGGGAGGGAAGCAGAGAAAAATGTAGAGCTCAATAAAATCAATAAAAGAAAGAAAATATTTTCTCTAGAATAGTATCCTTTGGACTTGCATTTCTTTATAATTTTGAATTTAAATTATTTATGCTTTTCAAAGTTATCATTTGCTATACTGAAATCCCCCACTATTATCACCTGACTGCCTATTCTTTGCTGGAAAAGGGTAGGAAGTTGGATGAGCGTTTTGGCAAATTTCATCTCAGCCTCCATATGTTTCACAGCTGTTTCAACTAAGGCAAAGTTCTGTCTTCTCCACATCCTCTTCCAAGTGGTGGTGTTGTGTGTGTGTGGGGGGTGTGAGATCTGGAAACTGCTCTCATTTTTTCTGTACCACCATAAAAACAATCTCAGCATTTCCACAATAGATCCCAGCGTGGAATAGTACTGTTGTTTTTCGTTTCAGATACTTTTGTGTACCAATGGA
Source organism: Dicrostonyx torquatus (assembly GCA_028555095.1). NCBI lineage: Eukaryota > Metazoa > Chordata > Mammalia > Rodentia > Cricetidae > Dicrostonyx > Dicrostonyx torquatus. The sequence continues at coordinate 9,687,487 of JAQHUG010000014.1, read as the reverse complement.
TGCACCTTAGCATCCTTGTTGCACTGAGGATATGTTGTCTTATGTTTTCAAGTCTCTTGGCAGGCCCAAATTCCTAACCTTTGTCTAATTGAAGACTTTGGGACTTTGTTAATTAATTAATTATCTGTGAGGTACTGAAACTGCCCTCCAAGTATTGTTTCTCTCTAATGATTAGAACTTTCCCACATGTGACAAACTGAGAAAAAAAGGAAGCTAAAAGACAATATTTTTTAAAAAAAGACAAGAGATATGTCGAATCAATATGCTCATCCATGGTACAGAATGCTTTTTAATGTAAGGTAAATGATAAAACATGGTGAACATAGAATCTATAACTTAGCTATGGCTATAAAATGCTGAAATGAAGTGATTTTATTTTAGAATGACAAATAATTCTGGTTTCCAGAAATGTTTCAACATCAATTCATCAAGTATCATACTCAAAAGAAAATAGTGAATTAAGTCAATTTCAAATGTTTCTCTAGGGATCTGGAAGACAGAAACAGAGAGAAGTTGCAGAAAGTAACACTGAAGAATAGTTCCTAAAAAATACAAATTTAATTTTTCATTTCAATCATTGTCCATCACTGTCCACTAATTCCTAATTGGAGGAAAACAACTCAGCACTTTTTTTTACATGACAAAAACACTAAATGAAATTCACAAAGGTATATTGATAAAATTCAACATTATGAGAATTGTCGTTCATTCCAAACACACTGAATACAAAGTACTTTAGAAAAACAACAACAAAAAATGTCCAAGGACACAAGACACTGAACATTTATATAATTCCTTTACTGAATTTTGGCACAGATTTGATTTTGACTCTTCTCGTTATAGATTTTGAGTTATTTAACTCAGAATTAATACTAGCATACATTTTCCGGGTAAGATGTTATGCAATTTTAGGCTTCAAATTTCCCAGTTGTCAGATTTTCCATCTATATTTCCAGAACTACCAAAGAACCTGAAGTCACAGGATTGCAAGAAGCTGGAGGCTAGTCTGATCTCAAGAATGAGATTCTGTCCAAATAAAACCAAACAACAAACAAATCAACTCTGGTTACAAGCAGACATGATGATATACACCTGGAATCCCAGCATTCAGAAGTTAAGACAGAATGGAATAACAGAAAGAAAAGAAAGCTCTCTAGGAAATAAGGAAGGAAGGATGGAGGGAAGGAGAAGAACTGAGGAAGAAAAACCTGATAACAGATATCCGGAATTGAATTCCTGCCTTTTGCTGCATTTTATATAGTTAATACAAACTACAAAATGTCTATACATAAATATAACACTTGCAATTGGGTTGTAACAAAGAGGAAGACCAGTAGTGCATTATACAATCCCGGGAGAAGACTTTTTGGATGTGGAACATTCCACTCCATTCTTCTTTACCATATTAAATTAAAGATGCACTTCTTCTGTGGACTACCATTAAGACCTTCCTGCTCTTTCTCAAATTGAACAGTATCCTGCCACTCTAGGGATGCTTTCTTTCATCCACTAGGATATCAGTTTGATGTCAACCCTTGCCTAGCATACTCAGACTTTAGAGGTGAATCCATTGAGTGCTTCTCTTTGCTTGTTAATTACAAAGGAAAGGGCTGGAGAGATGGCTCAGCCGTTAAAGGCTAGGCTCACAACCAAAAATATAAGAGTTAATTACAAAGGAAGAAGACATATTGACCAATTCTGCAGGATCATTCAGCTCTCTGCCCTTGCACCCTGTCCACATCTATCCAGATGTATGTTGTTTAGTTTATGGAGTTATATGGTTCTATTGCATTTTCTGGGAGGCACGGATAAAAGGAAGCTATTTTCCCAAGTTTAGGCCTGGGGCTTGGCATTGCCTAGGCCATTATTGACATTTCTGATTTGTAGCTCTCTGTAAAGTGAAAGAAACTTAGCTGTTTTATGACCTAATACAACATAAGAAACTGAACTTTTCAGTTTTAGAAAAGTTTGTCCCAGTTCTTTTAGTAACCTGGGAAATCACTTCTGTGTGTGGAAGACAGGCCAGAGTTGCTTTCATAACTACAAGTCAGTCGATGCCATTTCTTTGTAGCTTGTTTTAACTCAAGTCCTAAGCCCTTGTTTTTTTCAAGTCTCCACAGTGACTTTACTATATTCTTGTGGCATTAAAAAATGAGACTTCCATTTTTCCTTCTTTTTATTTATTTCTTCTCTAGACTCTAGGAAATGAATCATATGGAATTTCCTTAAGGATCTGTTTCTGGAGTTATAGACTGCATTCTGAAGCTGCTGGCTTTTCTTCTTCTTGCTTTATTCATGGAGAATGATTTGTTCTGGTTAGCTTATCAGAACTTCAAAATTGATTATTCCTTTCATATATTGGTGTTCAAAGCTCTTTTGCATAACTCACATAATCAACGGAGACAGTGATAAATAACTATGTATGGTTTGTATCTGTAACAATGCCTCTAAGCATGCTCAGACATGAAAGTACCAAATATTGAGTCAGTAATGTAGTGTTTAAACCTAAAAGAGAGAAGAGTATGATCAAAATACATCATATGCTTATGAAAATTTTCACAATGAAACCAATTATGTATAATTAATATGTCAAAAATAAACAACGAATTTATAACTAAAAATTTAAATGTTATCACACAGAGTAGTAAACTTCACAAAACCAGTATCTTTTAAACCTCAGTACTACTGGCATTTTCAGATAGAAAATAATTGACTTAAGTCCACTGAAATAAACATTCAAAATAAAGAGCTCATTGACAGGCTGTTTGACCATTGCAGAGTGTTTCTAAGGAGGCCTAATTACTACTCAGTGTAAAATCAGGGAAATGTCTCCCCTTAGTGCAACACATAAATTATAAAATTTTCAGTCCAAAATGAATTTTATGTAAACAACAAATACAATTCTAATATATAAACAGTAGTGAATAAAACAGGCTTATATAAAATATTGTTCATTGATTGAAATTTATTTTAATTGAATACTCTCGAACCTTCTAATTGAGACATCTCAAAAGGTCCCTGAGTATTGTTAATAGACACTAAGGAGAAAATCACTCTCAGAGGAGAGCCACTGAGGTGGAAAATCACTGATTTAACCTTATAAGATGGCCTTTAGAGATGACCAACGCAACTTGAGTAATTCATGTGTAAATAACATCAGTTTTATCAGGCGATCATGTCAAGTGCCCTGTTAATTAGTGACAGTTGTTTGCAGATAAAATTACTGAGAAAGGGCAATTGTAAAAGCTAGCTTAGATAACCAGACAAATGCATCTAATAATTGAGAAGTGTTCATATCAGACAACAGAGGAGAAATTCTGTGCCACTTGTCTGGGCTGGTCCTTCAGTGGTAAGAGTGTCAGTGGATTTTTCTAGGCATCATTGTGTTTAGACCCTATGTAGGGACATGTGATAAACAACCATAACTCAAATATTTGATGACATACATATTTTAATTAACAAGTAGTGGTTGAACTAATAAACATTCATATATATCATATCATATAGAATTTGTAAATTATCTCTTTCTACATTTGGTGTTTTCAATGAGAAAATGTCCTGTGCATATGTATTATGGCTTCTGGTTTTCTGTTTTTAAGGCATTTCTGTGTGTGAAAATCTGTGTGACTCTACACCTATGTGAGATCCTTGTGCTTTTCTTTGGCTTTATTTCTTATATTTGTTTTCCCCCCTTTTCTTCTTTGTTGTTTCTACTTTATCTTAATTCATTATTTATTATTTTATTTTTTGATGTCTGTTTATTCTTATGAGCGAGGAAAAAGGATGTGAATTTGGGTTGGTGGGGAAGTTGGTGGGAGAGGATCTGGAAGTATTTTGGGTGAGGGGAAACCATAATCAGAATACCTATTTTCAATAAAAAAGAAAGGAAATGGGTCTCATGGTATGACTGAAGTGCTCGAGACACCCCTGTAATCATGCAGTAATTTTATATATGGTGTCATTCAATTTTAAACGTACCTAAATTCCTCCCTAAATAAGTTCTACCAACTGATCATATTTACGCAGAATGAGTAATGGCACCATTAAACTATGTTACTAAATTTAGCAAAATGTTCAAACAAATTCTTGATCATCCAAGATGTCAAATGTATAGCTATTTCAAGATAAGAATAGTTTCTGATGCACACCTGCTATACGTTCCCTATTGCCTCCGTCTTCAGCTCTAATGCAGAATTTAATAAATTTGTGAATCATTTGAAGTGGGGATTGAATGTTAGAAGAACTTAATAGTCATGGGTAGTCAATAGCTCTCATTAGTGAAGGGCTAATTATGAATTAAAGAGGTAGTAATTGAAAACTATATGCTTGAAAGACTCAGAAGCTAAAAATTTTTAAGGTAGGAAAATTCATTTTTAAACTAAAACTCCATGCAAATGATCCGTAGTGTTTAGTTTGCAAAGTAGATGAGCCACAACAGGGTCGGCATGCTTTTCCCAGCAAGATTGGAAGTGAATCTAGAGCTAGGATTCTCCCATGAAACCACTGAGGTTGTACTTTACAAGTCCCAGTGGGATTAGCACATGAATTTTTGTTTCTTCTGAATGTTTTGCAGGAAATTTGATGACTCAAATCCAAATCTGTTATATACAAGAAAGTAGAGATTCTCTCTCTTTCTCTCTCTCTCTCTCTCTCTCTCTCTCTCTCTCTCTCTCTCTCTCTCTCTCTGTCTCTCTCTCTCTCACACACACACACACATGTGTTCGTGTGTATGCATATGCATGTGTGTGATTCTTCTTTTTGAGATTCTAGCGCAAACTATATAGATTTAGGAAGTTAGGAAGATGTTAAGGTATACAAAATGTTTGACTAACACTCCTCAGTAAATTTCTAGTAAATAAAATGGAGAAGTATTTATTACACTATATTTAGAAGCCCACTCTACAAATATGCACTTTAAGAACTAGTATTTGTATACAATTTTGTTCATAACTATGAGTTAGAAAATAAATTACTTAGATACTTTAGTCACTAAAATGATCACATTAAAAAATGAATAACCACGGATTTGTGTATTGATTTTGCTTTAAATCTCAGTATCAAAGTCAAATTATATAAAACAATAAATGGGACATAAAAGTAATGAAGAGACGATTGCTTTTAATTGCAAGTAACCTGAGTATCAGGCCTCGGCAGCCAGCTTTCTCTTTGCTTGCCTGTTGCTGGTAGCATGGAATCCTCTGTGCTCAGTTTCTCACGCACAATTCTACTAAACAAAGGGAGTCAGTCTTTGGGAGAGTCAGCTGCACCAAAATCAACCTCTGAGGCCATGTGTCAAAGGGTTTTCTAAATTATGATGTCTAAACATTTAAAATGTACATTAAGGGAATGTTTTTGTGTTCCACAAAGAGACATCTTATATAGAGAAAGCAGACAGAGTTAGAAAAATGCCAAGTCGCTGCTGAAGGAGTCAGATGCCAGAAATTTACCCAGTAAGGCACAGCCTCATGGTGATACACAGAATATAGAAGTGGGTTAATTTAAGATATAAGAAGTAGCTAGAAAGAAGTCAAAAACATTGGCCAGATACTGTTGTAATTACTATAGTTTCTGTGTGATTATTTGGGTATGGTGGTTGTGAAATGAATGAGCAGTGTCCACCTATAGTCCAAGATGTCAAGAATGCCAATGATATCCAGTATGCCCAGGATAACAAGTCTGCCCAGAATGCCAAAGATTCTCAGGATGTCCAGGAAGAGTTCCCAACACAAAATGAATTTTTTTTTGTTTCATTTTTCTTTGTTTAGGCATGTTCTTTGTTGTTGTTGGTGGTGGTGATGGTTTTGTTTGTTGTTTGTTTGTCTTATTGGTCTTTTGCTTGTTTGTTTTGATATGTATTTTGTTGTGGATTTTTGATGTGTTTCCATTTTCGTTGTTTGTTTTGGCTTTGAGTGTTTGGGTGTGAGCATGCATGTATGTGTGTGTGTGTGTGTGTGTGTGTGTGTGTGTGTGTGTGTGAGAGAGAGAGACAGAGACAGAGATGAGAGAATAAAGTGGGGTGGACAGGGAGTTGCAGAGGATCTGGGAAGAGTTGGGGGAGGAGAAAACATAATCAAAATTTGTTGTATAAAAGTTTAACAAAATAAAACCAGGAGCTAGGGGTGTAGCTCAAAGGCAGAATGTTTATGTATTTATAAGTCCCCAGGTTTGGCCCACAGTGCTGCCTATAAACTTGGATTTGATTAAAATGTGGCCATATAAGCTTATAAAAGTGCAAAAAAATAATTTTTTAAAAAATTATTTAAATAAAGTATTTATTACATTACTTTTTTCCTATTAATTTTACCTACTAACCACAGTTTTCCTTCCTCCTCTCCTCTCATTTCCTGACTCCCATCTCCCCACTTGCCCATCCATTCTTCCTCCATCTTCATTCAGAAAGAGACAGACCTCCCATGGGTTTGAAGAAAGCATGGCTCAAAAAGTTGAGGTAGGACCAAGCTCCTTCCACTGCAAAAAGACTGGGTGAGGCAATCCAGCATAGGTTTCCCGAAGCCAGCTAAATTCCAGCCACCAGTCCTGAATGCACTGCTAGGAGCTCTACAAACAGACCAAGTTACACAAGTGTCATGCACGTGCAGATGGCCTAAGTGGGTTCCATGCAGGCTCCTTAACTGCTTGTCAGAGTCCATGTGCTCCCATGAGCTCAGGTCAGTAGTCTCTGTGGATCGTCATGACCTTGACAACCCTGACATCCTTCCTCCTTTTCTTCAGGAGAACTAGAGCTTGGGCCAGTGCTTGGCTGTGGATCTTTGCATCTGCTTCCATCAGATACTCGGTAAAGGCTCTCTGAGGGTAGTCACAATCTGATTACAGGGGAAGGCTAGTTCAGGCACTCTCCCCATTGCTAGGAGTTTTACCTGGAGTCATTCTTGTGGATTCCTAGGAATTTTCTCCGTAACCCCAAAATGGACTGTCCATAAAGAAATTTCTTTCAGCTGGGCGGTGGTGGCGCACACCTTTAATTTCAGCACTCGGGAGGCAGAGAAAGGCGGATCTTTGTGAGTTCAAGACCAGCCTGGTCTACAAGAGCTAGTTCCAGGACAGGCTCTAAAGCCACAGAGAAACCCTGTCTCGAAAAACAAAAAAAAAAAAATTTCATTACTCTCCTCTTTTACCCTGTCCCTGACCTGCCTCCAGCACCCAGCCCACCCAACCCATTCCCTCAAGTTCCCTTCCAACCATCCTCCCACCCTCGCCCTTAGATTACCCAGGAGATCTCTTCCCTTTTCCCTTCCTAGGGCAATCTATGCATTCCTCTCTGGGACTGAGGATTGTAGGTTGTTTATCCTGTACTTTATTCCTAACATCAATTTATGAGTGAGTGCATACCATGTTTGTCTTTCTGTGTCTGGATGACCTCAGCTAGGATAACATTTTAGTTCCATCAATTTGCCTGCAAATTTTATGAGGTCATTGTTTTCTACAGCTGAGTACTACTCCACTGTGTAAATGTATCACATTCTCCTTATCCATTCTTTTCTTGGGAGGCATCTAGATTTTTTTCAAGGACTGGCTATTACAAATTATGCTGCTTTGACATAGTTGTGCAAATGTCCTTGTGTTATGATTGAGCATTCTTTGGGTATATGTCCAAGATTGGTATCTCTGGGTCTTAAGAAAGATTGATTAATTTTTCTGAGAAATTGCCACATTGATTTCCAAAGTGGCTCTACATGTATGTACTCCCACAAGGAATGGAGGAGTGTTCCCCTTAGTCCACATCCTCTCCAAAATCTGTTAACACTGCTTTTGATTTTAGTCATTCTGTCAGGTGTAAGACGGTATCTAGGAGATAATTTGTTTTGCATTTTCCTAATGATTAAGGATGTTTAACAATTCCTTAAGTATATTTGGCCATTTGAGATTCTTTGGTTTAGCATTCTAAATTAGATTATTTGGTATTT